>JANRMT010062791.1:193956507-193992120 GCA_026402145.1 Polypterus bichir lapradei
TTACCTGGACTGGTGTAAGGTACAGGTAGAAGTTCTGAGATGAGCATCTTGTCAGTTCTCCTCCTCAACTTATAAATAAACTCACTAAATTTGGATCACACAACTGATAGTTTGCCCTGTATGTCATTTGTGGCATCCTAGACAATGACAACAGACCCTTGCCTAAAGAATTTACCCATCCATGTAGGACTTCAACCTGTGCACCAGTAAATCTAAACCCTATTTGAGTTGAAATACATACCATGTGATATGCCATAACCTTGGTTGCCATACGGAGATTTTGGTTACAGAAGACACGTTTGTGTAGGTGGCCAAATGCAGAGAAGGCTAGTTGGAGGTGGTTCCCAATTCCTTCAGTCACAGAGGCATCACTAGATATTATACTCCTAACGTAGGGGAAGGATTGTGTGTTCCCTGGTGTCTTGTTGTCAATCTTGATGTACACTGGAAGGTCGTCTGAAGGGTCAGTGTCTTGGAGATGCTGATTTCTTTGCCCACCCAAGAATAGTCTGAGTGTAAAAACTCAACCGTCCTCTGAAGGTTTTCCAAGTAAGAAGCTATGCCAGAAGCATCATCAGCTTACTGGAGTTTGTAAATCATTACTGAGGAGGTTTCTGAGTGGGCTGATAATCTTCAAAGAGTGAATAAATTGCGATCCAGTCTATACCAAATCTGCACTTCATCAGTGGTGTCCAACGCACTTCTGGAGAGAAGAGTGACCGTGACAAGATAAATGTTGAAAAGCACCGGAGCCAAGACATAGCTTTGCTTGACAACAACAGTGATTTTGAAGGGAGCAGATGTTTCCCCGCAAATGAAGACCTTCGCCCTCATTCTGTCATGGAAGAGACTGAGCATAGTGAGGAATTTTGCGGGACATCCAGACTTGCAGACTATTTCCCAAAGCATCTCATGGTTAACAGTGGCAAATGCTTTCAGCAGGTCGATGAATGCAAAGCTGATGTCTCGCTGGTGTTCCTGAGCCTTTTCTAAGAGTTGGCAGATGATGAAGATCATGTGAATTGTGCTAAGTTTGGGACAAAAGCAAGGTTGTGACCACAAGTACTCTGTCTAAAACATGATGAAGCAGCCGGAGAAGCACGACACAGCCAAAGAATTTCCCAGCAACGTCCAACAGTGAGATAACACAACTGTTTCCACGCTCTGATCGGTCCCCCTTCTCCTTGTTGATGGCGAAAATGGTAGCATGTTTCCACGAGTCAGAAATATAGATAATTGACTGACAAAAATGTGTTTTGTAAAAACACCTCATCCTATAAGTTGACAAGGAAAAGAAATGTTCCCATCTCAACTGATTAACTATTCAAAAGACATCAGGAGATGATGGTGGATTTCAAAATGACAAGAAAAGAAAAAGAAAACTAAGGAAGCTTTCCATAAATCCCTTAAAGAATGAGACACTTTTAATTAGTTGAAGTTTGCTGTTACCATCCTAGGAAAAGAATAAAGTGATTTTGTGGATTCTTTGGAAGATTTAGGTTAATTTGGTTTATTTTCGTATAACGCTGCTTAAAGTGCAGGCTCAGAGCGGCGTGTCAAGTTTTCAGGTAAAATGCAAGTGAAGATGTTACAAATGACTAAAATATGCAATTAGTTTACATAAAAACACAGATTTCTTAAAACACACAGAAAACCAAGTAGAACTGATTAGATTAACATATATGTACACCAACAATATCTGTCACTTATTAAATACTGAAGTATAGATGAAGTTTTTTTTTTTGAGCAACATGTTGATCATAATGTGCTGATTCCTCTGGTAAAATCATCAGAATATACGTCCATAGACACTTAGAAGTTTGGATTATTTAACAATCTATCTCTAACAAAGCTCTGCTGATTGGTGATTTTATTATAGACACTAAGATGGACTGTTTATGTTTTACGGAGACTTGGCAGCAACCGGGTGATTATTTTCATCTAAATCAAGAGCTCCATCCGGGGTTTGTCTGCATCTTCAAATCCCGTTCTTTGGGGAGGGGAGGCTGTCTCGCAATAATACACCGCAAAGACCTGAAATGATTAGCGATACCTCTTCCAGCGTATCCATTCTTTGAACTGTTAGCTAGCAAACTCTGCGGACCTTCACCTGCTATAATTGCTGTTTTATATACAGTAGACCTCCTAAACTATAAAGTGTTTTTATTGCACAACTTTTTACTTTGTTAACAACTTTGTGTGCAATGTCTATTAATGTTATCCATATGAGTGATTTTATCATACACTTTGACACCTCAACTGATGCACTCACAGATGATTTTAATGAAATCATTGACTGTTTTAATTTAATTCAATATGTGAACTTTTCAACTCATAACAATATTTTAGACTTAGTTTGTTGTTCTGCTATCACACCTCACAATCAGAATTAGTAGACCATTACAATGCTGCTCTGTCTTCTGCCTTCGATACACTGGCTCCATTCAAAACACGGACCGTTTAATTTATTCACACTGCACTCCATCAACACAAAGCCATAGGCTGACACTTGGAGTGTCTAGTGTGGTCTTGTGCCTCCTCCAGACCGCGAGGGGGCGTCCGTCCTGGTTATGCAGGAGGCCTCGGGTAGGGGGCTTAGAAGCCCAGCCCTGTAGGGACCCGTGGCCACCGCCAGGCGGCGCCCCAGTGCCCATTTATCCCGGGAGCCCGGCACTTCCGCCACACCAGGAAGTGCCGGGGGGAAGACGACAGGGGCTACACGGACGGCTTCCGGGTGCGCAGCCGGCACTTCTGCCACACAGGGGTGTGGCTAACACTAATTGCCGGGGAGCAGCTGGAGCCCATCCGGGTTCCCATAAGAGGGGCTGCCTCCCTCCAGTCAGCGGTGGAAGTTGGGTGGAAGTGGACGGAGCTGGAGTAAGGACTGGAGGCGGCCAGGAGAAAGAGAGGCACAGGACTGTGTGGCCTGGACATTGGGGGAATCGGTGCTGGAGGCACTGGGGTTCGTGAGTGCACAGGACTTTGTATTGTATATAGTGTAAACAGTGTGTGGATGCAAAAATGTTGTCCGTCTGTCTGTGCCGGGGCCAGCGTTCACACTAGTAAAGAAGACGGTTCTTGTTGTACACAAGGAAATGTATTCAGATCATATGTTAAAATACAAAAATGCTCTCTCTGTTGCCCAAACTGTATACTACTCTAACTTTATCAGTACATGAGGGAAAAATACTAGAGCTCTTTAATGAAAATGAAAAAGCTAATTACACCACCAGAAAATGTTGCTTACCATAACCTCTCTGTTAAATGCTGCTGAACTTTTTTGGATTTCTTGACCTTAAAAATTGTAAGAAATCCACCAACAACTTGCTTCCTCTATCTCTGCAGAAAATGGCGTATTTTCCACTAAGACCCACATTCCCTTACCAACCACTTTATTCTCAGAGTTCAGTTTACAACCTGAAAATGATATCTCGGAGCTTAACAACATTTAATTCTTCCTCGTGCCAATTAGATTCTACACCTACAAGCTTTGTTAGGTCCTGTCTGTCACAAATTTCCCCAAACTATAGTTAACTCTTCCTTTACTACAGGCACAGTCCCCCTCTCACTAAAAATGGCCTCAATTCTGAAAAGACCTGACTTAGACCCGAATATCCTTAACAATTATCTCAAATGTTCCATTCATATCTAAAGTTCTTCAAAATATAGTTCCCATGTTTCAAAAAAATAACCTTTTTGAACAGTTTCAATCTGGGTTTTGCCCTAACCTCCAGGCAGCTGACACGGGACTTTTATCAGTTTGTGTGCTTCTTGACCTCAGCTCTGTATTTTTCTGCATTTGACACCATAACTCATCAGATACTTTTGAAACGACTGTCTAGTTTTGGAGTCTCTGGCCTTGTCCATCAATGGTTTTCTTTCTACCTCATTGGCAGGAGGCAATTTGTTCAAGTAAAGGAGCTTTAAATCTGAGACTGCAGTCATGACTCAGGGAGTTCTGCAGGGTTCTGCTTTGGGGCCCCTGCCTTTTCTCATTCTTCCCAATAGGTGATCTCTTTCGACACCATGGTATTAAATTTCATGGTTATGCTGATGCCTGTGGTAATGTGCCTTACTGGCATTACCAACCATGAAATAAAGTAATTTTAGTGTCCTCTGCAGTATTAAAAGTAGTTTTAGGTGAAAAAATGACAAAGAAAGTGTAAAGAAATAAAGCTTGCTTTTTTGACCATTTATAATGTTCAGAAGGATGTTTTCGTTGACTATATGAGCAGCTTCTGGGGAGCTTCACAGTGGGTTTCATGTAGGAGTGGCAAGATGGTTCTGCCATTTAAATGGCGGAATGACGTTGTCTGTCTCCCACCTATGTGCGGGCCTCCTGCAACCTCGTAGCATTAGCAGAATATCGGCTTGACGTGGTTTAGAAAAGGGATCCCGTATTGGCAGTTGTCTAGGGAGTATCTCGGGGAAGGGAATAAAAAAAAGGGCTCACTTTCACTTTTGGAGGAATCACAGAACATGTCTGAAATGCCAGCATAGCTGTGCGCTCACGTTGGCCGCTCGCAGGAGATGTCACTGTTAGGCCAGGTTTATATGTCACATGACGTGACACGTGCTCCAACTATGCCAGCATTGTACTCTTTATACATGAGTGTGTACTTTATTTAAATCTGGAAGATTCCACCAGGTGGTAGTGTGAGATAATCATCACAGTGAGAAAACTGTTGGCTTTGCTGTGTTGTGAATTGCCTGAAACATCAATTAAATTCCGAGGACACCCTGCCACAAAACCTCAGAAAAAGACAGATGTTTAATGATTACATCCATCAATCCAGGGATGTGTCCATTAAGCTAGCATTGGGCGCGAGGAAGACACAAAATCCCTGGGTGAGGCAACAGCTCATGACAAGGTGAACGAACACAAGCACTCACATACACAGGCGTCATTTAAGCATCACCAAATCCCCAAACCTTCATGTCTTTGGTAGGAAACCAGAGCACACTGTGGAAACCCAGCAAGAAAACATGCAAACTCCAGGGAAGGAACATCAGGGATGCGTCTCCCTGTGAGGCAGCGCCGCTAATGCCACCACATGTGTAATAATTATCAGTATTCATTATTTAAATTAAATTAAAATACTTACTTATCTGTAAAATGTAATATACATACTTTAATGCAGTGGTTCCCAAACTCGGTCCTGGAGACCCACTGTGGCTGCAGGGTTTTGTTTAGGGCTGCAACTAATGATTCTTTTGGTAATCGACTAATCGTTCAGTTTTTTTTCTTCGATTAGTCCCGATTATTTCATGCCTGACTATTTTGATGCCTGTGACCTGTGGTTGCACATCCTGTTCTGGGCTCCAGTGCATGTCTTACCTCATCTGTTCACGTCTGTCCACCTGTGAATGTCACCCTGATGTCTCTGCATTAACACAATTAAAATTAATAATAATCAAAATAACAACTAGTGAAACATATGAATTTGAAAATAATCAAATGTTTTTATATTAGTGTGACCATCACAATAAAAAAAAAATACATTAAACAATACAAACTAAAGTGCACATAGTCTTTAAACAAAAAAAGTGCATTTAACTTAACCAGAAATGGCCACTGGTGTGTCTTAAAGTCCAAAGGTTTAAATAAAGTTTCAATAAAAAAAAAAATAAAACAATAATGTACAGTTTATAAAAGATTCAGTTCATATATTCCTGATTGCAGTGCAGGAGCGTGAGCATTTCGACATGCTCTGGTGTGAGGCTGGCTCTCTTCTTTAAGACAACGTTCCCAGCTGCTGAGAAGAGACAGTCAGAGGGAGTCGAGGTAGCAGGAATACACAGGAATGATTTTGCAGACAGAGAAAGATGTTTTAATCATCACACTCTGAAGGAAAAGTGTTTTAGTTTATCACATCATGTACTGTATTATGCCAAAATAAAAAATAACGAACTAAAATATGTAACAAGTGAATTACTGATATACTCCAAAACACAAGTTACTGTACCTAACGTTAGTTAGAGATGGCTTACTATTCATATGAATTCAAATATTATACGAAAAAAGAAGAAAGAAAAACTAGGACGGCTCAGCTGCTCCTATTCAATCGTTTACTATAGTTCCAAACACGTTAGCAAACATAACTGAAGTTATATTCACTTAACGCTTAAACCGCAGTTTCCAGTGCAATTTGGAAGCATGCCGAGGCCAAGTATATACGGCGACGTACATTCATTGAACTCCGCAAGTGGTTAAAGTTGTTTCTCAGTGCTATTTGGCAGCACGCCGGAGCTGATCAGTCAGTGCCATACATTCATTGAGCAGCTAGCTCATTAGCACTGCTGGCCCCTAACGAATCAGCAACACTGTCTCTGGGATTCAGCCACTGCACTAGACGAGCCTGCAATCATCAGTGTTTACCTCTGTGTGTTTGCATGCAGCGAGTTCAAGCGCAGTTGGCTCGGTGATTTACTGAATTTCAGCTTCAGTTGCACCTTGAACATATAATAATAGATTGTTGCAGTCGTTTTTTTCATAGTTTTTAGAGTTCATTTGCAGTGTGTTGCAGTTTCTTTGTGAATTGTGATGTTTACTTTGTACCTGGAGCCTCTATTGAAGGTTCTGTTTATGACACATCGACAATAAAAAATCTGTGTTGAAGATTTTTTGTAGTCAACGTCGTCGATTACATCGCCTAATTGTTGCAGCCCTAGTTTTGTTCCAACCAACTTCCATTTTTCATTGGACTCTTAATCTAATTAAGTGAGTCGTCATCATTTCCCAGATTCTGTGTTTTGGTGTCAATGTAGAAGTTATAAACTAAGTTTGGTAAATTTTTATTAAAATGTAATAAGCAAAGGCAGCGCAGTGGAGCAGTGGGTAGCGCTGCTGCCACACAGTTAGGAGACCCAGGTTCGCTTCCTGGGTCTGCGTGGAGTTTGCATGTTCTCCCTGTGTCTGCATGGGTTTCCTCCCACAGTACAAAGACATGCAGGTTAGGTGCATTGGCGATCCTAAATTGTCCCTAGTGTGTGTTGGTGTATGTGTGTGTGTACCCTGTGGTGGGCTGGCACCCTGCCCAGGGTTTGTTTCTTGCCTTGCTCCCTGTGTTGGTTGGGATTGGCTCCAGCAAACCCCCATGACCCTGTAGTTAGGATATAGCGGGTTGGATAATGGATGGACGGATGGATGGATGTAATAAGCAATTATATGGGGAATATAGAGGGGAATATAGTTTTTTTTAAGTTGTTAACAGTTTTTCCAACCTAATTTTTATTCTTCTTTTCTAGGTGTTCTGGTTATTGTCATGCCACCTTGGTCTTACTTGATTAAAGAAAGTCAAGACTCAAACGGGTTACTGCATGCAATGCACATTTTTTATTACTCAGTCCAAACACTCCACAAAATTACCCATCACTCCCACAGTCCCCGTATGTCCTGTCCAAAAGCATCATGGGAACTGTAGTGCTTATACAATTATATACAATTTATTTATATATATATAACATAACTATTCACAATATCATGCAGGGGGTTTGATTACCCTTCCTCTGGAAGTGACAATCCTGTCCTCATACAAAAGTAAGCCCTCAGCTTCAGTTAAAGATGCCCTAACTGCATGAAACCTTTGCAGCTCATGAGACACATGACGAGACCAACCATTACTGAGGAACTCTTTTACCTTGCATAATTCAGAATCTTTCTCTGTAGCTTCCTTGATTATTTTTAGCTTTGGTTCCAACACTGGCCTGGACTTGATCATCGAATCAACATAGGCCTGTACCTCTGCCTCTGTATTGGGGTATTCTTTATCACAGACTGGATTACGTGACAATGTGTCAGCCACCACAAGTAACTTGCCTGGAACATGCTCAGCTTTTACATTAAATCTCATCAAACACATCAGGAGAAGTTGACATCTCAGGGGTGTTTTATCAAGATCACTTGTGTTGATTAATGGGACTAAGGGTTTATGATCTGTTTGCAGAATGAACTCTCTTAACCCATGGAGGTAACAGGCAAACCTCTCACATGCCCATGCTGCTGCAAGACACTCCTTTTCGATTTGTGAGTATCACTGCTCTGCCTTTGTTAATGTTCTAGGCTGTGCTCTGTCTCCATGTATTTGCAGCAATGCAACTCCTAAGCTGTAGCTGCTAGCATCAGCCGCCACAATTGTGGGCCTCTGCACACCATAATAGGCTAATACTGGTGTGGATGATAACATTTCTTTGACCCGTTCAAATGCTTGCTGTTGTGGTGCATCCCACACCCACACTGCGTCTTTCTTCAGTAACTCTGTTAGGGGATGAATTTCTGTTGAAAGACCTGGCACGAACTTACCCAGATAGTTTACCATGCCTAGAAGTTGCCTAAGCTGTGAAATGTCTACTGGGTTTGGCACATCAGTGATTTCTTTTATTTTGTTAGAATCAGGCTTCACTCCCTCTTTGCTAATAACATGCCCAAAGAATCTCAGTTTACTCTTACTGAACTAACATTTGTCTCTGTTAAGCTTCAGTCCCGACTCCTGTATTGTTCTCAAGACTGCATCAAGATTTTTATCATGTTCTGCTTGGTCTTTACCATATACTAAAATATCATTCATAACAACCTCTTTACCTGTATGATCTCGCAACAGTTTGCTCATTTCTCGTTGAAATATCTCAGGTGCTAAGGAGATTCTAAATGGTAAACTCCTGAAACAAAACCTGCCTTTGGGAGTTACAAATGTAGTTAACATTGCACTCTTGGGGTCCAAAGAGACTTGCCAAAAATTAGAGGATGTGTCAAGAGTGAAAAAGACACTAGCTTCTGCAAGTCTTTGTGCTGGCAAGATAAACTTCTCCATCTTAACAGCTTTGTTGAGGTGGTTCAACAAAATATTGATATTGACATTGGGGGGGTGATCCTTTTTTAATCTCAGTAGGTCTTGTTTTTGATTTTTTATAATTTTTCTGAACTGTAGCTGTGATATCTTTCTATTGGATGTTAGAGATTGCACAGAGTAAGTAAAGCTGGGAAGAAATTTTTTTTGTGTGTGTTTTCATTTAAGATTGTAAAGCAAAAAAATGGGAATATTCCAAAGGCAGAAATTCATTTTTACAAACACTGTATATTTTCCATAGGACACTATTTTTTTTTTCTTTATGTGCACCTGTTAATAATTACTTTTGCAAAAACCCAACCCTTTTGTGTCCGTGTCTCTCTCTCTTACACTATCATCCTGGTCTCCCTTGGTCCCGAAAAGTAGACACCTAGAATTTAAACTGATGTCCCCCAATTCCCACTACACGGGGTGTCACAATGACACACAGCTTTATCTATCCAATAAATACGCTTCAATGTTCCCTCCAAATACCCTTATGGCATGTGTCCAAGGCATAAACTCATGGATGGCTCACAATTTTCTCCAGTTAAATTGAAATAAAACTGAGGTGCTCCTCATTGGTTCTAAATCCACACTCACTAAGGTTAACCATTCTTCCATTTTAAAACATTTAACACAAACATCTCTTCCCAGGTTAAGAGCCTGGGCGTCATTCTTGACAGTACCCTCTCCTTCCCTTCCTATATAAATAACATTTCTTGGACTGCCTTCTTCCATCTCTGAAACATTTCTATTCTAGACTTCGTCCTGTTCTTACACAACACAGTACTGAAGTATCGTTAATGCCCGAGTCACGTCACGTATAGATTACTGTAATGCTATTCTATCTGGCATCCCACAAAAACATATCCATCGCTTACAACTTCTTCAAAATTCTTTAATAACCTGCTGTTCTAAATCCACTGAACATATCACACCTCTTCTCTCTCAACTTCACTGGCTGCCTGTTAACTACAGAATACAATACAAAATACTGCTCTTAACATTTAAAGCTCTTCACAACCTCACTGATCTCCTACAGACTGACACTCCTCTCGCTCACTCAGATCCTCATCTGCAGCTCGACTTTCTGTACCACACGTCAAACTCAGTGCTATGGGAGCTCGAGCGTCTCTCATTGTGCTCCTCAACTCAGGAATTCTATTTCCTCTCAAATCCATCAACTCGACTCAATAACACATTTTAAAACTGCCTTTAAAACTTATCACTTCAAACTGACATACCAATTATGAATTTAACTCTGTCACTGCCTGCTACCTTTGTACGTTTGCTACTACCTCTGTACCTTATTGCTATTTGATTTTATCATCCTCTTTGTTTTTATATCTCATTACTGTTGTTTAATTTCATTGTAAGGTGACCTTGAGTGTTAAGGAAGGTGCCCATTAAATAAAATGTATTATTATTATTATTAGTTCAGGGTGAAAGGGTGGAGAAACAGAAGTGAGTTTAAAGAAGAAGCACACAGGCTGAGAAAAGACACTGAGAGTTTATTAAATGTGGATGAGAGGTTATAAAAGAATAAAAGAATTTAGAGGGAGTGGACAGGGGGCACTGGACTCAGTTGATCAGCATGTTCAGTCTTCTCATGTCTTGATATTCACCTGCCGTCCAGTCTTGTTCAGCTTCTTCTGTAGTAACCTGAGGTTCTTCTTCTCACTCTCACTGATCTCATTTAACTGTAGCCTGTGAAGGACACAAGTGTGAGTTACAAACATAAGAGGACCCCACCACCTCACACACTGTACTATCACAGTGACACACCCACTCAGGTCAACTTCCCAGAATTCTCCTCAGTGTCCCTAAGTCACATGACATGTGTGTCTCCCTGCCGGTCACTCAGTTCACTGTCCAGTCAGGTCACTGTCCTCTGAAGACCTTTTGGTTTCATCTCATCTCAGTGAAGGTGTTCTAGTCTGGCCGTGGGTTCCTCCATAGCACCTGCCAACAGTTTTATTTTTTTTTATTATTCCTTCATTATTTTACATCATTTTATAACATTGTTTTGTTAATTTATATATTTTTTAATTTTTTACATTTTTTTCTATTTCATTTTTATTTTGTATCTATGTGTGTTTCTTGCAATCCTATCACGTTCCTAGTATTTTGTGGTTTGATCTCAAGATACGGGACCACCTACCCCCAATTTTCTAAAAGTTGCAGCTCATTTTTCAGTGCTCTGGTGATTGGTGGTCTTTGTGAGTATTTTGCTCTTTTGTTTTTAATTCTGATTATTGTCTTTGATCCTTTGGCTCTTGAGATCAGATTCTCTTACAGTTTGTGCTTTTTGAATGTTGTTAGCTTTGGGTTGCCTTTGGCAGCCCCTTTGGCTCTTTTGTTAATAAACCTCGTCTTTCATGAAGACCACTTGTGGACTTGTCTCTGCTCCAGCTGGAGTTTTCACGGTTCTCCATCTGGTCAGACTCACTTCACGCCTCTGAGACTCTTTTTGATTTTATTTTGAATTTAAAAGCCTGAGCTCCTTTCTGAGGCCTAGTCAGGCCTGAAGCCTCCTGTTTGCCTGAGATGGGCCTGCCTGGGAGTGACATTTGTTTGGTGGGCTATTCTAGAGGCTTCACCCCTTCATTTCATTGTGCTGTTAGAGCAATTATTATTTTCTTTCCCACTCCTCCTCACTCTCCTGTCTCCTCTCATTTTCTGTCCTCTTGTTTCTTCTTGTTGTCCCCTCTCCACCCTGTCCACTGACATTGGCTCTTGTCTCTCTTGTTAGTTCCAAGTGACCCCCATAGCCCTGTCCACCCTCCCCTCCTGTCCACTCTGCCTGATCCTGTCACCTCTCCTCCCCGTGTCCTTGTCCCTCTGTCTGTCCACAATTTCTGCTTTTCCTTTACTCAGCTCTTCTCACACTCCTCCTCTTTGTTGGTCTCCTTCTGTTGTTTCACATTATCTTTGTTGTCCTCCCTGTCTGTCACCTCTGTCCAGCTCCACTTGTCCACTGCTCTTTGTCCTTCTCATCCCACTGTCTGTCCTTTTCTTTCCTTAAGTCAGTTCATGTGGTGTCCTGTGATCATTCCGTCCATCAGGCCGTCAGCCATGACTTCATAACCCAAAACACCTCACCCTGTTTACTCACCACAGTGTTTTTAATTTACAGTTTGGAGTCCTCAGACCCTCACACAGCTGACGAGCTCCTGAATCTCTCAGTTTATTGTTGCTTAGGTCCAGTTCAGTCAGCTGTGAATGTGGAAAAGAGAGGACTGAGGAGAGAGATGAGGAACATCCGGAGGTGAGACCACATGAGACCAGGCTGTGGAGATAAAGAAAGAGAAGAATACGACATCTGGAAACTGTTTGGAACACAGAACTGCAAAAAGTCAGCCAGTCTGGGTTCTGTCTCACCCACAACAATCAAATACTGAGCCAGGCAGCTTATTTCTCTCCTCACAGACATCTTTAACTCATATCTTGCTCAGTTTACTGTACCAGATTGCTTTGAATGTTCTGTTATTGCTCCTGTTCCCAAAGTGTTAAAATAATCTGCCTCAATGATTACAGGCTTACTGCTCTCACATCATTTCTAATGAAATGACTTTTTCTAACCCATCTGAAGTTCGTTACTGCTACTGTTCTTGACATATCAAGCAAAATAGATCTGTGGGCGATGCCATCAACATGGGCCTTCACAACTGTAAAGGAACTTAGCCCAGAATCCTGTTTGTTTTATCACCATTATTCCTGAAAATAAACTTCTACATACTGAACTGAGTGCTTCCATTTGTAAATAGATTTACAGTTTTCTGATAAACCAGAAGCGTTACATTTGTGTAGGCTTCTCTGACTGTCTCTGTATTAGAACAGGTGCCCCTCAAGGCTGTGTGCTTTCCCCCTAATTTATCCCTTGTACACCAATGACTGGATGTCCACTGATTCTTCAGTTAAAATCATTAAGTTCGCTGGTGACACCACCATTATTTGTCTAATTAATTATAGCAATGAAACAGCTTATAGAAAAAAAGGTGTCTCGTCTTGTGTCTTTGTGTGCTATCAACAACCGAGCTCTCAATACCACCAAGACAGTGAAAATGGTTATTGACTTTCACAAACAGCAATTACCACCTCTCCCCCTAGAAATGAATGATTCTGCAGTCAATATGGTGGAATTCTTCAAATTTATGAGCACAACTACCACAAACACTCTCAGCTGGAACATTAACACCACTTCCATCACTAAAAAGGCACAGCAGTGATTGTACTTCTTACACCAACTAAAGAAATAAAAAAATTCGCAGCCAATTCTAGTTCAATTTTACAAAGCCATTATTAAAAGTATAATCAGACTCTGAATTGTTGTCTGGTTTGGTTCAGCAACAGCACACTCTCAAAATAAATTACAGCGTGTTGTGAGGTCTACTGAGAAAATAATTGTCTGTGCCCTTCCATCTGTGGCAGACCTGTAGACATCTTGTGTCACTAACCACGTCAAAAGGATCACCACGGACTCATCTTAACAGCTCATCACTTATTCCAGAAACTCCCCTCTGGTAAACGCTTTAGGTCAATTCAAACTAAAACTAACAGACACTTCAAGAGTTTCTTTCCTGGACCCATATCCCTCTCAGACCAGTAATTTAGTTTTAATCTGTTTAATTGACACTCACAGCTGGGCTCAATCAGCCGCTCCTTTCGTAAAGAGAATTAAGGCACCGTCACACAAGTGTCAGCCCTTGAGTGCAGTCCTACCATATAAAGATTGCAAGTCTACCTGTGAGAGACCACCAAGCAAGGACACCAGAAAAGGAAACAGACGCTTATACTTCACAAAGGTACATTTTCCTTTTCCTCAGCATGTGTCTACAATACATCCCTATTGTTAACACTAGACATTTCTCACAACTTTAGCAGAAGGGGAAGAAAATATGACAATCTTCATCTGCTTCATCGTGCCACCTCGTCAGATGCTCTCTTCTCCTTTGGCTTGTGGAATTGCTAGTCTGCAGCCAGCAAAGCAGATTTTATTCCAGTTTCACCATCTAAAGGTGTCTGCAAGCACTTCCCTCTGGTTTCAGTTTCACCCATAAATTCCATATCACTGGCCAATAAGCAGGGACAAGTATCCATGCGTCAAAGAATTGGAGATTCGCCACCCTGGGTAATGTATGCAACTACACAACCTTTGAGTACAATGTGATTACTGTCTCCTATCATTAACACTGACAGTGTTGTTATTTATCACCCTCCAGTTTTGCTCAAGAACATCCTCAATGAGCTGGATGGACTGCTCTCTTCCCTCTCATATAACAACAGCCCACTTCTAAATATCAGAGACCTGAACATCCTCTTGGACAATCCTCCGGCTGCAGACTTTCTCTTCTGTTCTTTCCTCCTTCAACATAACACACCAACTCACCAATTGTAAAGGCCATCAATCTGCTCAACGTTGTTCTGTCACACAATTGCACTCCCAAAATGAAACTGCCACTCCCTTACACACATCTGACCACTTTTTATTCAGTTTTTTCTGCTTCTTCACTCGTCTCACTTTTTTACAACCCTCACTATATCCTTCTGCCATCACAACCACTCCATCTCTCCCACCAGTTTCTTTTCCCTGGTCTCCTCTGCTCTCTCTTCTCCTGACCATTTCTCCACTCTCGATACCAATGTTGCCATAGACTCACTATGCTCAGCTCTGTCCTCCTACCTTGAAAATGTATGTCCTCTCTCTTCTAGGTCAGCACATGAAAGAACCTCCTGCCAATGGCTTTTTGAAGCACTTCTGAGCTGATGGGTTGGAAGGAAATGTATAATCCCTTCTATCACTCTTTTCTTCTGCCACCACCAATACTAAGGTATGTTTCTATCAGACCAGAATTATCAGCACTATTAACACACACTCTCTGTTCTCTGTTTTCACTTCCCTTCTTAACTGTCCAACACTTCCACCTCCAACCTTCTTGACTGGGTCAAAGGGTGGCTGCTATTAGCAGTCAGTTCTCACCATCACTGCCAGTCATCATTCTTCATCCCAAGCATCACACAACATTCTTCACATTCTCTCCACTCTTTGCCGCTGATGTTTCCAACCTCCTCTCCAGTCATCCCACTACCTGTCCACTCAACCCCATTTCCTCACCTCTCCTTCAGACTATCTCTCCTCACTCATTTCTGAAATTACACACATCATTAACACCTCACTCAGATCAAGTACCTTTCCTATGATGTTCAGACCTGCTCTGATAACCCCACTCCTCATAAAACAACACTCAATCTATTCTAAGTTAGCCATTACAGGCCAGTCTCTCTCATTTCCTTTCCTTTCAAAACACTTGACCATGCTGTGTGTCTAACCAAGTCTCTTCTTTCCTTGTTTGCTCAATCTCAAACAGTCTGGCTTCAAAAGTAACCACTCTACTGAGACAACTCTACTGATTGTGGTCAACCAGCTTCGGATAGCTAGAGTTGCCAACATGTCATCAGTCCTGATCCTTCTAGATCTTTCCTCTGCCTTTGACACAGTCAACCATGTGATTTTTTGCACACCCCTCTCTGAACTTGGCAGCACCAGGACTGCTCTCAGATGGACTGAGTCCTACATCCTGGGCAGATCTCACCATCTGCCTGACAAGAAGAGATGTCAAGGGTGTATCAGACATGCAACGAGCTGCCTCAAGGATCAATGCTGAGTCCTCTACTCTTCTCTCTCTATACCCCCTCACTTGACCCCATCAACCAATTCAATTGTTCCTCTTATCTGTGCTCTTCTGACAATGCACAGGTCATTGTCTCCTGAGGACAACATGGTATTGACTAGAGTCTCTGCATTTCAACCGGAATGAAGGACCACCATCTACAGCTCAACCTAGCAACGGTGGAGCTTCTTGTTATCCCTGCCAGTCTTCAACCAGCCAAGGCAGGCAAAAGTCACTCCACACTTCAGATTCCTTCTTTTGATCTCTATAGCAGCACACATTAAGTTCAGAGTAGTTAATGGGTCAAAACCTGAGTCTACGGAGACACTGGGGAGGTGCTCTGCTCCTTCTCACCTACTCGGATCTGCCAATGAACATCATCTGGTGATGCCCCCGCTGCATTGAATCAAATCTCAATTTAAACACTTTTCATGTGGAGCCCCTAGTTTGTGGAACAAGCTGCCCACCTTAATAAGTTTGTGATGACCTTGGTTGCCCGCAGCTGTCACACTCCCTTGAAACTGGAACGTCAATAGTCATGTCCAAGGATGAGCCAGGCAATAAGGACACAAACGAGCAAGGTGCTGACTTGAGTGGCAGCCTAATCAGTAGCTACACCTGCATTACTACATTTTTTTTCTTTTTCTTTCTTTTCCTTACTTATTGCGTAGAGTTTTTTCTTGACTGTTTGCCCAATACGTGTGCAGTTCTTTTGTTTGAGTATACTATAGATATGGATCTTTTTACAACACATGGCAGGACTATGTTTACACAAAGGAAGAGCAACTATACTTGCACTCTGAATTAAGAGACACTCTTGTGAGGTGAAGCTCATTCCAAAAGAACTTGAGGCATAGATATTGGGGATGCAGGGCCAACAATGAAGTAAGAGTGAAGCTTGAGAACAAACACGGGAAATATAAACCATCTGGTGGCTCTGTGGTAGGGATCTGCACTGGTAATCGGAAGGTTGCTGGTTCAAATCCTGTAAATGCCAGAAATGACTCTACTTCGTTGGGCACCTGAGCAATGTGCAGGCTCTCCAGCATGCAGGGAAAAACCTGGGGCTTGGTGGCAGAATTGGCACTCCAGCCACCATAAAAAAACCTCACACTGTTCCATTCCACCTGAACTTCTGAGGTGTCACCCGTTGCATGTCTGCACTTGGGTCCTAATCTGTGATCCTGAGTTGGTTTGTCATGTGGTGGGTGTGGCAATGCGCTGTATCAGCGCCTGCTCCAAACCTCTCTTTCTCTATTCCATCCGTGATAATGGGAAATGTAAACTCGCTGGTCAACAAGACAGACAAGCTAGCAGCACTAGTTAAAAACCATCAGGTTTATCTAGAGTGCCGTTTGTTGTGTCTGACAGAGATATAACTAACTGACAACATTCCCAATGCGAGCTTGGACATTCCAGGGTTCACAACCATAAGAACCAACAGGGATGCTAAACACTGTGAAAAAAGCAAAGGTGGGGGACTCGCAGTATTTATTATCAGATGGTGTTAACCGAGGCATGTAACAGTTAAGGAAACAATCTGCTGTCGGGACATTGAACTGTCAGCAGTGAGTGTCCATCCACACTACATGCCCAGGGAGTTTTCTCATGCTATCATAGTTGTGGTTTACATTCCTCCACAGGTGGATGCAGGGAAGGTGTGTAACATCATACTCTCAATCATCGCAAGACTTCAGATGCAACATCCAGAACATTTCATTGCAATCTCTGGTGTTTTCAATCATACTACACTGGACTCGACTCTGACTTCCTTCTTTCAGTATGTTGATTGTCCCACCAGAAAGAACAGGACAATTGACCTTCTGTATGGAAATGTGAGGGATGCTTACCAAGTGACTCTTCTCCCAAGGGGTAAATCTGACCACTATCTGGTGTACCTACAGCCTCAGTACATGCCTCAGATTCAAAGACATCACACAACTACACGATCCTCAAGGAAATGGTCTCCTGAAGCTGAAAATGCACTTTGGGAATGTAATGAGTCAACTGACTGGAGTGTTCTGCCGGAATCACATGGAGAGGATATTGAGGGGATTACAAACTGTGTGAAAGACCATCTGTACTTCTGTATGGGTGACACTGTTGTTCCTGTAAAAACTGCATGTTGCTTTGCTAATAATAAGCCCTGGGTTACAAGTGATGATAAGGAACTTCTTAATAAGAAAAAGAGAGCTTTCTAAAAGAAGGAACAGGCAGAGCTGAGGAGTATACAGAAGGAACTTACGGTTCAACTAAGGGAGGCTATGGAGTTCTACAAAAAGAAGGTAGAGCATAAGCTTCAGCAAAATAATGTCAGGGAAATGGTATGAAGACCATCACAGTTTATAAGCAAAGGAGTAGCTGTACTGCAGAGGATTGGCAGAACTACTTCAGCATATCTTCAGCCTGAGCCTGCGACTGAGGAGGGTTCTTCTTGTTATCACAGCCAGACAGTCTGTTCAGCTCCCCATCTCTGTACAGCTCATTGTCAGTAACACCTGTGGAAGACCTCATGTCTCATCTTGGTTCCCAACAAAGTGAGATCTAGTGAATTCAATTACTTCAGGCCTGTGGCCTTTATTTCCCATATCATGAAGACCCTGGAGCAACTGCTTCTTTATCTCCTCACACCACAAGTGAATCACGCACTAGAGCCCCTGTGGAGTGGGTCAGGACCAATAAATACCTTGGAGTGCAGTTGGATGACAGGCTGGACTAGTCAGAAAATACAAAAATATGCTCACCAGGTTACAACCTCGTCCTTTGCATGCTGTGTGCTCACTCCTCCCATGGCCACTTCTTGACCACTTTCCTCCTCTCCACTGCTTCACCTCAGCCACGATCCTGCATTAGTTTATTTCTCATTTAACCTCCATCTTCATCTTTTCATTTTTCTTCCCTGTTCAATTCTGTTCTTTACTATCCTGCACAGACACGTTTTAAACACATAGGGGTGCTGTATTTATCAATACCGCCCGATGACAACTGACCAAATGTCTCACTGTGTTTCTGAGTGGATGATGTTTTGTCTTGGTAGAGTAATATATTTCTCTTTCTTCTTTTGTATTATTAATATGCAGCCTTTGTCAGAATACCTCAGATCTCATCAGTCTTACCACTGTTTATAAGGTACTAGCAAAATACCCACGCTTCACAGCGGAGAAGTAGTGTGTTAAAGAAGTTATGAAAAAGAAAAGGAAACAATTTAAAAATAACGTAAGATGATTGTTAATGTAATTGTTTTGTGACTGTTATGAGTGTTGCTGTCATCAAGGATTTGATTATCATTATTTCTTTCAATCAGGCTCGTATTTGGAGGATGTGTTGTGTTCAAGTTACATTCCGTGTTTGTCAACCGTTGTAAAGATAACAGGTTTCATTCATCGAAGTGTTCACTACCCAAATCGGTACTCATGAATCTAAGATGTTTAACAGTCATTCCCGGTATAAAGTTGTGGATTTGCCTGTGAATATTTAGCTGCAGCGTGTCTATGAACTTGTGGATATTTCTGCGATATTTGGCGGCAGCATCACGAAGTTGTTTTCATCTAGCTGCATCAGAAAATGTAGCACAACGTTTGACACACCTCCTTTTTACTGTTTTCTCACAGCTTGGATTGTTGCTGTCATAATCGGTTTGAGTTTCATGGTTTGTTTCAGTTACATTAGTATTTGCAGGACTTGTGTTGAAGTGACATTGGGCATCTGTCAAGCATTGTAAGCATACAACCGGTTTCATCGATAACTTCATATCCAGCTATTGAGAGTTGAAGCATTCATAAACATCAAAGTGTCCACTACTCAAATTGTCACGTGTGAATCTAAGATGTTTAAGATGCATTGGCAATTCTCCAAAGGTGTAAAATATTTTGCCATTTCGGTATAGTTGAAAGCGACAACCGAACAATTCAGCAGCAGCCATCAACTCACATGTTGAAGCATTGGTGAACGGCTTAAGAATTTCATTCTTATAGTGTTCCTGTGTAGTATAATTCTCTCCTGTACCGTCATCAGTCCACACCTTGAACCTGTCCCAGTCATTCAATACATAAGACACAATGTTCCTCCGGATATCAAGAGTGAGCCTGATATGTCAGTGCAATATGTAACACACAGAATGGAAAAGGCAGCCAGCATCTCCGGGCATGGAAACCACTCGGTAAGTGACAGTTCTTTGATCGATGGTGATCGCCTCGATAGACATCTCACCACCCAAATCGCTACTCGTGAATCTAAGATGTTTAATAGGCATTCCCGGTATTAACTTGTGGATTTGCCTTTGAATATTTAGCGGCAGCCTGTCTATGAACTTGTGAAATTGCCTGCGAGTATTTAGTGACAGCGTCTCTATGAACTTGTGGATTAGCCCGCGAGTATTTAGAGGCAGCGTCTCTATGAAGTTGTGGATTTGCCTGCGAGTATTTAGCGACAGCGTGTCTATGAACTTGTGGATTTTTCTGTGAGTATTTGGCGGCAGCGTCACAAAGTTGTTTTTGTCTAGCTGCATCAGAAAATGTAGCACGACGTCTGACACGCCTCCTTTTTACTGTTTTCTCACAGCTTGGATTGCTGCTGACGGACGGCCTTATATGGGCAGACAGTCATTTACGTGGGAGGCATGGTGATGGGGGACGCAACTCTGCCTCACACGGCGACCGAACTGCAGGCTATGGACATATATATGTACGTAAGTAGGATTCAGTTATGACCGTTACGTGTAGAATCTCGAAATGAAACCTGCTTAACTTTTGTAAGTAAGCTGTAAGGAATGAGCCTGCCAAATTTCGGCCTTCTACCTATACGGGAAGTTGGAGAATTAGTGATGAGTGAGTCAGTGAGTCAGTCAGTCAGTTAGTCAGTCAGTCAGTGAGGGCTTTGCCTTTTATTAGTATAGATTATAGTATATATCTTCTTCCCACCTTCCCTTCTACATCTACACCATCAGGCAATTAGGTGTAGTAAAAGACAAGCAGGAGTTAAGTTGCACATAAAATAATGTATTATTGATGATATTCAAAAATATTAACAATAAGCAAAGTACAAGTGAATACTGGCAACCATACAACCTGATAAATGTTGATGTGTAGTTTCAGGCAGCACACAGACTTGTTAGTTACTTAAATGTCTCTAGTTAAGGCATCATTTGTGGTCAGCTTTCTTCAGAACAGGCCACATGCCCATCTCAATATGACTGTCGAGCTGTGCTCTTCATTGTGTTGTCCTTTTCAGTTCATGGTGTGAGATGGTCATTCATCAGTTTGGTTAAAAAGAGAGTGAGGGAGTGAGCAAATTTATAGATTCTCTTTCCAACCCCTACAGCCAATAGGGCATCGTGGTACTTAAAGGCCTCTGATACAAGCCAATTCCAAACACCCACACTTCAGACCAATGGGGGTACAGAACATCTTCACGCTTGCCCCCCAAACCATATGCTAAGGTAAAGCTTGGCAGTTAGGCAGCCTGGCTTTCCTGTGGGGGTTGACTGAGAGACTTCAGCAGAGAAATATTAGCCAAACTGCTTTGAAGCACCTCCCCCCCCTAACCCTATCATAAAATTACAAAGAGACCCATTCCTTAAAGGGGGGAGGAGTTCTTCAACCATCAAACAATTGCTGTTATTATCAACAATGCAACACTAATATTACATTGCTTTGCCTAAGTTTCAAATAAAGACATACAAAATATTTAACAACTTGTATTCAAAACTTCACATTACAACACTCCACCCTGATAAATCTTTTGTACAATATCTTTATAATTAAACAGTCTTAATTCTTTGAAGACTCTGTTGAATAACTTTGTGCTTTGATTTGCAGTATTTGCTCTCCCAGTGTTAAAGTTGTGCATGACCATTTGTCCATTACATATCTTCTTTATCTAAAAAGACAATCTGAAGAACATGGATGTGCTCCTGATGACTTGTATCTGCTTCGTCTTCCTTCAACTGTCTCTTTAGCTATCTGCAGTCTTCATTATTTTTTTAATCCATACTGGTTTTGTGTCTAACTGCTAATTAGACCCCTCTCCCAAACTATCTGTCTAAGCATATGCAGCTGTACTATTGACATCAAAATTTGAAAGGTAACATATCACAGGTGCCAGTACAACCACTTCTGCCTAAGTGAGAGCATATGTGCCACTACATAAACTGCTCACAAACCAACATCTGTGGCACTTCTTCACAGATTTGGGGATGATTTAGTTGCCTCTTGTGCTTTTCAACCCATGGTGTAACCTTTGACTGCCATCAGCCTTTACCAGTTTAGGCTGGCATCACCACCCTGAGACATCACAGCTATGCAACTCATCATTACTCCTGTAGGCCACCCCTAGAGTTGTTTGCTCACCATATGCATACTCGTTGTGCTAAACACCTCGGTTCAAAATTGGCCCACTGGTCCTATGCCTGTACCAGAGCTGACAACTGCAGCAGGGCTTCCGTGTTTTCCCAATTAGACTATACCTAAACATCGGAGCCCATATGACTTGCAAATTTACCAGCTGTGCCTGCTTCACCAATTTGCTCAGTATACCCCTCTTTAATAACAGTATTAATTATATTAATTATCCCACTTAATTAATTATTACCCAGAATCTATACTTTATGAACCCAAAATTAATCCTCTTATTTTAATATTCCTAACTGGTTTCTTCAGTTTCCACCCCTTGGAGTACAAATTTGCTGCAGTAATGAACAAACCTTTCCTTTTAAACTATAGCTATTATGACTAGTCCTATTATTGCATAACTTGTGGACTTGTTACTCACTTAAACTGCAGTAAGTGTCTCTTTCTTGTTATCTCTTCAGTTCTTCTTCATGTCTGTCTTTAGTCTTTGCTTGTCGTCTTTTCCTAGCTTCTTTATTTGTTCCGCTATGTAGGCAGGTCTGCAAAATGGAAGGTGACAAAGCAGTTTCTGTCCATCTCATCTTCTTGGTTGACGACCTGGTGCCAACACTCAAACTTTGCTTCTGGGCATTCATTGGAACAGCTTGGCCAGTAGTGCCACTCCACTCCAATGCTTTAGTTGTAACCCAAACTCCTGCATGGATTTTACTCTGGTAATTGCCTTCATTATTTATTGCCTGCACCAACCCAAAGTCCGTAAAACCTTACAACAGAAGTAGCACTATTACAAAGATCAGGAAATTGAAACAGAAATAACTATTTTCCCTTTCCTGTCTTCCTGCACTATCCTTCTAATTTTGCATTGCTTGTGTATCCTTTTTGGCCTTTTCATAACTTCACTTTATCTTAATCCTGATACTCTGTATGTTCAATTCATCATAATAACTATTCATGGTGGCTCTAAATTCCGTACTAACCTCTACTCTCTCTTCTTTTTCTTTTTCCGGTTTCTCTGTGGTGGTGGCCTGCGCCACCTCCACCTACTCAAAGCATCATGATGCTCCAACATTGATGGATTAAAAGGCAGAAGTCCACGTGATCATCATCATCATCATCAAGTCCTTCCGTGAAAACCATAAATACAAAGAGGACTGTTTCATTCATGTTAGGTAGATTGCCCAGAGGGGACTGGGCGGTCTCATTGCCTGGAATCCCTGCAGATTTTTTTTTTTTTTTCTCCAGCCGTCTGGAGTTTTTTTTTTTTTTTTGTTTTTTCTGTCCCCCCTGGCCATTGGACCTTACACTTATTCTATGTTAATTAATGTTGACTTAATTTTATTTTCTTACTGTGTCTTTTATTTTTCTATTCTTCATTATGTAAAGCACTTTGAGCTACATTTTTTTGTATGAAAATGTGCTATATAAATAAATGTTGTTGTTGTTGTTGTTTTATTTTATGGTAATTGCTACCTGAAAGTGTGGGCTGTAATAAAAGGCGCTATATAGTGCCCGACCTGGCACAGACTGACACAGAGGCACGTGTAAAAGAACACAAGACTTTTATTTTTCTTCAGCTGGAAGGCACAGCTTCCCTGTAATCCCTCCAGCCACAACACAGTCCCAAATAAAGCACAGTACACCAATCACTCTTTCTCTCCTCTCTTCCAACACCACTCCTCCTCAGCAAGCTTTGTCCACCTCCACCCGACTCTGGCCGTTGAGTGGTGGTTGCTGGCTCCCTTTTATCAGGCACCCAGAAGTACTCCAGGTGGTTGATTGCCGACATCCGGCTGCACTTCCGGGTAAGGTGAAACCAGTGCCCAAGAGGGGCAAGCCGCTCCTGTTGCAGTACCCTCTGGTGGCACCTGCAGAACCCCATAGAGTTGCACAGAACTCCAACCCCCGTGAAGCCCTGGGGGAGTCCGAGGCACCGCTGCAACCCAGGGGTGCTGCCATCTAGCGTCCAGGGGAAGATACTGGGCGTCCCAGCCTTGTCGCCCTGGCAGATGTGGTTGAAGGGGCATCCCGGCAAGGCATGGGCCCCGGCCACCTGTCACAGGGCTAAAACCTTTCCAGAATCCAAGGGCCAAATCCAGCATCTCTCCTTAAACTGATCTTTGTTCTTTACTCAAAACCAGCTTACTTTTCTCCATTTTATTACAGGGAGTTCCATAGGCTGTCTTTTTAATGAACTGGTCAGTCAGGTTTCGAATTACTGAACCTAAGTTTGTGTGCTTTTTAATTACTGAGTGACCTAGCAGAGCTGTTAGGACCTTCACACCCCTATGCATTCCTGGCTTGCTGCCTGAGCTTGTAAACCTTCCTGCTGCACCGTCCACCATCCTTTGTTCTTTGGCTTGTCCTGTTTCATTCAGACCAACTCCTAAACTGGTGCACTTTCTTTTCAACTCCGTCATTCTTGCACTAGCACTTTCAGACCTTTCACACATAAACACTTGAATTCCTTTAATTTCGATTGTTCTTTGTTTTAATTCTGCACTTTCTTCACATAGTGTCCTTATTCCATTATCCATTTCATGCCCTTCAGTCAACAATTGCCATTCAAACTCACCAGCTCCTCTGCCTTCTATCGGATTTCTTTTTCCTAAATCAAATTTGAATGCAGCACTGGTTACCTTTCCTAACAGTGGTGAAATATCTATCGGTGTAGCATGGTCTTTAAATACTGGACAGACCTCAGAATTACCTGGAGATAGCATTGCAATGGGGAATAACTGAATGAAACACCCTTTCTGTTTTCCCTTCCTTTCATCTCTCTCCTTTTCCTCACACTCACATTCCCACTCTTTATCTGTCTCAGGTAAGTCACCCACCCATATTTTAGGGTTCCAGTCAGATTCTGTTACTATTGCCCTAACTTTCACCACGGGTGGTTTTCTCTCCTTGTTTCCCCTGCTTTCTGTGCTTTCCACTTTAGCAGTGTGTATTCTACATGCTAGCACTTCACATTCTTCACACCAACTGTTACATCTTTCAAAACTCTCACATAACATTCCACAACCTTCACTTTCATCTACTTTGCTATTTCCATTCTCACAATGATCTTCCTTATTACCAATAATACAAGCTAGTAAACCTCTTATAACAGCATCTGTCTTCTTTATACCTGATCTCTGTTTTCCTGATTTTAATCCTTCCAGCCCCCTTCCATTTTTTGGCATGCTCAGCTCAGCTTCTGCTTTCTTTACCTGCACTACAGGTTTCCATTTCCTAGCTTTGGCCTGCTTGCCTCTGCCATTTCATTGGAAGATGGCTGCTTTTAATATGAACTTAGGCATTTCTGAGTCTACAATGCTGTTCTAATATAATTTGAAAACTTCATTTTGGGTTGGCCTTCTTTTGCCCCAGTAAGCAAACATACACATAGATGCACAAAATCCTAAACGAATAAGTGTTGTATGAATGACGTATGTATGTCCCACCACTCCGTAGCACTTTAACACTAGAATTACCAGAGCCAACAAAAAAACTCATAATTCTGGCCCACCTTAAATCCCTTTGCACCTCTCCGTCAGCCTCTTTTGTCTTCTAAATGTGTCTATAAGCTCAAGCAGCCTTATACCATCCCACCAATCACCTCAGAATGGCCAAGAAGTTCTCCTAGTTCCTGCCTTGATTGATTATCTGGGAGTGAGCTACTCTGAATTGTAACTTGATATGCATTTTATGTCTAAACAATCTATTTAAACAAATCATTAAAACAGAAATGTTTTTCATGTTTTAGTAATAAATGACAAAATGTACACATGAACTGTATAATATGTAAAAGCTGATGGCCAAATATCAAATAAACGCTTCCATAAAAAGGGCAACTGCAATACGACAGCTTCCGTGGTGCCCCCGAGCATCCATGAGTCGAGGTTATTCTTGGTAGTGAAAACCAATCAGATCGCTTTCTGCTACTAAGATTTTTCCAAGAAAGCTCGGGCCAATCAGGATTGCACGTATTATCGAGGTATAGCTGCAATTCTTGAGAGACGATCTACCAAGAATTATTGCAGGGATCCGGAAAGACTTTCCTGGGTTCTTTTGTAGGAAATATGTACACATAGTTCATTTATCTTTTCAGATAAAAATGAACTCGCCCAAACAATGAATTAAAAAAAAAAAGTTTTTAAATTGGCAAAGATGAAGTCAAGAAAAATAACTTTTCACTTTCTATGATTTGTATTTTTATAATTATAGAGCACTTCATATCATTTTTAAAGCTCATTCTGTAAGATTAAACTATGATTATACAATTCAAAGTTTATTATATTTATATATTATACAGTGCATCCGGAAAGTATTCACAGCGCATCACTTTTTCCACATTTTGTTATGTTACAGCCTTATTCCAAAATGGATTAAATTCATTTTTTTTCCTCAGAATTCTACACAAAACACCCCATAATGACAACGTGAAAAAAGTTTACTTGAAATTTTTGCAAATTTATTAAAAATAAAAAAACTGAGAATTCACATGTAGATAAGTATTCACAGCCTTTGCTCAATACTTTGTCGATGCACCTTGGGCAGCAATTACTGCCTCAAGTCTTTTTGAATATGATGCCACAAGCTTGGCCACTCTACCATACAGGCCTGATTGGTGGATTGCTGCAGAGATGGTTGTCCTTCTGGAAGGTTCTCCTCTCTCCACAGAGGACCTCTGGAGCTCTGACAGAGTGACCATCGGGTTCTTGGTCACCTCCCTGACTAAGGCCCTTCTCCCCTGATCGCTCAGTTTAGATGGCCGGCCAGCTCTAGGAAGAGTCCTGGTGGTTTCGAACTTCTTCCACTTACGGATGATGGAGGCCACTGTGCTCATTGGGACCTTCAAAGCAGCAGAAATGTTTCTGTAACCTTCCCCAGATTTGTGCCTCGAGACAATCCTGTCTCGGAGGTCTACAGACAATTCCTTTGACAACCCCTTGGTTTGTGTTCTGACATGAACTGTCAACTGTGGGACCTTATATAGACAGGCGTGTGCCTTTCCAAATCATGTCACATCAACTGAATTTAGCACAGGTGGACTCCAATGAAGCTGCAGAAACATCTCAAGGATGATCAGGGGAAACAGGATGCACCTGAGCTCAATTCTGAGCTTCATGGCAAAGGCTGTGAATACTTATGTGCATGTGCTTTCTCAGTTTTTTTATTTTTAATACATTTGCAAAAATCTCAAGTAAACTTTTTTCATGTTGTCATTATGGGGTGTTGTGTGTAGAATTCTGAGGAAAAAAATAAATTTAATCCATTTTGGAATAAGGTTGTAACATAACAAAATGTGGAAAAAGTGATGCACTGTGAATACTTTCCGGATGCACTGTAACTGTCTTTACACGTGTAATAAATATAATAAATGTAATAAACTTAACCAAGAATGTTTAAAAAATCATTCAAAAAATGTGTACGTGAATGTAAATATATCTGCACAAACCGACACTCGTGAGTAACATTTTTAGAAAGTTCAAAATGAAACGCAAATCGCAAAGCGTCTGTGTGCCAACTCGAACAAGCGTTTGCAGAATACAGTAACTGACAAGAGGCTGGCCTGCCCTTTCCGAGTTTTGGTGGCCAACTCAAGCCGTGATTCGCCAATTCTTGGTAGCCGAGTGTGCCATCATTGGCCTATTCTTGGTAGCCGAAACAGGTTGAAAATGGTCAATTCTTGGCAGCCAATATGAGCTGCGATTGGCCCGAGCTTTCAATTCTTGGTAGAATCTTGGTAGCAGAATGCGATCTGATTGGTTTTCGCTACAAAGAATTACCTCGACTCATGGATGCTCGGGGAATCGCATTAGTCGAGGTATAGCTGCGATTCTTGAGAGAAGATCTACCAAGAATTATTGTAGGGATCCTGGTTTGAATTCTGCTCATGGCACATTGCTGAATGGAAGAATATATCTCTAAAATAAATTAAAAAAAAAACTCTCTTCAATGAACGCTGCTTTGAATCCTACATTGCAGATGTAGTTGCTTATTTTTCTCTTTTGATTAAACAAATCAAAATCAGCAAGTCACTTCTGAAATTGTTTTTTAAGATCTGAAATAACTAAGTTTGCAAACAAGAAAGGAAATTCTTGACACACATACACACACTAACACATACACACACACACACTCACTTGTTGTTCACTTACTTCAGTTTCTCTAATTTGCAGTTTTCACTCCTCAGCCCCTCACACAGCTGATCCACTCCTGAATCCTCCATGTTGTTGTTTCTGTGCAGGTCCAGTTCAGTCAGTCGTGAGTGTGGAGCAGAAAGAGCTGAGGAGAGAGCTGAGCAACATCTGGAGGTGAGACCACAATACCTGAGGCTGAGGAGAAGAAGACAGAGAAGTGAGGACATGAGGAGAGACAGACAGACAGACAGAAGGACAAACAACACAAAGTTCAATGGCCACTTGTATTCTGACTTTTCACTGAAGTGCAGTGTGAACACGAGACCACTGCCATTCTTATAAAGCAGGGGTCTCCAAACTTTTTACCACGAGAGTCACATTGGGTACTTCAGCACTTTTCAGTTTGTGTGATTAAATTATCGTATATTAATGACAACGAACACTACCTGAAAATTCTTATATTTTCATCACAAATTATAATAAAACCATTAATGTGAATGATCAAACTGTTTTTGTGTTTTTAAAATAGTATTAAACTGAGGTTTAAATTTTGAAATGCTAATTACAAGTAGTGACTTCAAATGTCCATCAGTTAAATTTACCCTGTATTTTGACTTGATATATCTTATTTGGGAAAAAGTTTGTTCGCAAACATATGTTCTCCCAAAAATGGAGTTAAATTAACAAGCAAATTTTTTGAAACTGCTCAGAGTTCCAAAATTTATAAAAAATTAATCAAGTTTCCTTCCTTGTATTTATCTTTAATATGTTCATTTTCCTGAAGTTCAATTATTTCCATTTGAATTTGACTTGGGACATCAGCGACATCACAGTCAAACATACTGTATTTTAAAACAATCTAATTTCCCTGGCATTGGCATCCAAATCAGCAAATCGCATCTGAAATTGTTGTTTAAGATCTGAAATAACTAAATTTGCGAACAAGAAAGGAAATTCTGCTTCACCTTTTTTATGCAATTCTGCACAGTATGGCATATGAGCAAAGTTACAATCTTTCAACTGGCCTTCCAGAAGTATCAACTTTCCTCTGAATGCCTTGATATGAGTTAATAAATCACAAATTAAGTAATTTTCACCCTTCTACTTTGACTTCAAATTGTTCATGTGGTTCACCAGATCTGCAAAAATTCCAATTTCCAAAGTCACTCGGTATGTAATAAAAGTGGTTCATAATGTTTTTTTCTCTAACAAATGTACCAATTTCATTCCTAAGATGAAAGAAGTGTGAAAGAACCTTTCCACGGCTAAGCCATCATAACTGCAGTATAAAATGTCAAGTCTTCATACTCGGAATCACATTCCTCAAGAAAAGACTGAAACTGGCGATGATTAAGTGCATGAGAGCAATTGAAATTTACCATCGAAATAACAGGTTTCAAGACACAGCTTATATCAACGTATTTTCCCCAAAGTGACTGTTGGTGGATAACACAGTGAAGAAACATTGGTTTTGATATTCCTGCATCCTCACAAGCTTTTATGATTTATCCAATCAAACCCTTCTTTACACCAGACACGTTTTTTCCTCCATCAACTGTCACACACTGCAGACGATTCCAGCCCAAATTATATTCTGTTGGTGTTTTTTGAACTTCTTTGAAGATATCCTCTCTTGTTGTGGTTCCATGCATGCTGTGAAGTGATGCTAATTCCTGTGTGACATTAAGTTTATCATCAACGTGACAAAAAAAAAATACTACGAGTTGTGAGGTATTACAGACATCAGTTGATTCATCTAGCACAAGAGAATACAGACTAAAATATTGTGCTTTGCCGACAACTTGCTGGATAGTGCTATTTCCCATGTTTTCGACCTGACAATCAATAGTATTTGGTGCAAGACTTATCATTTCAGTTTTACTGGGCATAACTCAGCCACTGCTTCCATCAAACATTCTTTGATGATACTGTCATAGATGAATGGTTTTCCTCTTTTAGCCAAAACATAAGCAACCTCGTAGGTTACCAAGGTTAAGGCTTCATTTTCTGAGTTTGCTTTCGTAAAAAAGTCTTGCTGAGAACGCAGACAACATAATGATTCAAATTTGTCTGAATGCTCCTTTTCTTTAAATTGCGAAAATGTTGAAGCATGTTTTGTTTCATAGTGGTGGCGTATATTGTATTCTTTCAACACAGCAACAGTGTCTTTATAAATGAGACATATGGCTTTATCCTTTGACTTCGATTGTATTGTACGCCCCCTTCTTCATTAAACACACGACATTCATGATGAACTTTTCTTTTCTTTCTCCCATCCATGTTAAAACTATAAAAGAGATTAAATTTATAAATAATTATTAAATTATTAAAATCATGAGAACTCCGTACAAGCAAATATGTGAATAAGTGAACACGCACCTTTAAATATAAATTTACGCAATTACAAATTGAGTATTACACTGCACCACTGCAAGTATTCTTATGGGCAATTAACCATAACGACTAGTAACGAACTTCCAGATTCAATTTAAACTTTAGTCACAACGCCAGTGCTACCTACAGCGCCACAAATTGACATGTCGATCGAGGCCTAACAAGTATGAAGAAATATCACAAAGTATACAATTATGATTCAGTATTAAATAAAGTTGTGAAAAATATTAATATTAGCATAATATGGAATATCAATATATTTTGTACACAATTTTAATTAATGCATTTGAAATATATCAACACCTCGTGTTTTTCTTGTGGATTCTCATTGGAAAATGAGTCCAATTGGCACATTTCCACAGAATTCATCCACGGGGTGGATAAAATCATATCACAGGCCAGATATGGCCATAATTTAGAGACCCCTTTTGTAAAGTAAGGCGCTATATACCTGACAGGGTCTCCTGCCTTCACGCTGGACTGACTGGTGCCAAGTCATTCAGACTGACATGTGGACATCAACACTGGATAAGAACGTCACAGACATGAGACTGACGGCGTCCTGCACTCAGGTGACCAGATGGACTTGTCACAGGTGACCATGGGGTGAGGATGAGAAACTGGAATTCTTGTCTGTCATTTACCACTCAGGACTGGCAGCTCTAGTGGTGACCAGCAGCAGGTCTGTTTGCCTCTGCCTTTGTCAAAGTTTTTTTATTTGTTGTGATTCATTTTTAATTATGGGTTCATTTTTTGATCAGTTATAAAGGAATATATGTGACCCTGAAGTGTTATGGAGTCTCTGCTTTTATTTGTTTTTATTATTTTGGTGATACTTTTTTCTTTTCTTGCTGTTGTTCCGATGCGTCTTCTATTCACCTGAGTGATTCAGTTCAGCCAGGAGTTTCTACTGTGACGTTACCTGCCAAGTGCAGACACAGACCAAAGCTGCTTCCAGAACTTTCCGCTTTGAAGAGACAGGATGAGTCTGATGAAGGTATCAAGCGGAGGACACTGAAATGGGCAGATGTGGAGGGGCTCGTTTGAGGTAACAGGTAACCCAACACATTCCACTTTGACTGTAATAATGGTGACTGTGCAGTCCTTACGTAATCAACTTGATGAATTACAAACTAAAGCTTGTGTTCAGACTGAATACAGAGAAGCCTGCATTATGAGACGTGGCTCTCTGAGTCCATCAATGTCATGGAGCTCATCATTGAGACATCATCGTCACAGATAAAGGGCCCGGTGGTGTCTGACCGTCTGTATATAAATGGTGGTCTCAGTCAGTAACAGTCAGAAAAGCAGTGAGCTCTGCGGACATTGAGCTGCTCAGCGTGTCACTCAGACCACTCTACTCGTCCAGAGAATTTCCACAAATATTTGTCACCGTTGTTTGTATTCATCCTAAGGCTCACCCATCAATGTCAACAGAGACAATTATCACAGCTTTAGTTGACACGCTGAAAGTGAACACTCAGACCAAACCATCAGAAGCCTAACCTTTGTCACCAGGCCGTAAACAAAGGCACCAAAAGCACAAACACATTTTCTGATTTGCACTTTGTTTGTAATTCTTCAGCACTCTTGTAAAATACTCCACAATATTTCTTATATTCAACACTTTCTGTAGGAATTTAATAGTCCACAAGAAGACAGTGAAGCTCTGGAGTGAAGATTCAATTCAAAGTCTCCAAGGCTACTTTCATTGTCCAGACTGAGATCTTTTGATGGACTCCTGCACTGATTTAGTTGAGCTTTGTGATGTGATCAGCAGCTCTGTTTCTGTTTGTGAAGACCTGCTGATCTCAGCTAAAAGTGTGAAGGTCTATCTGATCAACAAACCCTGGGTCATCAAATCTATAATGTCATTATTAAACCAAAAGAAAAAATGTCTTTAGACGAGGAAATACTAATGAGGCACGAGCTGCTCAAAGGGAATTAAAACTTTAAACATTAAAAAAGATAAATTTGATTATTAGGATAAAACTGAACAGAATTTGTCCACACAAAATCTGAGATCGATGAGGTCAGACATTAAATCCTTAGCTGGACATCATCAGCCAAAAAATAAAAACCATGTAAGAGTTTGTGGTTTAATCTGATTGAGCTAACGGGTTTAATAAATATGACTCGAGATGTGAACTGCTTGATTTGACTGAGCGAGGACTCAGCTTGAAGAAGATGGTTTCAGATAACGGAGAGAGATGTTTACAGATCAGAATCATAGATCAGAATCACTGGGGGTTAAGCTGTGAGGAAGAAAGTAAAAGATCTGGGGCCTCATGTATAACGCCGTGCGTAGAACTCGCACTATAACATGGCATAAGCACAAAAGCCGAAATGTGCTCACGCACAGAAAAATCCAGATGCAGGAATCTGTGCGTACTCTAACTTCCATGTTCTTCTGCTACATAAATCCCGATCAGCGTGAAAGTAACACTCGTGCACGCGCTTTATGTCCCGCCCCAACTCCTCCCAGAATTACGCCTTTTTGAATATGCAAATCAATATAAATCGTCCTTAAGCACAGCCTTCTGTGAAAAGACAATGGGAAAAGCACAGGGGAAAATAGAAGAATTTCAGCGAATACCAAGTGGAGGCAAAGGAAAAACATACTATTTGTTTAATTAAACCGTGGTATAATCAACAAAAGGAAGTTGATCGAGTGACATAGCGTGTTGGAGATTTCACAAAATCGCACAGTGCCGGAAATAAAAAAGAAGTCACATATCAAAGTCGCAGTGAAAAGGCGAGTTGTAGCCCGCTGTCTGAGTGTCATATGAAAGCTTATTAGGTTATAGAGAAAAAAAGGCACACAGTGGGGAAAAAGCATGAAACGTCAACTTCAATCTCGACATTTCCACTTTAATCATGTAGTTTATTTTGTCATTAAAATAGAGCATCATAAACTTCATCTTAAAATCGTTTAATTAACCAGTTTCTCAAATCACATCGTAATTAAAGTAGCACACTAAATGCTTTGTTTTGTATTTGATCTTCTATGTGCTCTATGTGTGTGAATCACTACTTCCTTCTTAAACTGGCTCTCTTCCTCCAACTGGACACAGAATCCATTACATTTGTGATATTACAGCTCTCTGAATAACTACAATACTGAGATGTATACGTGATATCATTTTTATGATGATAGGAGTTAAAGCACATTATTAAACATGGGTTTCACGGCCGCAGTGATTGTGTGTGACCTTCGATGAAATTATTTACTGCAGCAGTACTCATGGGCGGCTCTATGTCCAATAGAGAAAGTCCAATGTCAATATGTTATCTTATGCATGGTGGATCGCCACACAATCAGCTCTGTAATAGAAGTTAAGCCATCAGTAAGCTTAGCACCGATTCTTCAAAACGTTTAAGGAACATTGAAATATCTTCGTAGTACATGTTTAATTATTCTATCCTTCACGCCAGTCCCAGTGAAGAATATAGATTATTTAAATGAAGTTAAAGTTGTATCTGTATAATATAATCAACATATTTTGCTTCATTTCATCTTAAAAATGATATCGTCATCATATGTAAATACGCGCTTTATAAACTGGCTCAGGTTGTGCGATATTATAACTATAGTGCAAGTTTACAGTGGGGTGATTATACTTATAAGTACAAACAGTTCTACAAGGAGCAATTGATTGAGTGCATTTAAAGTTCTTGGGATGAAACTGTTTCCGAACCATGAGGTCCGTACAGGAAAGGCTTTGAAACGTTTTGCCGTGGCTGAGGCAGCGTGTCCTTGAAGCTGTATACCGATAATTCTCTTTCCGATCAGCTGCTGCTGTGATTCACACTCAGATACAGTGATATAAATACTCCGAGTGGTGCAGTGAGAGTAATATGGATAAAGATAATCTGCTGTGGCAACACCTAACGGGAGCAGCTGGAAGAAGAAGAAGAAGAAGAAGAAGAAGAAGAAGAAGAAGAAGAAGAAGAAGAAGAAGAAGAAGAAGAAGAATTCCCTGGACCATTATATTGTTACAAGTTAATTACAATCAGATGCGTTACACTAATAAACAATATGCGGTTAGTTTCAGTGTATTTATAAAGCCGTGTCAGGAAAATAAAAGAGTAACCACACAGGAACAGTAGCACTGCTTTGATGCTGGATGCCGGCAGTCTGGAAAACCGAGTGGAGAACTTGCGTATTACAAGGTATGAGGTACCGTGGAAAAGTGCGTGGCTTTACGCCAAGTGTAGGTTTTATACATCGCGATTTGAACGTGGAAAAGTTCTTACGCAACATTTCTGTGCGTACGCACTTTTTATACATGAGGCCCCTGGACACTGGAATTTTCTACAGGCTGCTAAATTCTGATATGTTAGACAATAACATATTATTTAATCAAATAACACAGATGTATAACAAAGAGGATGTAGTGGTCATGGGGATGTGAACTTTTTAAACATTGATTATGAAACCCCTTTCTAGAATACAAAAGAGGAAACTGAAATGGTGCAGATGGCAAATGGCTGTTTGTTCACCCAGTTTGTCTCAAGCCCAATGTGTGGTGACGCCTGTCGAGATCTCATCTGCTCAAACAATAAAGACAGAGGAACAAGAACAGAAATTACAACATATGATAAAAAGAAAAGTTCTAACTTGAGGAAAGCAGACTTTATGGAGAAGAGGACATATCTACAAAACATCAAATGGGAAAGCAAAACCTCAGCAACTTTAATGTAGGAGTAAGATTAAAAATGAAATCTGAAAATATCACTGTACCAGAAAATAAAAAACAGATAATTGTGACATAGAGAAATATTGCACACATCAACAAAAGATGTAAAAAAGAATTTGAAATGTCAAAAGAGTAACTGAAATAAATTTTGCTAGAGAAGTCAAAAGAAACAACAATCACTTTTTTTCATTTGGTAAATCAGGCAGGTCAGGCCAGTGAACAGAAAATGGGAGAACTAAAGATGAAAGGGCCTTCACAAACTTTTACAAACAATATCATAGATATTCAGATACAATGTTAAAACATATTAAATCAATAGATGTGTTCAAATTCTGAGTGTACACCAAAGGCCATCAGTCAGAGAAAATTCACACATTTGACCTCATTTGACAAAGACAGGAGACAAATGAAGAACGAGAGTCACCTGAGTGTGAAAAAACAGCACAGTCACAATGTGAGGGAACAGTCATGTCAGTAGTCATCGTCGTCATCATCATCATCATTATTATTATTATTATTATTATTATTATTATTATTATTATTATTAT
>JANRMT010062791.1:193992130-194004721 GCA_026402145.1 Polypterus bichir lapradei
ATTATTATTATTATTATTATTATTATTATTATTATTATTATTATTATTATTATTATCGGGGCTGGCTCTACGCTGGGGCAAGAGGGGGCAATGCCCTCTTAAACAAATGTCCTGCCCCCTTAAATCAAACTTTTAGAGGATGAGAAAGAAAATAATAGATTACCCACAAACTGAATATGGACAAGATTTACTAAAGTAGCTGAAAAATCCACTGGAAAAGACACAAATGAGATGATAGGTTTCACCTCTTGTTCGCTCTTTCCCTCCGTGCTTTGTTTGTGCGCAGCTCACAGCACTCGGCAGAGATCCCCCACTCACCCTCCCCCCAGCTAAACATCCAATCACTGTTAGTATGCAAATGACCCGGTGTCAGGTTTCTCACTAGGCAGGGCAGAGCAAATTGAGTTTGTTAACAGCGGGAGGCTTTAAGGAAGCAGCAAATCTCTGTCGTCAAAATCATAGCGACTTGTGAAATAATTAACAACAACTTAAAAATACATCTATATTTGTACATTCAATGGGGGACTAGTCCATTGTTCTTCACACAGTTTCAGTCTGGTAGAGAAGTGTTTCTTTCTCAATCCCACAAGCACCACTGTGAGCCTGTCTGCTGCATAGAGCCGACTGGAGGACATGTGTCTGTCTGTCAGACCCCGACACAAAGCCCCGCTCCAGCTTTCAACTCTGCACTTAACAATTTTCTCGTTTCATATACTGATGTAATCACAGCGATTTTAGTAAAGATTATTCACTTTCCACCCAGCTTCCAGAAGCTCACAAAGGGAAAGTTAATGCTGTGAGATGCATCCTTTTTTCCAAGCTTTTAAAATGTGTGGCGCTGCTCCTACCTGTACCAATAGCAGTAGCAATGACGCTGCTGCTGGTACATCAGAGACATCAGCTGGCATGTCTACTCCTGTGGCATCAACAGGCACTGCTTCTCCTGTACCTCTGCCAACAATTGCTGCCCCAAAACAACCCGCTCAGCTACCCAGTGACTTAAATGGCAATACACCATCCCAGCCAATACTGGGTAGTTACCCCAAACGTGTATTTGGTGGTACGACATTAAGATCATTCAATCCTGCCTGGTACTGCACACAACCATGGCTGGAGTACTCTGTTGTGTGGGATGCATGTTTCTGTTTCCCCTGTCGAAAATATGGCAGCACTGTTAATGAGAGGGATGTAGTTTTTACCTTAACTGGCTTTAACAACTGGAAAGCAGCACTTGATCGAGACAAGGGGCTAATGAGGCATGTGTCCAGCCACAACCATGTGCATGCTTCAACAATCTGGACTGAGCATAAAAGCAGAGAGGCCACAGGGGGGACTGTGGATTCAATGTTGGTTGGTAAAACACAACTTGAAAAAAACCATTATGTCAAGAGTATTAGTAGTGCTATAAGGCTTCTCTGTGTAAATGAGTTGGGGTTCCGTGGGACTGCAGAAACCTTGAGACATGATGCAGCGGGTAATGATGATGACATTGCTTCAGGAATTTTTCTAAAACTCATAGAATATACCTTAGAGAAGGATGAGAAGTTAGCAAGCATTGCTAAGGGTATCCCAAAAAATGCAAAATACACATCTAAGGATATCCAAAATGAAATTATCCAAACACTGGCTGACATGGTGCTTGGAGAAGTCAGGAAAAAATATGAAAGTGCTGATTCAGCAGGGTTTTGCCTCAAAAGTGATGGTATCAAGGGATAGGTGCAATGTGGAAAATGTGTCTGTGATAATACTGTTTGTCAGAAGTTCCATGCCAGAGGAGCATCTTATTGGGTTGCTTGACTTGCAACAACTTGATGGAGAGTACATCACCTCTGAGATATTGTTCCACCTTTGTGATGCTGGCTACAGTGCTGACAGTATACTGAACCAATGTTATGATGGGGCTTCTGTGATGAGTGGGGTTAGAGGTGGTGTACAAGCTCTGCTCTAAAAGAGGCTTGACAGATATGTCCCATACATCCACTGCTACAACCACCAACTGTACTTAGTGGTTGTGCATGCCATGCAGAGTGAGCCGTGTGCAAAAAGATTTTTTAGGTTATCTAGTTCACTCTACAACTTTTTTCACCACCACTATATGATCCATAAACATGATGCACCTTGTCTAAAAAGGCTGCTTGAGATCAGATGGACAAGCCACTATGAGGTGAGGTGACAAGGTGCACTGTGGACACTCAAGAACAAATCCTTAGTATCCTATCTGAGATGACAGAGGATGATGATGCTGCAGTTGACCTGTGTACCGAGGCATCAGGCCTTCTATGCCAAATTAAGAGGCATCACTTCTTTGAGACTGGAAAGTTCCCAGTGTGGGTGCTTGGTGTCTTGAAACCAGCAAATGCTATTCTACAGTCTCAGTCAGTTGATCTGTGCAGTGCTTCTGAGGTTGTTAGTGCAGCACTGGGCTCTTTAAAAAACATCCGTGAGGATTTCTGTTAGGGAGTGTCATCTCCTGCTGAGGATGAGTCACATCCAACAAAGAGAAGGAGAACAATGAGCAAACACCTGGGTCAAAGTGTTGTGCTCTCAACCTTGGGTCATACTGACTCTGGTGATCCTACCATTTCCCTCCATCAGTCTCTGAAAAGATCACTGCTCAACATCCTTGACAGGGCCATTTCAGAAATGGAAACTAGATTTTCACACAAGAAGATTGACCTGATGAGAGCCATATCTAGTCTTACACCCAAATCTAGCGCATTTCTAGATCGCACCCTGTTGCACCCTCTGGCTGTGATGGCTGGCACTGTAGCAGATGTTGTAAGTCTGAAAAATGAAGTTCTTGTGGTAAAACAGATGCTGCTCAAAAATTTTCAAAGGAAAGTATAATCCTGAGTTGCATAAATTGTATGTAACAGCCCTGGTCATTGGTGTGTCTTCAGCATCGTGTGAGAGTTCCTTCTCCACTTTGTCACGGGTCCTAACTCCTATCGTAGCACCATGTTACATAAAAGAAAGAGGAATTTGGTGATCTTGGCCCATGAGAAGTCCATAACAAATAACTTGGATATGGATAAATTTGGAAGAGTGTTTGGAAAGGGAAACAGGAGACTGTTGTTGTAGAGTGGATTGAGAAGAAGGAGAGTGGAGCTGTTCAGGTGCAAACAGAGAGTTCAGTTGCTTGCAAAACAAACAAGCTGAAAACAAGACACAAAGACAAAAAAAGAAGAAAATAGCTCAAATGTTCTGTTCTAAATCTATTGTGTTCTACAAATTAGTTTGAGAATTGTAGGAAAAGACATGGTGAGTTGTTGTTTTTTTTTAAATTACTATGCCGACCCTTTTTAGTTTTGTAAATATTGGTTATATTGAGAGGTCTTATTTTATTCTTACTTTATTTTGCAAATTTATTTGAGAATTAGGCCATCCAATAAAGATAAATTTTATGTTGTTGGTTGTAAAGATCTGGATGGATATTTTATTTTATTCTTTATTTTATTTTATTTTTTTATTCTGTTTTTTAGTTTTATTTTTCAAGACTTGGTGAATTGATTTTTTTTTTTTTATAACTTGGCCTACCCCTTTTAGTTTTGTTAATATTGGCAATAGTGAGATGTGTTATTGTTGGGTTCCAATATATTTGATATAGGCCATCCAATTAAGGTAAATGTCATGTTTTTAGTTGTTATAATCTGATGAGGAATATTCTAGAACCGGCCCAGATTATTATTATTATTATTATTATTATTATTATTATTATTATTATTATTATTATTACTCTTGGCTCTGCGATGTAAGACATTCTTTTCAAGATGACAGATCACGTGTGTTTGTCCAGGACTTCTTATAAGGCCCCTGAGTATCTGCAAACACACCATCAGTCAGACCTGCAGGGTGGTATTCCACGAAGAGCGTTTGTGAAATTGAGACTTAGCTGATGACGCCTTACTTGAAGAGGCCTTCTTTTCTAATTGAGGTTCAGTCGGTTCCACAAACACTAAATGTTTCCAGTTAGCTCAGGACCAGAGGTGTAAAATCATGAAGTACGACTACTTTGTTACTTTACTTAAGCACATTTTTCAGCTACTTGTATTTTACTTAAATAAATTTCATTCATAGCTACTTTTACTTTTTACCTCAGTACATTTTTAGGTCAAATAGTGCACTTTCAATTTGTTACATTCTTAAGCAAGTCCTTGCTACTCGTTACTCAGACTAAACTATTATTAATATAAATTCATAAAGGAGACCAATCAGCTGTGTTTTTGTTGCATATCATTCAAAAATAAACTTGTTGCAGCATCTTATTCTGCTCATTTGTTCCCAGGCTTTCCCATTCACTGTTAAGACGTGGAAATTGGTTGTGCATTTTCCCCACAGTCGTATTTGAACACTCGGCTCAAAGAGGTGAAATACCGGCATCTAAAGAAATCTCTGATTCCAAGAATTTACCTTTAAATTTAAAGAAGCCTGTTGAGATAAGCGTTGTTTTCTTTTCTTATACTGTGTTATATGGAGCCCCTGCAGTTCCAAAAAGCAGAGTCTTTTTAATTTTGAGCAAACAACATTTTATGGGCACTAGTAATATCTGGAGAGTACAAGTTGTATATTGTGCACATCATAATACCTGTATGTTGTACACACAAGATATAAACCCAACTACTGAAAAGCTAGCGTGAGCTCAGCCATAAAAGCTGCTGGTTAGATGAAGAAGACAGACTCAGGTTCAAGTGAGAGCTCGTGGCCTGAGAGGGGTCACATGAGTGTCCCTGAGTCTGGATTCTATGGTCCTGCTGCTAATAAAAGTGATGTCAGCGTTTCTACAAGCAGAGGTAAGTATTTTTGTTGCTACAGGAACACTAAAATCTGATTGAGAGCCACAAGGACAAATCAAAATACAGCTGAGTTGTGAAGTGAATATTCTAGCTTTGTGTATGAGAGTCAGCTCTGAGCAGTGTTGTATTTTATCTTTATAAATTATTGGAAAATTACTACCCATCTGTTATTCTATCTTCAACTGAACTGCAAGTACTTCATAATATGCTGGATAATTCCTTAGTTCACAGAAGTGCTCAAGAAGGAAATTTAACTTGGTTGGGTACCAAACTAAGCAAATTAAACCACAGCTTTCTTAAGAAAATGCTTATTAAAGAAAACCAGTGTTCTGAAATTTAATGTAATGACTGTAATAATTGTAAAGTCTGTCTTAACTTCATTGTAAGGTAATAAACCCAATCTTTCTCCATTTTTTGATAGGTTATATATATATATATATATATATATATATATATATACACACACACACACACACATTGCAAAAGACCCCAAACCCCCTCAGCCCAGACCCATCGGGTCGGACTCCTCGAACAGAGAGGTTGTGAATGCAGGAGAGGGCATCAGTGTTGGCCTGAAGATGGCCCATGCAATAAACAACAGTGAATCTATACAGCTGCAGATCCAAAAACACCTTGTAAATCGACTCCTTGTGTTCGGCCATCCACTGAAGAGCAGCATGGTCCATGACAAGAGTGAACTCACATCCTAGAAGGTACTATCTCAGCTGTATCACTGCCCATTTGATTGTAAGAGCCTCGTCCTCGGCACACCTGGTCTCCTGGTCCACCAGTTTCCGGTTCAGGTACATTATGGGGTGTTCAACACTGTCGATGCTCTGGCTCAGCACAGGACCATCTGTCCTATCATCCCATACAGTACCACTAGAAGAGGGGCAAGCTTCTTTGTCAGATTTGTCAATGCCATTGTCCTCTCTGAGAAGTGTGGTATGAAGTTTTCAGATGGGGCCAGTTCAATATGACGTGGACTTTGGAACACTGCGGCCTGATGGTGCATCTGCTGACTAGATAGCCTAAATATTTAGCTTCAGTCAATCCAAAGAAACATTTTTTCAGTTTGATATGGAGGCCAGCTTCTGCTAGTGTTTAGAGCACCGCCTGGATGTGCTGTATGTGTTCTTCCTATGTGCACAGAATAAATGACTACATCATCTAGGTAAGCAGCACTATAGGTGTTATGGGGCCGGAGCACTTTGTCCACCAGACACTACACTAGAAGGTTGCTGGTACCCCATGCTAGCCAAATGGGAGAACACAATACTACCAGTGTCCACTGGAGCTGCTGCAAGCAGTGTTTACTTTTGTGGATGCCATTAAAGGAATTTGCCAGTACCCCTTCATCATGTCAAGGGTGGTTAAATAGTGTGCCTTTCCTAACCTTTGCAGGATATCATCCACACGTGGCATTGGATAGGCATCAAATTGGGAGACTTGATTAAACCGGCAGAAGTCATTACAGAACCTCCAGGTTTCCGTCTGGCTTAGGAACCAGTATGATAAGGCTGGGCCAGGGTCTGTGTCTCTCTCCAATTACTCTCAGGTCAAGTATACATCTGATCTCAAGCTCCACCTTGTTAAGCAGATGTCAAATCCGGACTGAAGTTAAGGTCGATTCTCTGAGCGAAGTGGGAGCGTATGCTGGCTGGAGGAGATCTCAGGAGCCTGATCATTCCATGGCTTCAGCAGGTTGATGTGGTATATCTGCTTGCTCAGTTGACAATTTGGCTGTTTCACCAGATAGTCAACAAGCCCCTTCCTCTCCTTAAGTTTGTAGGAGCCCTGCCAATGGGCCAATAATTTGGAGTGGGACATGGGAACAAGTACCATGAGACGGTCCCCAGCTGAAACTCGCAGAGGGTTGTGGCACATTAGTAGAAACGGGCCTGTGCTGCCTGAGCTTTTGCCATGTGTTCTGTTATTAGTGACTGGATTTTATCTAATCTATTGTATAACTGTGCAATACATTCCAGAATTTTTATGGAAGGAAGGGCCTCCTCCTCCCATCCTTCTTTTAGGATGTCCAAAATGCCCCGGAGTTGTCGTCCGTACAACAATTCAAAGGGGTAGAAGTCCATGGAGGCCTGTGGTACTTCCCGATAGGCAAGTAACATAAGGGGAAGTAACTGATCCCAGTTCCTTCCAACATCACTGAGCACCTTATGCAACATCTGTTTGAGAGTTGGGTTATATACAGTGGTGGTAACAGACCAAATTTAACAGGGGGACCAGGGTGGGACCAGTGTTTTTTAATGGGGGCACAGAACATCACCATAAGTAATTAATTAAAATTTTATCTCTTCAGCACAGGGGCCATAACAGGGGCGAGGTCCAGTTCTACAGGGGCACTGGCCCCTGTTGGCCCCCGTCTAAAACCGCCTATGGTTATATACCAAGGTCTTTAGACATTTTATTTTAAGTAACTTGGCCACCTCCTTGAACGTTTCCGAAGTGAAAGGTGTACCTTGGTCCTTTAGGGAATATCAACTTGCACAAATACCCCTACAAGTTCCAATTGTCCAATTGTCTTAGAATTGGCTGAGCACAGGGGAACAGCCTCCGGAAAACGGGTAGCATAATCAATGACGAATAGGATGTATTTGTGTCCACGCGCTGAGAGCTCAAGGGGTCCAACAATGTCTACCCAAAATTGTTCAAAAGAATATCTATTAGAGGGAGAGGGACCAGATGAGCATGGTCCCTCTTAGGAATCTGTCTCAATTGGCACTCAGGACTTGAGTTACAAAAGCAAAAGACCTCCTCATTTATCCCAGGCAAGTAAAAGTGGAGCTTAATGCCCATAATTGTCAAGGGAGAAGACTGAGGAAAACCTACAGTTCCCTACGGTTCATTGTGAATGCACTTGTGCTATGTTGAGTTTAGTTGCATTTGTAACTATTCTTGTGCCTTTGTCATTACTGGATTTATTTTTACCCTTCTTGGATTTTGTGTATTGGGACATTGTTTGCTTTGAATTCCCTTTGTTGTTTCAAGCATCTCCTCTTGTGGTTTTGGAAGTTTATTTTGGGCCTTTTTTGTGACAATAAACCTTGGTATTTATAAAGATTCTTCATTGCCCTTTTTGGTTCCCCCATCCTGTATTATTTGGGACTTACGTGCTTGGGTCTTTCTAGTTCATAACAAGAGGATGTTGACAAAGTCGAGACCAAAATAAAGAATGGACAACATGGGATTGTGGGACAAGAAATAAAACAAAAGGCTGAACAGAAAGGACAATGAGAGGATGAAAGTGACCACTGTGGAAGAGGGGCTCAGGGTCACAATGCTGTCTTTAAGAATTTAACAATTAAAGAGAAATATGCAGCTGTGTCCTCATCACATCCATCTGTCTGCTCATGTGTGACACTGCTGTCTGTCCTGATTAAAAACAATGTTTATATGTGGGTGTGGAACATAAAGAGCCAGTAAGTCAGAAGAAATAAAATTCAACAAACACATAAACACACACACACACACACAGACACACTTGTTGTTCACTTACTTCAGTTTCTCTAATTTGCAGTTTTCACTCCTCAGACCCTCACACAGCTGATCCACTCCTGAATCCCCTAGGTTGTTGTTGAAGCTCAGGTTCAGTTCAGTCAGTCGTGAGTGTGGAGAAGAAAGAGCTGAGGAGAGAGCTGAGCAGCATGTGGAGGTGAGACGACATGACCACAGACTGTGGAGATAATGAGAGAGAAGTGAGGACATGAGGACAGACAGAGAGACAAACAGACCGACCGATTGACCGAGGGGGGTCTCAATAAGTGACATGAAGTAGCAGAGCTGGATGCTCAGGTGTGTCACTGAACAGCAGGCTGCTGCTAGCATTTGAACTGAAACACAATTTGAACTCCACACCAATGCTGCCCTTCAAGGCGCTATATACCTGAAGCATCTTCTGTCTGTCAGGTTACCCTGAGTGATGAAAGGATGTCAGCCATCACACTGGACAGAAGTGTCACACAGCAGGACTGACCTTGTCCTCCACTTGAGTGTTCAGATGCACTTCTCTGAGTTGATGACATTTGAGTGACAAACTCAGATTTCTGCCCATCATTCAGGACTCAGGGTGAGGACACAACTGAAATGATTGTCAGGAGGCCATTTATAAATGCCAGCCTCTACAGATGTTCAGTGACAGCAGGTGTGAATCAGTCAGTCGTTATTTTATAGAGCGCTAGTCACAAAGTGAAGACAAAATAATAAGACATAGAAAAATTAAAACCAAATGAAAAATAAAAATGGACACAGTTTACAAATTTGAATTTGAGTGCAAGTATCAATGAAGTCATTCTAGATAAAAAATATGAAGAGAGACCAAGCCATCACCTTTTTTTTATATAGCACCTTTCATTCAAAAAGCACTTTACATGTCCAGCTCTTTCCTTGTATTTTTACTCTGAGCACAGACAGGTGAAGTGACTCACTCAGAATCACACAACATGTGACAGGCAGGAACTGAACCCGAGTCACTGGGATGTCAATGTTAGACACTGCCTCACACATCAGGGACCAGGGTTCAAATCTGAACACAGGATTGAGCTCCCTGCACTTGTTTCAGATTCTTTTTTCGTTTTTATGCCGATAAGAGCCAAAGACGAGGTCAGCCGACAAGTCAGTGCCACATTTCAGGCCTTCCTCAGGCCGCAGACCGCAGGACTCGGGGAGTGTCAGACTTTTCACTCCTTCAAAAGCTTCAAGGCTGAGGTGGGCTGCTCAGTGGTGTTATACCCAATGTTAGTCACAGTGTGTTATTGTTATGATTTGCGTTTATATTTTTATTATGTTAATATCGCAAATTTAATCCAGTTTTTCTTGTTTTGGAGTGGTTTTTGGGCTATTTCTGTTATTACTTCTGAATTCTTCACGTTTTGAGGTAGTTAAAGCTATTTTAGATTTTCCTGTGATGCCATCTTCAGTTCTTTTGTGTGTCTGTTGTAAATAAGTTGCTACAAAGTGATGATCGGGGTCACACTAAGCATTTTCTCAAAGATCAAGGAGTACAAAGTTCAGTCCATTGGACTTCTGCATTTTGGATTTGACACAAAGAATAAGCACACATGTGTTTAAAAGTCAGTCGTTACAACTGGTGAATGAAGAAAATCCAAAGGTAGGATTTGGAGAAGGGTTAGTACCAAAAATAACAAAGGGGAAAAATAAAGGAGACACTAAAGAATGAAAAATGGAAAGGCAACTAGATTGGATAAAATGTCAGCAGAAGTGTGGAAGAGTTTAGCAGAAGAGGAAGTAGATGTGTTGTGGAGTCTAGTGCAGAAGATCTATGAACAGAAGAGAATACCAGACAGATGGAGGAACAGAGTGATTCAACACATTTATATGGAAAAGGGTGACATTCAGGATTATTGAAACTTTCACAAACGCGTACACAACATTTTGGTGAAACTGTGAAATGACAACACCCTTGAAAAAGTAGGTGAAATTAAGCCAATCCAGCCCAATGATGACTCAAACACATTACTGTAATATTATTATTATTCTACATTATAAGAATGACTCTGTGATATGAATGATACAAATCCATATTATCAGGCTGTTATCATAAAGTTTGCTATCATGACAAACATATTAAACCTGAAAGTGATGGCTCTGATGCACAGACTGTATTTGAGTTTCCTTTTAAGAGTGCCAATGATACGTATTTGCATTGAAGACAGTTTTTGGTCATTCATCAGTTTATATTGACTACCTGGTGTCACTTCTCGGAGATCTGGGCAACAAGTCAACAGTATCTCAGCCGAGGTTCACTCCATCACACCAGTAGTGCAGAAAGCCATTAGCTGACTGAGGAGGCACTACATTCAGTTTTCGTATGGTGTGGGTGTACATATGTTAAACATAACACGTTTTACTGACATACTGTAAAAAGTCAATTTCAGCTGTGTCTGGTTCTCCTAACATAATTGAGTCACTTTACTGCACTCACATTGCAATAAGGACATCTAGTGAGAATACACACCATTAATGCACAAGTCATATGTGATGCAATGATGAGGCTGACAAACATCATGTCTCCATGGCCTCAGTCTACCCAGGATTCATTTATTTTGAGGAAAACTTGCTTTAGTAGACCTCAATTTTTCATTAGGCCTGTACTATCCATTGTATCAGTAATCATCTTATTACATGTGCCAGGTAATAGTGGCAACTCGCTCAGACCCTGGCATAGTGCAGCTTTCCTGGATCCCCAGAAGAGAGAGAAGTGCTACAACGTCACATATGATCACAGCTGAGCAGACTTTGTGCCAGCAAAGCAGCGGGCCCAGATGGAGTATCGCCACGACTGCTGAAGGCCTGTGCGCAGGAACTCGGGAGTCCTCTACAGCGCATCTTCAAACTGAGCCTGGAACAGGGGAGAGTCCCGAGGCTTTGGAAAACATCTTCTATCACCCCAGTCCGAAAGGTATCACGTCCTAGTGAGCCGAATGACTTCCGGCCTGTTGCTCTGACGTCACATGTGATGAAGGCCATGGATCGGCCGCAGCTTCACCACCTGAGGCCACAGGTCCGCCACGCCCTCGACCCTCTGCAGTTCACATACCAGGAGAATGTGGGAGTGGAGGATGCCATCATCTATATGCTACAGTGATCCCTCTCCCACTTGGACAGAGGCAGTGGTGCTGTAAGAATTATGTTTCTGGACTTCTCTAGCGTCTTCAACACCATCCAACCTCTGCTCCTTAGAGACAAGCTGACTGAAATGTAAGTAGATTCACACCTGGTGGCATGGATCGTGGACTATCTTACAGACAGACCTCAATATGTGCGTCTTGGGAACTGCAGGTCTGACATTGTGGTCAGCAACACAGGAGCGCCGCAGGGGGCTGTACTTTCTCCTGTCCTGTTCAGCCTATATACATCAGACTTCCAATACGACTCGGAGTCCTGCCACGTACAAAAGTTCGCTGACGACACTGCTATCGTGGGCTGCATCAGGAGTGGGCAGGAGGAAGAGTATAGGAAGCTAATCAAGGACTTTGTTAAATGGTGCGACTCAAACCACTTACACCTGAACACCAGCAAGACCAAGGAACTGGTGGTTGATTTTAGGAGGCCCAGGCCCCTCACGAACCCCGTGATCATCAGAGGTGACTGTGTGCAGAGGGTGCAGACCTATAAATACCTGGGAGTGCAGCTGGATGACAAATTGGACTGGTCTGCCAATACTGATGCTCTATGTAAGAAAGGTCAGAGCCGACTATGCTTCCTTAGAAGGTTGGCGTCCTTCAACATCTGCAATAAGATGCTACAGATGTTCTATCAGACGGTTGTGGCGAGTGCCCTCTTCTACGCAGTGGTGTGCCGGGGAGGCAGCATAAAGAAGGACGCCTCACACCTGGACAAACTGGTGAGGAAGGCAGTTGTAGGCACGGAGCTGGACAGTTTGACATCCGTAGCAGAGCAACGGACACTAAGCAAACTTCTGTCAATCATGAAGAATCCACTGCATGCACTGAACAGTGTCATCTCCAGGCAGAGGAGTAGCTTCAGTGACAGACTTTTGTTACTGTCCTGCTCCACTGACAGACTGAGGAGATCGTTCCTCCCCCACACTATGCGACTCTTCCATTCCACCTGGGGGAGTAAATGCTAACATTACTCAAAGTTATTGTCTGCTTTTATATGCATTTTTATTACTCTTTAATTTAATATTGTTTCTTTGTATCAGTATACTCCTGCTGGATTATGTGAATTTCCCATTGGAATTAATAAAGTATCTATCTATCTATCTATCTATCTATCTATCTATCTATCTATCTAT
>JANRMT010062791.1:194019357-194045187 GCA_026402145.1 Polypterus bichir lapradei
TTAGTGCATCCCCTCTCGGGAATCGAACCTCGGACGTGGGCGCTACAGGCGAATGCTTTACTATCGCGCCACGGCATGTGGTTTATCTATTTGAGCGTAGCAGTGTAATTCGGTTTTTGTTCAGCACTCTTTGGAACTGTTACTTTTTGTCTGCGCACTGCGTCAGTTCACGTGAGCCGCTGAATATGGTTTTATATGTCACTCGCTCGCTTCTAATTGTTTCGCTGCCTTCTTAATTATATAATGCATGTTTTCTAAAGCGCGTTTTGTAGCCCTTCCTGGCTTTCTACGTAATGCGTGATTACGTGAGAGGCGTGATGATGTCATATGAAACTCCGCCCCTCCAGCTGAACTCCATTACAGTAAATGGAGAAAAACAACTTCCAGTTTTGACCATTACGCGTAGAATTTCGAAATGAAACCTGCCCAACTTTTGTAAGGAAGCTGTAAGGAATGAGTCTGCCAAATTTCAGCCTTCTACCTACACGGGAAGTTGGAGAATTAGTGATGAGTCAGTCAGTCAGTCAGTCAGTCAGTCAGTGAGTCAGTGAGGGCTTTGCCGTTTATTAGTATAGATTAACACGGTAATGGATTAAAAGGGACCTAAAAAAAGAAGTTACAATGAGAAAAACATCTAAATAGGGCATATAAGATTAATAACTAATCAGAGGTGACAAATGATAGCAACAGTTAGAAGGGATAATAGCAAAGCTAAAAGACAGTTGGAGAGAAATTTTGAGAAATGGTGAAAGACGACTCAGAGAGATCCTTTAGTATGTTAATAGTAATAGAACAGTCAAGGAGGAGGTGAGTTAAATCAGGAACAGTAAAGGGGAATTAAAAAATACAGCCAGTGAAATAGCAAATAGTCTAAACTTACATTCTTCTGGGGACTTCACATGAAGAAAATAGATAACCTCCCAGTGGTATAAGGTCTATTAATAGGGTAGGAGTTATTCTGAAGGAACAGTATGTCAAGAGTGTTTTGGAGGTGAAAAGTGAGTCAGACAGAGTAATCATTATGAAGCTGTAAATAGGAGTTGTGATGATGAATGTTGTTAGTGCATATGCACCGCAAGTTGGGTGTGTGATGGATGAGAAAGAAGATTTCTGGAGTGAGATGGATGAAGTGATGGACAGTGTACCCAAGGGACAGAAAGAGAGGGGTGATTGGAGCAGATTTCAATGGACATGTTGGTGAAGGGAACAGAGGAGATGAGGAGGTGATGGGTAGGTATGGTGTTAAGGAGAGGAATAAAGAAGGTCAGATGATAGTGGATTTTACAAAAACAATGGACATGGCTGTGGTGAATACGTATTTCAAGAAGAATGAGAAGCATAGAATACAAGAGTTGGGGAAGATGCACACAGGTAGATTATATCCTATGCAGGAGGGTCAATCTGAAGGAGATTTAAGACTGCAAAGTGGTGGCAGGGGAAAGTGTAGTTAAGCAGCATGGATGGTGGTCTGTAGGATTATGTTAGAAATCAAGAAGAGGAGGAGAGTGAGGGCAGAGCCAAGGATTAAATGGTGAAAGTTGAAAAGGGAAGACTGCAATGTTGAGGTTAGGGAGGAGGTGAGACAGGCACTGGGTGGCAGTGAAGAGTTACCAGACATCTGGGCAACTACAGCAGAAGTAGTAAGGGTGACAGCAAGAAGGGTGCTTGGTGTGACATCTGGACAGAGGAATGAGGAAAATGAGACCAGATGGTGGAATAGGGAAGTACTGGAGAGTATACAGAGGAAGAGGATAGCGAAGAAGTGGGATAGCCAGAGAGATGCGGAAAGTAGACAAGAGTACAAGGAGATAAGGCACAAGGTGAAGAGAAAGGTGGCGAAGGATAAAGAAAAGAAGGCTGGACACTAAGGGGGAGAAAAGGACCTGTACCAATTGGATAGACAGAGGGGCTGAGGTAGGAAAGATGTGCAGAAGGTTAGGGTCATAAAGGATAAAGATGGAAACATACTCACAAGTGAGGAGAGTGTGTTGAGAAGATGGAAAGAGTACTTTGAGAGGCTGATGAATGAAGAGAATGAGAAAGAGAGAAGAGGATGAAAAATGGAAAGGCCATTTGTACAAATGACATACCTGTGGAAGCATGCAGGTGTTTAGAAGAGATGGCAGTGGAGTTTTTAACCAGATTGTTTCATGGAATCTTGAAAAGTGAGAGGATTCCTGAGGAGTGGAGAAGAAGTGTACTGGTACTGATTTTTAAGACTAAGGGGGATGTGCAGAACTGTAGTAACTACAGGGAGATAAAATTGATGAGCCACAGCATGAAGTTATGGGAAAGAGTAGTAGAAGCTCGGTTGAGAAGGGAGGTGATGATTAGTGAGCAGCAGGATGGTTTCATGCCAAGAAAGAGCTCTACAGAAGTGATGTTTGCTCTGAGGGTGTTGATGGAGAAGTTTAGAGAAGGCCAGAAGGAGTTGCATTGTGTCTTTGTGGACCTGGAGAAAGCATATGACAGGGTGCCTCGAGAGGAGTTGTGGTATTATATGAGGAAGTTGGGAGTGGCAGAGAAGTACGTAAGAGTTGTACAGGATATGTATGAGGGAAGTGTGACAGTGGTGAGGTCTGCGGTAGGAGTGATAGGAGGTGGGATTACATCAGGGATCAGCTCTGGGCCCTTTCTTATTTGCAGTGGTGATGGACAGGTTGACAGACGAGATTAGACAGGAGTCCCTGTGGACTAATATGTTTGCTGATGACATTGTGATCTGTAGCGATAGTAGGGAGCAGGTTGAGGAGACCCTGGAGAGGTGGAGATATGCTCTAGAGAGGAGAGGAATGAAGGTCAGTAGGAACAAGGCAGAATACATGTGTGTGAATTGAGAGGGAGGTCAGTGGAATGGTGAGGATTCAGGGAGTAGAGTTGGAGAAGGTGGATGAGTTTAAATACTTGGGATCAACAAAACAGAGTAATGGGGATTGTGGAAGAGAGGTGAAAAAAAGAGTGCAGGCAGGGTGGAATGAGTGGAGAAGAGTGTCAGGAGTGATTTGTGACAGACGGGTATCAGCAAGAGTGAAAGGGAACGTCTACAGGACGGTAGTGAGACCAGATATGTTTTATGGGTTGGAGACGGTGGCACTGACCAAAAAACAGGAGGCAGAGCTGGAGGTGTCAGAGTTTAAGATGCTAAGATTTGCATTGGGTGTGAAGAGGATGGACAGGATTAGAAATTAGTACATTAGAGGGTCAGCTCAGGTTGGACAGTATAGACTTTAAGAGTAAAGAGTGATCATTAAGGTTCAGAGTTGAGGGCTCACTACAGTTTGATAACCAGCTGTCGGCCATCCTGTCTCCTGAGCTGGTGGGCCGATACACTTACGAAGCTCTCTCTCCCACCCAGATGTGTAGTAGATATCACTTGATAGATGGTCACCTTGCATTTAAAGCTATAAACCCACCAAGGCCACCACAGCCTTCTTCTCATTCTGAATCCTGCCATATCAAACCTTTCCACCTGGAGCTTATACTAACTGATGAGTGTCAAGAAGAGCCAGCAATTCAGGTCTATTATTTATTTTTTCATCATTTTTTATTTCTATAATTGCAGAGGCATAATGATGTTTTCAGCAATACATTTTTGTATTCCAATAACAGTCACCTGTTTAATAAAAATATTTGTTGGGCATTTTTATAGAAAAGTTGGAATGCCGACTTCAGAACCAGTTTTATAAATGGTGTTAACTCAGATTTCTGTATGAAAGTGCTGCTGTTCTATTTGGCTCAGGCTGTGCTGTCATGTCGCTCTGTTACTTTTCTGTCCTTGTCAGAGGAATCCAGACTTTCATCCTGCTGCACTGCTTCACTAAATGGCTTGTATCATTCACTGTGAGAAGGCCTCTCCATTAAGCACTAAAGCCAGAATGAGATCATTTTATGAGCGTACATCTTTTGTTTAGGAAGTAGGTCTATCACAGGAGGACTGGTGTGTCAATGGACAAAGCACAACACGCACAGTCAGAGGTATACTGTTTGGTCCAAAAACTGAGTGCATCTGTGGCGATGGAAATGTAGGTTTGCCATTCTTTCATAGGAGAAATTAGGAAATTCAGGATGTTGCTGTCAGTGAGTGTTTTGTGAGGACATCAGAATGGTTTGGATGAGAACAGGCCGTTCGGCCCAACCAAGCTCGCCAGTCCTGTCCACTTAACTCCTCCAAAATAACATCAAATCGAGTTTTTAAAGTCCCAAAGGACCTCTACTCTACAATGATGCATTGATTCACATTTGATTCTCAGCTCACCTATAAAGATTGGCTGTTTGCGGACTGCCTTCATCCTAACTGAGAAAGCATTTGAAATAAAATGATATAAAATAAACACAGTTGGGTTAGTGCCGGTTCGCTGTTCATTTGAATCCTTGTTTGCAGTATGTTTTTCATTTTTAATTGATAAATTTCTAAATATCATTCTGATTCCTGCATGATTTAGAATGTTTTTTTTTTCAAATATAATGATCAGCCTTTATAAAGGTAACAACTTTATACAACTATTTATGTGGTGTGGTGAATGGCCAGACACCTTACCCAGTATGGAAGGACTGGTGGTAGACAGCATTTGCAAGACTGACAAGTGGCAGCCTCCTTGGCATACAGCATGGCAACAGGTTAGGAGCATGGAAGTTCAACCTGCCAGGTGGTGCCTGGACTTTTACACAGCCCTATCCTTCCAGGTGGCCTATAAAAGGAGCCAGTTACCACCACTCAATATCCAGAGTAAGGAGGAGGAAGACAAAGCTCTTGAGGAGGAGTGGAGGCAGAAGAACTGCCAGCAATAAGGGCTGTGTTGTGCTCTGTGCTGTGTGTGATGTGGAAGGCAACACTCTATAAATAAACCGTATGCTGTGTGGCATTTGGTGTCCTGCCTGTTTGTGTCGCGGTTAGGGTGGCTGTATGTGCCCTCAGCTTCACAGTGGATATTTTAGGATTGCAGTTTAGCTTCTTCTGCTTTATATGTGCCTCAATTTTATTTCAGATTAAGTAGGGACATTTATTTATTGTTCAAGACAGACTCTTAAGTTAACAATATTCTTTTAAATGTTTCATACACTTGATATTTGTCAATATATATGTTTTTCATAATAAATATTAATATATTAATAATAAGGGACAGGCTTTATATGTCTATGTGTGAGGGTAAAAGAATCAGGTCGAGGAGTGTGTAGTTGTGCCTGAATTTTAATTGTTGTCACTTTTCCTTCATTGTAATAAAGGCATTGGTAAAGATTATGTATTGATGGGTGAAAGTGGGTATTTGAGTGAGTGTGTGTGTGTGTGTGTTTGTGTGTCTGTGAGGTAGAAGTGTGTGGTCTAAGACACACTACTATTAGTAATAGGACCCTTGGGAGTGTCATAGGATTTCTCTAACATCTTCTAGGTTTGTCATATGCATATGTTACCTATGACTTTGATGCCATTCTAGCCCAGGATTCCCCATTTTTTTCCTAAATAGTCTCCTCCAACAAGGCTGCCTTGTGGCTTGTCACCAATGTAGCTGCAAGTGGCCTACAATTTAGATGACCATCCCGGAGCCTACACTGAACATGGTCACCCTGTAGCCTACATCCACCATCGTCTACATGCTGCAGTCTCTCGCTATCAGAAAGTTGGATTTCACGTAAATACCTATTGAAGTGGAAGCTGCCAGTCAGAAAGCTGAATTCCCTGGGATGAGAAATAACGCTGAGCTATAATCTCTGTCATCAATATAAAGTAAAAAATAAATTGCCTGGTCAGGAAAACATTCCTTTTATTCAGTTATACTATATATTTTGGAATTACAAAATAGTTTTAATAAATTTAGTGAGCACTTTAGGTTCATGAAAAAGTTTGATCTTAATAATAATAATTCTTTGCATTTATATAGCACTTTTTTCACTACTCAAAGCGCTCAGCAATTGCAGGTTAAAGGCCTTGCTCATGGGCCCAACAGAGCAGAGTCCCTATTGGCATTTACGGGATTCGAACCGGCAACCTTCCAATTGCCAGTGCAGATCCCAAACCTCAGAACCTTATCCTGGAATTCCACATTAACTCAGCAAACTAGGGTGCGGAGCCATCACGTGGGAATTCAGAAAAGCCCCACTGCTACAAGAAGGCTGTAACCAACTTCAAACTCCTGCCAAAATAATTGCATCCCCCCCACTCTGAAGACAGCTGTTGCCTCTCATACTTAGACAAGCAAGTAAAAATGTCTTTAACTGCAGAGCCGTACCTGTGGTAGTAGGGCAGATGCTGTGGCAGTTTGTTAGGATGAAGAAATGACCGCAAAACTGCTTCTGCCATGTATGGACACCCTGTGTTTTAGCGTTCACAGCACATGCCATCATTAAATACACTGTTCTTCAGCCTGCTCAGAATGTTCAAGTAAATGGCACTCTTTCAAACCTCAAGTCAAGACAAGTTGGGGAGCATGCACAGGTACAGTGTGTTGCTGCACCCACTACACAGTGAAACAACTCGGGATCCTGGTTTGCAACCCCCCAGGCAGACACACGGTCCAGTCCAACCCTCCAGAAATGACCCTCTATCTGCCGCAGCCAGGAGGTACGTGGGTGACCCCTTGGCCTGGTCCAGCCACTCAGGTCCCCAACAATGAGGATCTTATGAGCCGGATCACCCTCTGGGAAACGCGCCACATGGCCGTAGTGCTGTAACTGACGCTCCTTCACAATGCAGATAATGTGCCTCATTTGGGACTCCGTGACCAACCACTCATTCGACACAAAGTCAAACCAACAGTACCCAAGGATTTTCCGGAGAGACACAGTACCAGAGGAGTCCAGTCTTCAACTCAGGTCACTGGATAGTGTCCATGTCTCGCAACCATATAGCAAGACAGGAAGCCCCAGGACTCTAAAGATATCGGGAGTGCCACACACCTCTTTCCAGCGACCTCATAACCCCTTATGCTCTCCTAATCCATCTACTGACTTCATAGGAAGAGTCACCAGAGACAGGAATGTCACTGCCAAGGAAAGTAAAACCTCTCAACAAGGTCAACTCTCTCTCTGCAGACAGACACACTGCTGATGGCCGTGCCCAAGAGGTCATTAAAGGCCTGGATCTTGGTTTTTATCCAGGACCCTCGCAAGCCCAGACACTCAGACTCCTCACTCAGTCTCTCAAGCACCCCTGATCAGAGCCTCCATTGACTCCGCGAAGATCACAGCATCGTCAGCAAAGTCAAGATCCGTGAATCTTTCTTCCCCAACAGATGCCCCACAGCCTCTGGACCCCACGACCTTGCCCAACTCCCAGACCGAATGAGGTCGATGGTAGACGTAAAACCACACTGTTCCGGTCGCTGGTAGGTGAGCAAGTGATCACGGATCTTACTGAGAACAACCCCAGCAAGGACCTTACCTGACAAAGAGAGCAGTGTTATCCCCCTGTAGTTGCTGCAATCCAAGTGATCACCCTTCTCTTTCCAGATAGGGACAACAAGTCCCATTTTTCAGTCAGTTGGGATAATGCCAGTCTCCCAAATTGAAGCAAAGATTGCTTGCAAAGCCAGGAGAACAGCCTGACCACAAGTCTGGAGAAGGTCATCCCAGATACCACAGATCCCTGCAGCCTTTCCCCCTCCTCAGCTGGTTCACCACCTGTGCAATCTCAGTGAGACTGGGTGGTTCACAGCTAATTGGAGGATCAGCCTCAAGAACTGTGGACCCAGAGATATTCAATGTCCTAGCTGGAGGATCAGCTTTGAACAACTGCTCAAAGTAGTCACAAATGCAGTGTCATCCGTAAGGACCGTTCCATCAGCTGCTCTAACTGCGACTCTCCGAGGAACAGATTCAGATGTGTGTAATGCTTTGATTCATCTGTAAGCAGGATGTGGGTCGCTAGACCACAGATGGTGTGTCACTTGCTCACAGACTCCTCTAACAAATGCCTCTTTATTTGCCCTCAGAGCCCTCGCAGCCATCCTTCTCAGTTCCTGGTACAGACTAGAGTTGTAATTGAGCCGTGTGCTGCGATTCCTCTCGATGATATCCAGGGTGCCCTGAGAGATGAAACACCTCCATCTAGGAACACCGGTAACACCAACACAACCCTTACAACCTTCAGGGTCTTATCACGGAAGGTATCATATATCATATCAAAAAAGGTGAACATTCCCCATTAAATCAACGGACTTACATACTGAAGATCGTTTTCATGCACCTGCTTAGGAAATTCAGTTTAGATAAATGTAAATGGATAATGTCCTTTATAGAGGAAATAAATAAATAAACCTACTCAATATATAAAATCCTAAAGCTAAAAAATGCAACAATTTTGTGCAACGATTTTATGTGACCTTTTTATGTCACGTTTTTTGTCATGCTTTAAATCTGACTTATTTTAAAACCTACATATATATGTTTGGTATCATTCTTTTCAGAATTTATCGAACTTTAATGTGATGATGTTAGATTTTCAAATTCTTATTCTGTTTTATAAATTATAAACTAAAAAAATATCAAGAACTCACGTTCCGCGAGATCAGTTTTTGTGCCAACAGATTTAACAGAAATGAAAGACAAAGAGTAGATGACAAAGACATCTACTGTACAGACTTTTAAATGTTCGAAGCGCCACACGAGATGCAGATCACACAGCAAGCCAGCAGCTGATCGAGCAAAGAGGAGGTAAAAAAAAAAAACTGTATTTGTTTCCCATTGTGTCACCATTTAAGAGGGGGTTTCAGAGGAATGACTGCATCTCCCTGGGGTGCATTCAGTCCCCCTCTTCACAACGTAAGCAGCAGAGACACAAACTGGCTGGTACATAGCGTAGGAAAGGGGGGGTTGGCGAGCGAAGCGAACACAGGGTAAGACCCTAGTAAATAAATAAATAAACAAACAAACAAATACATGTTTAAAGAAGAAAAAAGCTTCAAAACTTCTTTTGTCCCAACTTACCTGAAAGGTTAAAGAAGGTAAACTTAAGCAAACAAAGCCAGTGGACTTCACATCCCCTCCTCTCGCACAATCGTATGGTGGACTCCTGACTTGCCCTTCACTGCACTCCTCATGTTGTGTGTTCCTTTGACTGGAAATGCCACTCACACACACTCCAGCTCTCCATACTTGTAAGTTTAACATCTTGTTTTATATTTTACACCATGTTTCTTCACCATGTGCTGTTCTCTTCTTTAAATCATCAAACTCTAACCCTAACCATAAATAATAAGGCTGAGCTTTCAGACCAGCACCACAGATCAATTCATATAAGCAATAAACAAAATATTAATTACAACTAACTGACTGTATATTAACTTTAACATATACAGATCACATAAGCTCATCCTTGAATAATCAGCAGTTTATAAGTGTTTTTAGTCATACTGATGATGGACACAGCTGCTGTCATCCCAATAGTTATTAAACACCTTTATTATTGGCAGGCCCCATATAAAAATAAAAGTTTTCCAGCAACTCTAAAGTCATCAAAGTAGTTCAAAACCATACCTGGTTCTCCAGTGTTTACAGAGATGACTTCACTAGGAGGTCCCACGCCAGCCTCACAGACAGCTGCATATCTCACGTCATACTGTGTAGACCTCTGAAGACCTTCCAGAGTGAAACATTTCTCAGTGTCTCTCGTCATCTGTGACTTCCACTGTCTCTCAGTGTGTTTTCGGAACTGCACCAGGTACTTTATTGTCTCATTTAATCCATGAGGCGGCAGAGACAGTTCTATTTCTGCTGACTGACGCAATGTTTTTAATACTTTAGGAATATCTGGAGTTGAAGGGGGCTCAAAGTCTGAACTACGCAGCTCCCCTTTACAATATAAGAGAACTGAAATGGCATCTTGAGTCTTAACAGGCCTGCTAGTAACCACAAACTTGGTGGCTTCATTCTGTTGGTTGTTACTTGCAAAATCAAGAAAGAGTTGTCTTCTCAGTCGTATTTTGTTAAAGTCTGTCTGTGAATGTACCCAATCGTCATCGTTCTCCATATTAGTGCTTCTAATACCATTTATTTCTTCAGATATAAAATAATTTTCCATTGTGTTTAAACGTTTGCTTTCATTGCTTAACAAGTTGAAATTAAAGTTCACAATGTAGTTAATGTTTGGCTCAAAAATCAAAGGCTCTATTCTATCAAACCTTCCAGTCAGAAGAGATACATTGCTGTCTTCCATACCCTTAATCAGAGCCTCAATCACCCTAATCTCAGTCTGCAGTGAGCACAGCCAGCCCTCTAACTTGTGCTGACTGAATGGTGATGTCCCGTGAGCTTCAAGGATGTCACCCAATGCAGTTGCATTTGTTGCTCCTCCCCGAACTGATGGCAAAATCTGAGCGAGCCTCTTTTGAAAATACAGCTTGCACCTCTCAATCAGAGTTTTAAATTTGCTGATTTTCTCCTCTATGTTGTAGAAGCTCTTGACTGTGGACTCTGTTAAAAGATAATCACACATCACCACTGACTCTAGTAAAGAGTCCAGCGCACACTCTGCCTGGGTGACCAGGTCAGTACTGATCTCATACATCAGCCTGGCCGCACTGGAGTCCAGCAGACTGAGCGGGTAAAGCCACACAGTGATGGGCACTGCATGCTCACCATCTTCACCCAGGAAAGTGGGCAGTTTCTTGTACACATCCAGGGCTGTTAAATAGTCAACTGGAAGTTGATGAATATAAAAGTCTCCATGGAAAGTGCACCGGATTTTTTCAGCTTCCTCCTTCTCTTCAGCAGACAAGTCCAGTAATCCTCTGCCATGAATGGCTAACTTTGGGATTTTCTTTATTGATACTTTTAATTCTCCTGCAATGGTCTCCAGTGATTCATTTTTAGAAACATCTCTGTCAAACACCATGAGGGCCCGAGCTCCATACAGAATCGCCGTAACCACATGAGTCGCAGTCCCCTGCCTGAACACTTCTTCGTATGTGACGTTGTTTCTACTGAGATGACTCATTGTCAGCTGCTTAAACATGGTGGTCATGAAGTAATTCAGGGTCACCCTAGCTTGATTCTTGGAGGAGCTGGTGTTGTTCAGGTATTTGGCTGAACCCTCAACCTTTACAAGGCCGCAGGAAAAACTTCCCCTCAGTGATGCGTTTATATCAAGCGCCTTGGACTTGTCAGTTAGAGAGTTGGAGGTCTCCAGTGAATACTCCGTAAGACGTTGTGATTTAACACTGATGTCTTTCTCCAGGTCGGATTTACTCCAGAGTGTCACCCCTGTGGAAGCAAATATATTTCTAGCTTTACAGTGTCCTGTATGACCTAATTATATATAAACTACTCAAAATTTAAAAACACATCAGATCTCAATGGGATCTATAATATTCTTCATTAAAATGTCCTGCATGTCAGTGTTATGGTAACCAGTGCTGTGACACACTTTAGTGACCTAGTCACTCTCTCTCTGGAATATGCATGCTCTCCTCAGGTCCTAAGGGATATTCAAGGACACTCCTATTGTCTCTCTGAAAAATGTGTATTGAGTTGCCTGAATGAGTGTGTGGGGGGTCCATGTACTGACACTTGAGTGTACCCTGTGGCACAAAGACACCCCATTTTCATGATTTGTTCTTGCCTTGTATCCCCCACTATTCCTCTGCCATTGCCAAACAAAATGTATAAAATGGTCACTTGTGTCAGGTTGCACAGCCCGGGGGTGGGAAGTCTGAAGAAACTGCAGATTTTTATTACAGACAATGGAACAGCCACTTCTTTTTAACCATGAATTCAGTTTTTGTTTGAAATTCCCATTTTGTTTTTTGTCTTTTTCTTTGCTTATGATCCATAAACTTCAAAAAGAAGTAATTTGCTTGTTCAGCCCATAGAGTTCAAAATGACTTAATGACTGGCTGATTGGCAGTCAGCACTGAGATGCGGGGCAAACATTCCCATAAACAACAGGGGCATTCCTGGTTGTGATGTTCTGCTCCCTTTTCTTTTTCTCTTTACAAATGTATAAGTATTGTTGGTCTTTTGATCTTTTATCTAGTTTTCAGACTTTTCCCTTGACATACATTCAAGTTTTGTTCATTCGAAATGTTTTTGAATTGTTCATTAATTTTTGGAGTCTTATTCCTTCTAAATCTTTCCTATTTAAAAAAAAAAAAAAGTATTTAAAGAATAATAGTTTGATTTTTCTGTTAGGGGTTTTCTAGTTCCTCTCTCTTTTATGTGATTGTTTTGTATGCCTCAGGCTTTTAGAGGATGTAGGCCTTGAGGCCTACTTGAAGTATTCAAGACTTATGAATTTCTTCAGGATTTGTGATCATGAAAGTTATAAGGGCCTTTAACAAACCACCAATTATAAGATCTGCAGCTGCCTCACAGTAAATGGGGCCTTCTCGGGTTCTTCTTACATAGAGTTTGCATGTAAAAAATGGGAGATTTAAATACTTGCTTAAAGTGCCATATACAGTTGCAAATGTAATTTCAAGGTATAATACAAGAGTAATTCAAACAAAACAGAGGTGGATAGAGAACAAGCAGACCTTTTCTTTACCGTGAACTTGGTCAGTGTTTCCTGCCAGAATGTTTGTGCATTCTTATACAACAGTCAATGATGCACACGCCACCGCAATCTTTCTAAAATCCGACCTGAAATCCACAGATCATTGCATACAAATTTATCATTAAGTTTGTCTACTATGTCCTTTTAGAGATGTGTTCAGCTCTGACCATTTATAAACCAGAGGTGACATTGGTTACCTGGGACAAGCTGATCACTGCGACAGTCATAAAGCATCCCCAACTGGAATGGTCGTCCAAGAGCCGCAGTTGTAATGGAGACGGGTGCCATTTTCTCACTGTAATCAATAGAGATCATAATAAGGTAAAAGGTTATTTTCAGAGTCTACTTTATTCTAATAACAATGCGACACAATGAAGCATTCAATAACATAAGGCAAAGCTACATCTTCAAATAACTTCATGACTAAAGGTGTTAGTGCATCAGGCTGATAGCCATTCAGGCAGAAAGGCTTAGTATTCTTTAGCATTGAGACCATCGTAGATGATCAAAAACATGCAGGGACCAGAGACTGAGCCAGGGACTCATTACAGACTGCAGAAGATTCCACACAGTAACATAATATGGCCATCCCTCGCTCATGGTGACGGTTAGGCTGCAGGTGAAACATATGAATATAAAACAACTCACCCCAACCCCACCTGCCCACACATATAAAGGCTGCTCCACACAATTTGATGTGATTTTAACTAGGACACAGTGGCCAGCACTGCCCTACACCACTATAAATATACTTTAGAAAAGTCATAATGACACATCACAGGCATACTTATTCAATCTTTCAAACACTTAATAAATCTCCATACAAATCAAACCTCACACCCGTTATCTAAATTGTTATGCAGTGACTGGCAATGCCATTCATTGTTTCAGGCATCAGTGCTCAAATCCACAGCCGGGTCAGTGTGTGAGGGGCTCGCATGTTCTCATTGTGTCTGTTTGGGTTTTGACAGATTTAATGTAATGTGTGTCAAATGACATATTATATATAAATGAATATTAAAAAGAAACGTATCTGTGAGCTTATTGTTGTAATTGAACTATTATATAGTTACTTTCAAGGTGTGAAATTAGGCATTGTGCAGAATGCTTAGGAAATCTATAGAATGACAAAAATGGAATGACAAAGTATGAAACATTCAAAACTTCAAAATGTTCCTAGGCATTCTATGCAATACCTTGCCTAAATAGTATGTTTTTCATTTGGTATAATGCCTAGGTATTACATACAATACCTAGGGAAAGTATATAGCATATTAAAGTAACTCAGACATTTCATGTTTTGCCTAAAAAGTTTCCTACCTGCTTTCACACATGGCCAGTAACATATATAAAATAAAGTAAAGCTATTTTGTTAAAAGTCTTTAGTTTAGCTATGGAGAACTCAGCTGCTCACATGGCAGGGCTACATTACTTGGTCTAAATAAAAAACGGCCATCTTGAATTTAATTTTCAATGGTGACTTGTGCCTTTTCTTTATTTACTGAATATTTTCCCTAACAATGGGTGCCTTGAACCTCTGGAATGACTCTATGTGACCTTTGCCTCTGTTATTACTGAGTTTTGGACTCCCTTATTAGATGGTAACTCAGAATAGCTGCAGGGATAGAATTACCAAGTGGGTCTCACAACTCGGGGATCAGCAATGTGTTGGTCAGGCTGGGCCTGCAGATATTTCAGGAACTGCTGGTGAGTGTTATTTGAGAATCATTTCACATTTTGAGGACAGTCCAATTTAACAAATAGAATGGTTAGAAACTTTAATTACATAAGATAATACTATAGACCATTTGTGATTATATAAGACCATCCATCCATCTATTATCCAACCCGCTAAATCCTAACTACAGGGTCATGGGGATCTGCTGGAGTCAATCCCAGCCAACACAGGGCACAAGGCAGGAAACAAACCCTGGGCAAGGCGCCAGCCCACCACAAGACACACACATACACACACACACACACTAGGGCCAATTTAGGATCGCCAATACACCTAACCTGCATGTCTTTGGACTGTGGGAGGAATCCGGAGCGCCCGGAAGAAACCCACGCAGACAGGGGGAGAACATGCAAACTCCACTCAGGGAGGATATATAAGACCATGCTAGGTACAAAGACTAATAAGTTTAGTCAGAATTGTACTGAGTAGTGAGACCATGCAGAAGTCTCATTTAGGGACAGACTTCACTTGCAAGGCAAGGTGATATACGCTTCATCTTTGTAAATGAAAAGTGCATGGAATTTTTACATTTATTGTAATGGTGTATTCCACTTTTATCTTGAGGTGCTGTAGCTTACTGTTACTGAGAGGTTTATTATTTTTCCTTTCTATTTCAGCTGCATTCTGTTTTCTGATAAAAAAGATAAATGAAAGCATGTTTAAATAGAATGGTAAAACATTCAAAGACTGCAGCAGTGTTTTTTGAGTTATTTTTATATTTGTTGTAAGTTGTTGTTGTAATGATTTCTGCAAACATATGGGTGAACAAATAAAAAATTTTAATTTTTCCATTTTATTGTATATATATATATATATTAGTTTCAGTTTTCATTTTAGTAATTATAATACAGTTAAAGAGCTACTATGGAGTTTAGTTTTTGTGTCACAATGAGACAGAACTGTACACTTAACGGGTTTGGGTATAATGTTAGTGGAAGCTTACTACACTACATGGCACACTCTACTATTTGGTTTTGTTTATGTCTAATAAAACAAGCATTATCAAAACCAGGTACTGAATATGAACAATTTTACAAAATGTTACAATTTTTAAAATATTTGGTATGTCACTTGTGCTAAAAAATATGTGTGTTGATTGTTTTTCACTTTTCACTTTTTTTTACACTTTTTTCTTTTCCTTTCATTGCCCAGAATGGGCCAATTTGTAGTTAAATTTAGGTGAATTTTAAGGTGTAAGGGTTTTTAACTCTAAATTTCTACAGCCACAACATATCCTTCTCCAATGTAATGTGCTTATAATGAATGTCTTCAATATTGCATTACAAAAATCTTAAACACTGGGCTTTGTTGTTTTCTACCAGCCATATTGATCTATGATTCCATCTCAGGCACAAACAATTTATAGACAGAATTTTGCATCTGCAGGCCTGAAAAGATATAAAAAAGTAAAAAAAGATTTTCTACTTTAGGAAGAACAGGGCTCTTAGGCTTGAATCAGGGTGCACACCCACATAGCAGCATTGAGGGAAACAAAGAAAAACAAGCATGTAGTGTGAAGGTTAGGGGCAGTGAGACTTGAATAGCCCACCATAAGAACAGTAAACCCATAATGAGTAGAGCAAGAGCAAGTAATAAGAGTATGGACAGAAACAAAATGACAAAGAGAGCATCTGAGATGAAGAACAATATATATATTATCTAAACCTGTTGATCCAGAGCAGGATTGTAGGAACCTGGAGCCTACCCCAGCAGGTTTGGATGCAAGGCAGTAAAAATCCCTGGTGTGCAATATGTCTGATGTGGCTGATGTTAAGAACAAAAAGAATATGATGATTTCAACTATCTGTTTTGAGAGAGAGAGAAACATTGAAAAAATGGGGACAGATATTTTAAAACACAATTCTGCTGCTGGATTATTTTTACAATATCAGGTATTTTGAGCTGTGAATATAAACTAAAAAAGATACATTAATAAATATAGAATAAATACAAACACAAATTATGTCCAGCTTTTCATCACTTACTCTCTTCGTCTACCTACCTGTATTTCAGTGGAAACATTGCCAACTCTGGAATTTTACAAGGTTTGTATCGCTTCGTTGTTAAACAATGTTTAAAACACAAAAGTGATTGGTCAGTAACAATATGTATGATGACCTTGTCAGTCTCTCGATCAGTGTTGTTTTATTTTCAAAAATCAGGAGTGGTCTCCCCTAGACTTTCTCGTGTACTCAAATATGGGGATGGATACTTGAGAAGTAAACAGCAAGGCAGTGATTATATTATATACATTAAAGAACCATCAACAACAAATCAAATTAATAATATATTGATCAATTATTATAAAAGTAAAGTTGAAAAAAATCGGACTCTGCAGCTGCATGAATAAAAAAAAAATGAGTATGTGTTCAGATAAAGTACCACTTCTGGTTAATTGATTTGGCCCAAAAGTTAATACAGATCTACAATTCTGGTGTAACAAACACGTGCCAAATTTCATCAATCTATCTAGTTGCGTTTTTGAGATATTGTGTTTACACACACGCACATACATACATAATTCCAAAAAAATGTATTTATGGACTCAGGAAGGTCTAAAACGTCAAGATTCATCAAAATGTCAAGGCTGAATTTTTTTTCATGATTACTATACTTTCTCTATACTTCATATACTTTTTGTGTGAAGTGGCAGGTGAACTACTGTCAACAAAAAGCAGGCACCTGAGAAACAAACTGAAATGTTACTCACTCATGATTTTTCTGTCCATATTGTAAAGTTTTTGTTGACCAGCACATTCCAATTTCAGGCATTTGAATTACATCTTGATATACAACAAGTGCAAAGAAAGGTGGCACATAAATCACTTTCTATTTCACGTGCTTTACACGCCTGCATTCAGCTCGCTCTGTCGCCGCAAATCCTGTGTGAACAGCTGCCCTCCATCACCAGCCGCCGTTCACTGGAGGAATATGTGCGGGCGGCTCGTGGTGGATGACTTTCAGTTTTAGAGTTAAAACTTAAAATGGTTAAAGACAAACGGCAAGAATATTCATTCAAACACAAAAACTAAAATTATGTTCAGTAAATTATTATTTTATTTTATTTAGTCTTTCCAACTACTTTAATGGTTTTGTTTAGTTTTAGTTTTTCAATTTAGTTTTGTTAATTATTTTATTTCAGTTTACGAAAATGTTTTTTAATAATATTTTCAGTTTTGATTTTAGTTTTTGTTAATTATAATAACCTTGATCCTATCACGGGCAATCCATAATTGCATTTCAGCTTGAGTCTACTGCAGAGTTCGCCGCCAAACTCAACATATCTCCCGCTTCCTCAGCAGTAACAGGAGACGTGCCTCCAGCACTGCAGTGCACAGAGGACTCGGACAACTGCAACGAGAATCCCAGCGTCCAGATTATGCAACAGCTTCCTCCAAAACCCCAACATTTTTGCGGAAATTGTGGCTCTAAATCACACTCTACAAGAGTTTTTGGAGAGTTTTAGGAATTTTATCAATTATTGCTAGCCTAACCTAAAAATTATTTCTTTTTCTTCTTATCTTGTCAAACTAAAAGAGTACATTACTGCCACCTACTGAACTGGAGTGTAAAGAAGTGTCAGGTTAGCAAATGTAATATGTACCAGCACATCCCCATAAAAACAATTCAATTTTCTTCATTGTTTTGTAGAGGAGAACACCACAGGTAATATTTTGCTCCCAAATGTAGTTGACATTTTCCTGAAACACATCTCTCATTTTGTGTAAATATTTTTAAACTGGTGTGCCCAAGTCTGATCCGAGTTGTGACTTAATTCCATCTAAATTAATTTAACCATTTTACGGGTTCCTTATAAATGTCTGTCCTTTACTTGTGTATCCCATGACACTTGCCAGAGCAAATCAACATGATACTTAATGAATATTTTTGTCTCCTATTGCTTACTTATCCATAATCTGCCAATCAATGTTACTGAAGCTCATAAATTGTTTAGCCAGCGTATTCAGCCCTGGCCAAAGTTTACCCCGTCCTTTAACTAGACAAGACAGACAAATCCTTCCAAACATATGAAAATGAAGGATGATTTACTGCATCACCTCTTCAGTACATCATACGGCTGAAACAGAGTAAAAATACAGAATGGCTGAAGGTGATTAGACAAAGGACTGGGAAGATCAGGCATTGTGCTGCTGTGCAGCTCTGATCTCCTTCTCTATCAGCTAGTGTGTGCTGAGTAAGCAAAATGGTTACCAAAGGGTCAGGGGGTAATACAACATAACAACAAAACTTAAACTAACACCAGTAGATGGCGCTCAGTGTAAAATTAACAAGAAGTAGAACTCCACCACTACATGACAACAAGATTAATTAATTTAAACCAATGATTTAACCTGGTGGGACAGAGTGCAGCCTGACAGCTGTTTTAATTGCCGTCCACACGCACATGTGCCTGATCCCTGTGGCGGATGGCCGGCAGCTTACCCTGGCCAGGACGCCGCTGAAGTGGAAGGATGGGGGAAGGCAGCTTTTTCAGGACACTGCCTCCCCCAAAATGCTAAATGGCAGCTCCCCTGGAGTGCAGCGGTGCCCCAGATTCCCGTAGGGCATCCTGGGACTTGGAGTCCAGTTTCTCAGCCCTTTTGAGTACCATGGGTGTCACCAGGGTGAGCTATGAAAGGACCTGGGGAGTCATGCTTTCCTTGCAGCTCCGAAGTGCTTGGAAGTCATGAGGACAGAAGCCTCACAGCACCTCCGGGCTGATTACAGACTTGAGATTATCCATCTGACCCGGAAGTTCTGGGAAGTCACGTGGGAAGAAGAGCAGGAGCACTTCTGGGTCAAGAACTATATTAAGGACTGTTGGAGACCCAGCAGATGAGCTGGAGTTGGGAGGGAGTGTGACAGAGCTTGCTGAGAGGTGTGGAGGAGAAGTTAGTGATTTACTGTGTTTATTTATTGCTGTTTATGGTGGTGGAGGTGCATTGGGGCACAACACAAAGAAGAAAGAATATAAAATATTTTCTTGGTGATTTTATCCCGTGTCCTGCGTACATGTACTGTCTGTTGGCAAAAAAGTGGGAAACAGTGCCACCTAATGTCCATTTACTTACATCCCACAAAAACAAAACAGGCACTGCAGCCATGATAGAGTCTGTTTAACTTCCATCAGACTATACATGGCTCCTAGAGACACACACAACTGAAACTCACATAACGCAGGGAATTAATTTGAACAGAAAACAACACAGTTGGGCTGAACATCTTATAACCACTCTGTAGCCACAGGAAGAGCTTCCACATTTATATTATATATTAATAATTTATCTGACGACCTGAAATTCTGGAACATACACTACTACTCCTCTATGACAGAGGATCCTAGATTTTTAGAACCATCTGTAAAAATTGCAACCATACCATAATTTCATTGACTCATGGATTTATTTCCATTACCACTACATTTAAATACTGTGTATGTTCTGTGCTTGAAGAGTCAAGTGCACCCTGGGTAATGGAAAAAAAAAACAAATAGGAATTACAGACAAAGGCAAGCTGGGAGCCTTATAGATAGATCCATGTTCTCAGCAACTGTACACCTTCTATTCTTGAAGTTTTCATCAATTATTAAATATATTCTGTTTTGGGTGACCATCCTCATGTCCTCAAAGTTTACCCAGTAACTTATAGCCATCCATGATTTCCTTGCATACAATGGCATTTGAACTATTTCATCTTGCAGAGTAGAAGACCTAACAGCCTCACAGCACAGACATTAAGCCTGGCCCTGAATGTCATCAAACACGTTCAAAAGAGAGGGGGCAGCAGACCCATAAACAACACACCCATAATCGATGTACAATACAAAGTCACCATAGAGAGAGAGCCTATCAGCCCTCCTGTCATTTCCCACCAAACACCTAAGCACATGAAGTACAGCCGTGCACTTCTCAATAGTTTCATTGACATGGTGCTTTCATGCTTCATATCCATCCACATTGTGAGGAGAGACCTGCTCTAATGTGACCCTCTGGACCTGGAAAGCTGTCAAATTAAACAAATAACCTGCCTCTTTGACACTTAAAGCCCCCTTTGATCTACCCATCTGTACACTTCCAGCACCACCGCCTGATCCTTTTTAATTAGATAATTTTGATATCTTCCCCTTTTCACACATCCCCATCACCAGCATGCATATTAAATCGTAATGTTGAGCAGGATAGGACAGCAAATGCTACCTTGGGACTGGAAAAAGTGATGTCCACTACACCAACTTTTATATGGTCATGTTGAAGACATCACCACATGTGACTTCTGTGACTACACCCACTAGTGATGGGTCACTGTGACATAACAACCACTCAACAAGATAACGACACCCATCAGAAAACAAAATAGTGTTGCGTTAAATGATTAAATTAATAAGCACAAACAGAAATACCTGTAGAATACACAAATATGTTTAAATTCTCCATGGTTCAAATCCTCCATAAAAATTGTTTGTCCTCCAAGCGAAATGTATTGAGGGTGGCACAGTGGTAGCACTACTGCCTCGCAATTAGGAGACCTGGGTTCGCTTCCCGGGTCCTCCCTGTGTGGAGTTTGCATGTTCTCCCCGTGTCTGCATGGGTTTCCTCCCACAGTACAAAGACATGCAGGTTAGGTGCGTTGGCTGACCTAAATTGTCCCTAGTGTGTGCTTGGTGTGTGTGTGTGTGTGTCCTGCGGTGGGTTGGCACCCTGCCTGGGATTGGTTCCTGCCTTGTGCCCTGTGTTGGCTGGGATTGGATCCAGCAGACTCCTGTGTCCAGATTCAGTGGTTTGGAAAATGGATGGATGGATGGAAAAATGTATTGAGATCAAAAAAAAAGTTGACAAGGTTGACCATATCATATCTGCTGCCTCCAGGTGGCCCCTCTGAGTACTGCACTTAACATAAATCACTTGCAACGAGTGCAGAATGCAGCTGCTAGAATCCTAACTAGGAAAAAAAAATCCAAACACATTTCTCCAGTTTTGATGTCACTACACTGGTTACCTGTGATTGACTTTAAAATACTGCTTATCCTCTTTAATAAAAGCCCTGTGTGCGTCCAGGTGTCCGTGTATGTGTCTTCTGGTGAAGTGCGCATGAGCGAGGCCGGCACATCGCACCGTGCCCCGCCCATGCACACGGCATCTTGGTCGCACACACACTCGAAGCTGGGAACACAGTGAATGGTCTATCCGCAGCAGCGCATAATAAGCAAATAAAGCATACGCACTGGAAGCCGGGCACACAGTTAATGGCCTTACCGTGGCAGCGCATGATCCTCTTTAATAAAAGCCCTGTGTGCGTCCAGGTGTCCGTATGTGTCTTCTGGTGAAGTGCGCATGTGCGGGAAAATTAAAGTCATATTACGGACATCAAAGCCAGTATTATTGTCAGAGAAAATTACAGGCATTTTACGGAAATACAAACCAGTATTACTGCGAGAGAAATTTAAAGGCACACAATACACAGACGCATATTACAGCCACATACAAGCCAGTATTACTGTAAGAGAAAATATTACGGACATATATACTAATAACATGCCACCCAAAAAAAAAGGACACGTCAAGTAGGACAAAAGACACAGACAATCAAATCCTATATAAGTAACATCTCCTGGAAGAACGGTCAGCTCAACAAGTAAACATCAACAAAAGAAAGGCTGAAAGAAAGAAAAATACGAGCAAATAGATCGATTGAAGAAAAAGAAAATGAGCGTCAGAAAAACGCTAAAAGAGAAGAAAGACTCAGAAGAGCAAACCTTACAAAAAGTTGGCATTTACTTGCCAGAACCAGTATTCAGCCATGGTCAGTTATATGTTGTATTATCAAGAGTTAGAAGTTATCCAGATGTTGTTGTCAAGGTTGTAGATGGTCCTGATCAAGGCAAACTCTTGCCAAACTCAGACAGAATATTTACAAGAAATGTTGTCTATAATGAAATTTTATAGAAAAAGTTCATGAGGTAAAAAAATAGAAAAATTTTCCTAAATATCTTTTTCAGATATTGTGTATTACAGATTGTTACAAAGGTTTACACTAAGGCAATATTAATTATGCTTACTGTATTGTCATACGTTTCTATTTTATTTTTATTATTATTTTACTTTAGGCTTCTTGCAAAAATATTTTTGACAAAAAAAAATAATTAAGACAAGAAACAGAATGAGGTCAAGGTCCTTGCCATTTAATATAGACTGTTCCTACTAATGTTTATGCACTACTGTTCTAGCGCCCGTTATTGTAACGGGCTTAATGTCTAGTGGTTTATAAAGCCTTAAATAATCTCGCCCCATCTTATATGTCGGAATGTCTGACTCATTATATTCCAAATCGTAACCTTAGATCCTCAAATGAGTGTCTCCTTAGAATTCCAAAAGCTAAACTTAAAAGAAGTGATGAGGCGGGTGGCCTTCTGCTGCTATGCACCTAAAATCTGGAATAGCCTGCCAATAGGAATTCGCCAGGCAAATACAGTAGAGCACTTTAAAACACTGCTGAAAACACATTACTTTAACATGGCCTTTTTATAACTTCACTTTAACTTAATCCTGATACTCTGTATGTTCAATTCATCATAATAACTGTTCATAATGGCTCCAAAATCCGTACTGACCCCTACTCTCTCTTCTGTTTCTTTTTCCGGTTTCTTTGTGGTGGTGGTACTCAAAGCATCATGATGCTCCAACATTGATGGACTGAAAGCCAGACGTCTACGTGACCATCATCATCAAGTCCTTCCATGAAAACCCTAAATCCAAAGAGGACTGTTTCATTTATGTTAGGTAGATTGCCCAGAGGGGACTGGGCGGTCTCATGGTCTGGAATCCCTGCAGATTTTATTTTTTTTTCTCCAGCCGTCTGGAGTTTTTTTTTGTTTTTTCTGTCCACCCTGGCCATCGGACCTTACTTATTCTATGTTAATTAATGTTGACTTATTTTTATTTTTTATTGTGTCTTCTATTTTTCTATTCTTCATTTTGTAAAGCACTTTGAGCTACATTTTATTTTTGTATGAAAATGTGCTATATAAATAAATGTGGTTGTTGTTGTTGTTGTTGCACTTATTAAATAGAATGGCATCCTGGCAGCCTTTGTAACTTGTAAAAAAAGCAAAGACCACTCAAGATAATTTGATAACCTTCAGAAACTAAAATAAAAAACAGACAAGTGGTTTGTCTGGAGGTTTGTTTCCTGGCTTTGAGTTTTCGTGCCCAGTCTTTGTCGTGCCCTCGAGTGTTGGAGCTTTTCTTTAGATTTACTATTTAAATGTCTATAAGCAGTGATAACAGAGTTAAGCTGACAAGATGAACTTTTAATAACCAAAATGGATGCAATCTTTCACAACTCTAGCTTTCTCAGATGAATGAGAGTAAGATGGAGTTTGCCATTGATCTGTCATTATCCCTTTCCGGAAGGGAAGATGAGGCCAATTTTCATATTTCAAATTAATTCATATTAGTTTTCCAGCTGCACCCAACATGGCGGAGAGAGTATGATGATGGGGTGAGGAGGATGTCCACCACTCGATCTCGCTATTGATATTTAAATCCTGCCACACATGCATCTTCCCCTCAGTCCTTCTTCACATCAGCTCTGTTTCTGTCCCTCTGTGGCCATCTCTTCACCCATCACCTCACCCACTCTGGTGACACACAGCCCAGTGTTTCCATACAGTAACTTTGTGTATTTAGTAAAAAATCAAAAAACTTACCAGTTTTAGCAGTGAATAACTCCACTGACAGTTATGTGGCTTTTTAAAAACTTCAAGGTGAAGACAGCTATCAAAATGGCCTCAACAATGCAAATGTGATGTGTTATATGAGTGAGGTTGTGCTCAGGGTGCCTGCTGCTTCTGTTGAACAGGAAATGCAAACCACCGGAAGTTAAGTGGCAGTAAGGAGAACCTTTAATGACAAATATTAAAATGTGAAGGGCACACACATTCAAAAAGAAAGAAAGCATCCATTTTAAGTACAGGTAGGTGGCTGACTTCAAAGTGTTTAAGTGAGGAGCTCTGCTGTACATAGACTGGCGTCACAGTGTTAAGGCACCAATCAGGCACAAGTGTCAGCAGAAACAGACAAGAGAATAAGGACATGACTGACAGTGGATATTCAGTAAGCGAGTTCTCTAAATAAGAGGTACGAAGTGTATGAAATGTTTACTGGATAGAAGAGTCCTTAGTGGTCAGGAAAGAAGAGCAAATAAAAGGGTGACAGCATAGGGGGTCATTAATATGAAAGGATGCAAACTGTGTGAGTGGAGGGCTTTTAAGCAAGAAAGTAAAAAGAGGGGCACAAAGTTAGGAGAACAGACAGAGAAATTATTTGATTATTTAGTTTAATCATTTAAGTTAAACAGGGTTGAGCATTTTTAGTAATCCAAATTCAACTTTTAATAATGAGGCAAGTGCAATGCAAGTCCTGTTGTATGCTGGACTTTTTAGATGATGGTTTGGAGGAGCAAGTTGTTTATGAGGGCTACATCTGCAGGATTTGCCAGCTGATCCAGCGCCTCGAGCTCAGGGTCACTGAATTGGAGGAGGAATTGGCTGACCTGACCCAGGTGTCCTTTAGAGAGATAGTGTGAACCCCTAAGGTGGCACAGCAGGAGACTCCAGACTAGACAGTGTAAAAGAACGAGTCTCAACACACTGAAAAAGGTTTGGGGCAGCCACCTGTATATTGTTCCTAGCTGCAAAGGTTTGAAGTCAAGACAAAGTTGTTTTTGGTTTGAGTTCCCAGAATGAACTGAACTAGTTTGGCAAGATGGAGGATTTATAGGCTGTAAACCGGAAGTAATGTCATTTGACCAGAATAGGAAGTGACATCAGTCTGGGTGCCGGAACAGGGCGTGACGTCAGGTAAACTCAGAGATATGCAGATGGATGAGCCTGTGGTGTCCTGATAATGGACTATCTGTCAGGCAGACCACAGTTTGTGAGACTCATGGACTGTGTGAGGAACGATGGAGCACCACATGAGCAGGCCTGTCTGCTTTACTCTTCACTCTACACACCTCAGTCTACAAATATAACAGAAGGTCATGTCACTTGCAGAATTCTCAGATTTTTTTTTACTTATGGGGTGTATTGATAAAGGGGATGAGACAGAGGAGACAAGTCAGGAGAAGAAGTTTATTTCTTGGTGCAAAGACAATTGTCTTCATCTTAAGATCAGCAAAACCAAAGAACTGGTGATTGACTTTCACCACAACAAAGAGCCTCTATGTCCAGTCACTATTTAAGGAATGGATGTAGAGGTAGGCCACCCCTACAAGTACTTGGGGGTCCTCATTAATGACAAGTTGGACTGATCTCTTAACATAGAAGAACTGTATAAGAAAGGACAGAGCAGGATTGTTTTCATTAGAAGAATGCAGTCCTTAAATGTGGGAAGTGACATCCTTCACATCTTCTACAATTCAGATGTTTTCCTTCTTTTTACTCATTTTGGGGTGGGTTCAGACCATATTGTGTGTTTATTTATTTATTTATTTATTTGTTTATTTATTTATTTTATGGAGCTTCTGTAAAAAGCTAAAATTCTACCTGGGTCAAATAAAGTTCTATCTATCTATCTATCTATCTATCTATCTATCTATCTATCTATCT
>JANRMT010062791.1:194045197-194060516 GCA_026402145.1 Polypterus bichir lapradei
TATCTATCTATCTATCTATCTATCTATCTATCTATCTATCTATCTATCTGTTTAGCTCCTTAAAGAGTTCAGGAGCAGCACTGACAAGGTCATTTTCCAGGAGATTCAGGAGATTAGAAAGCTTCAAATCTGAGGCAATATGGCATTTGGACTCCTTTTGGAAGAGCTTGGACTTGTCCTGCTATGAAAGGCTACATCTGAACCAGAGGGGCACCAATGTGTTGGGTAGGCATATGAGTAGGTTAGTCAAGGACTGTTTAAATTTTGGAGTTTAGGACAGGCCAGGTTTAGAACTGTACATGAAGAGATGAAAAATAGAGGAAAAATAAATGTGCATAATAACAAAAATGCTAATCCACAGTTTAAGCATTAAAGTTAAATGAGTAACACATTAAAAATAGCTTGCCTTATTTCTAGAAGAATCAGATGTAAAACAAGTCAGACGGAATCGTATGTGGCTGAAAATAATTATGATATTACAACAATAACAGAAGCCTGTCCAAAAAACAAAGATGGAGATGAGTATAACAGAGGCATACACAATTTTTAGGAAAGATATACAGAAAAATGAAACAGGGGTGTTACTGTTTATGTCAAGCAGAAATTAAATACAAGTCTTTTTCAGTTTAATGATGAGTTCTCCTGCTACTAGGGGAAAAAAACTTTAGTTTGCGAGACCAGAATGTTTAAGTTTAACTATGGTAGGGCAAATTGTAAGAAGATGTAACAAAGTCTAACAGCCCACTGGTAAAAGGGACTACTAATGAGGTACTGATGGATTTGGAAATTGAAGAGGGAGAAGTGCTGCTCAGGTTAAATAAGCTGAAATCAAACAAATCACCAGGCCCAGATAATATTGACCCTCGAGTTCTTAAGGAGGCTAGTGAGTACAGATATAAACCTTTGATGTATATGTTTTGGAAATCACTGCACACATGGGAAATTCTTAGGGATGGAAATATGGCAAATATTATCTCTTTATATAAAGTAACTATAGGCCAGTAAGATTAACATCCATCACAGATAAATGAAATGAAGTAATTATTAAGGAGATGATTGAGAAACATCTGGCAAGGACAGGAGTTATTCTGAAGAGTCAGCATGGGTTCAGAAGAGGGAGGTCGTGTTTTACTAAACTGCTGGAATTCTATGAGGAGGCAACAAAAGGATATGATCAAAGTGGAGCAGATGATATTATTTATCTGGACTTTCGTAATGAATTTGATAAGATGCCACATGAAAGGTTGGGTATCAAACTAAAAGAAGTGAGCGTTCAGGGTGATGTTATTTCATGTGCACTTGTGCTAAACTGTCATGTTTTTCCCATTAAGGTGTGTGACTTCAGAGGTTGTGATCTTGTCAGTCATTACTCACCAGGATAAAAGAATCATTGTGGGTTAACTTTCTTATTCAACTACTCAGATATGAAATATTTTTATTGCGCTTTAGTTTCATTAATTAGTGTTTGATTTCTTATTGATTTTGAACTCTGCAGTCCTTTTTTTCCTTCTTATTGTCTTATGGCCTTTATTCTCAGAAGGCAGAAGTAGATGTGCCTGAAATGACTATCTGCAGAAGACTTCATGAACAGAAATTCAGAGGCCACACTGCAATATGACAACCACTAGTTAGACACAAAACCAGAATGGACAGATTGCAGTTTGTGAAAAATGACTTATAAAAGCCTGCAGAATTCTGGGAAAGGTCTTGTGGACAGACGACATAAAGATGAACCTGCATCAGAGTGAATGCAAGAGCAAAGTGTGGAGGTGAGAAGGAACTGTCTAAGATCCAAAGCAGACCACCTCATCTGTTAAACATGGTGCTGGGGGGTAATGGGCATGTATGGCTGCCACAGGTCCTGACACACTTCTCTTCAGTGATGATGGAACGTCTGACAGCAGTGGCACAATGAATTCTGAGGTGTTCAGAAAAATCCGACCTGCTCAAGTTCCAGCAAATGCCTCCAAACTCATTGGGCAGTGCTTTATCTTTCAACAAGATAATGTTCCAAACACACTGCTGAGGCAATACAGGAGTTTATCAAAGCTAAAAAATGCTAAATTCTTAAATGGCCAAGCCATGTCAACTGACTTAAAACCAGTTAAGCAGGTCTTCTATATGCTGAAGAAATAACTTAAGGGGACAAGCCTCTTGGAACAAGCAGGAGCTGAAGCTGGCTACATTGGAAGCTTGGCAGAGCATCACCAGAGACAATCCTCAGCACCTGCTGATGTCTATGAATGACAGACTTCAAGCAGTCATTGCATGTGAGAGACATGTGACAAAGTCCTAAATATGACAACTGCGTTTTAGACCTGCCTTTGAAGGATCTACAGCACACAGTATGACTTGTAGAATCTTCCTTCGAGGTGATAGTGGGTATCCTTCAGAGCCTTCAGAAAGTATTCACTCCACTTCATTTTTTTCACACTATTTTTATGTTAAAATTGTTATACTAAAATCATTTCAATTCATTTTTACTCAGTACCCCAGAATGACAAGCAAAAAGAGGATTTTAGAAATTTTTGCAAATGAATTAAAAATGAAAATGAAAAATGACAAGAGTAATTCAGTCTCATTGCTATGACACTTGACATTTGTCTCAGGTGATATCCCATTCCATTGATCATCATTGAGATGTCTCCACACCTTGTTTGAAGTCTACCTGTGGTCAAGTGACTTGAGTGCCAGGATTATAATTGATAGTTGTCTTTGTAGCCCTGGGAAAGAATACAAACACTGTGAGGATAACTGAGGGATTTGACCTATTTAATGAATGGTTTTGTGATGTCTTTGATCTTCTTAAAAGAACCATCTTCCTCTAATCCCATTTTTCCTCTGTTTGGACACAGAAATTAGATAGATAGAACAAGCTAGATGAGAACAGGTCATTCAGACCGACAAAGCACACCACTTCTGTCCATCTAATCCATCTAAAATAACATCAAGTCAAGTGTTGAAGATCCCTAAAGTCCTACTGTCTAATACACTACTTGGTCTCTTATTCTAAGTGTCTATGATTTTCTGTGTGAAGAAAGACTTTCTGATGTATGTTTGAAATTTCTCCTTCACAAGTTTCCAACTGCGTCCTTGTGTTCTTGATGAACTCATTTTCACCTGTCTGATCCACTGGACTAATTCCCTTCATCATTTTAAACACTTCAATCAGGTCTCCTCTTAATCTTCTTCTCCTTAAACTGTAAAAGCTCAGCTCTTTTCACCTTTCTTCATAACTCAACCCCTGCTATTCTCTGAACTTTTTCCATGTCCTTTTTGTAGCCCGGAGACCAAAATTGCACACAGAATTCCAAAAGAGGTACTGTGTACAGTTTAGTACAGTTTTAGAGCAAATAGGATCATTACAGCTGCATGAGGACCAACAATTACAATGACCTTACATCAGTTTACAGTTCTAACGCTCCTGAGTACTGTCAGCCTTTATTGAAGGCTTCTTTAAGAGTTGACTTTGGCCTTTTGGCACCTGTGCCAGTCTCTTTAGCCTAAGTCTGTGCTCTTTTCTGATTTCCTTGAGTTCAGTGTGTTTGACTTCCATGTGTTCTACCAGGTTTGTGGTGTTTCCTTAATAACGTACGGCCTTCTCACACATATCCCATTTTGCTTCATTATTTCTCAGTGTAGTAAAATAACTCTAAACAACGCCCCACTTTCTTTTGGCCGTTGCCTCACATTCACAGTCACACTGCTTTGGCTGCAGCACTGCCAGTGTGAATGCAGGACAATGAAAAGTGCACAAGGAAGAGTACTCCCACTTTACTCAACATGTTTAATTTAATTAATCATACTCTCACCATCAAATGCTTTTTAAAAATAATATCAAATAAACTTGCATATACTGTAATTGAAAATGTGTAACATCGGTACTTTTAATGTGAACAATGAAGTTTAAATGAAAAGGACAGGATTGGAAGAATCGATACTTTAGCACTGCTCAGCCCATCCCTACTGAAGAGTTTACCCTCAGTCATGTCAATAAAACTTTTAAAGGGTGCACACCATAGTATCCAGTCTTTTCTGTATGGTGGCTGCAGCCACTCTTTTCCATGTCTTGGAAGTGTCATTGGATGGAAGTGGTGGAAAATATGGAAACCCATTTGGACGTAAAACAACCACTCACCTCAGAGCAGCCACCATTAACAGAATAGACTGTAGAGACACTGCTGAAGAGTCTGCAGACAATAAAAGGTGAAAACAAATCCTGAAATTTATCTACAAGACTTACAGCAGATTGTCGTTGAGATTCAGGGTGACAACATTAATGACTTGGAGGGCACCGTTAAATCCTGTAGCTCAAGTATGAATACAATGTTCACAAAGCCATTGACTTTACCTTCAGAGAAGTACATCATGTTAAGAATGACGTAAAGGAGATAAATCAACACAAATGAACAGCACATGAAATGAGACAGAATAACATGAAGGAATTGGAATGGTGTACTCAAAGATGAATACTGCAGCCTTATGGTCTATATAATATCCATCCATTATCCAACCTGCTATATCCTAACTACAGGGTCACGGGGGTCTGTAGGAGCCAATCCCAGCCAACACAGGACGCAAGGCAGGAAACAAACCCCGGGCAGGGCGCCAGCCCACCACAGGGCACACACGCACTAACACACCAAGCACACACCAGGGAGTGTCGCCAATACACCTAACCTGCATGTCTTTGGACTGTGGGAGGAAACCCACGCAGACACGGAGAGAACATGCAACTTCCACGCAGGGAGGACCTGGGAAGCGAACCCAGGTCTCCTTACTGCGAGGCAGCAGCGCCACCCACTGCGCCACCGTGCCTCCCCATATATAATATAATATAATATAATATAATATAATTTTAAATTATAACACACTGGCTTATTTCTAGACTTGATTGCAATCTGCCCCTTGTGTTGTACACTCACCTAGAGGATTATTAGGAACACCATACTAATACGGTGTTTGACCCCCTTTCGCCTTCAGAACTGCCTTAATTCTACGTGGCATTGATTCAACAAGGTGCTGAAAGCATTCTTTAGAAATGTTGGCCCATATTGATAGGATAGCATCTTGCAGTTGATGGAGATTTGTGGGATGCACATCCAGGGCACGAAGCTCCCGTTCCACCACATCCCAAAGATGCTCTATTGGGTTGAGATCTGGTGACTGTGGGGGCCATTTTAGTACAGTGAACTCATTGTCATGTTCAAGAAACCAATTTGAAATGATTCGAGCTTTGTGACATGGTGCATTATCCTGCTGGAAGTAGCCATCAGAGGATGGGTACATGGTGGTCATGAAGGGATGGACATGGTCAGAAACAATGCTCAGGTAGCCCGTGGCATTTAAACGATGCCCAATTGGCACTAAGGGGCCTAAAGTGTGCCAAGAAAACATCCCCCACACCATTACACCACCACCACCAGCCTGCACAATGGTAACAAGGCATGATGGATCCATGTTCTCATTCTGTTTACGCCAAATTCTGACTCTACCATTTGAATGTCTCAACAGAAATCGAGACTCATCAGACCAGGCAACATTTTTGCAGTCTTCAACTGTCCAATTTTGGTGAGCTCGTGCAAATTGTAGCCTCTTTTTCCTATTTGTAGTGGAGATGAGTGGTACCCGGTGGGGTCTTCTGCTGTTGTAGCCCATCCACCTCAAGGTTGTGCGTGTTGTGGCTTCACAAATGCTTTGCTGCATACCTCGGTTGTAACGAGTGGTTATTTCAGTCAAAGCTGCTCTTCTATCAGCTTGAATCAGTCGTCCCATTCTCCTCTGACCTCTAGCATCAACAAGGCATTTTCGCCCACAGGACTGCCGCATACTGGATGTTTTTCCCTTTTCACACCATTCTTTGTAAAACCTAGAAATGGTTGTGCGTGAAAATCCCAGTAACTGAGCAGATTGTGAAATACTCAGACCGGCCTGTCTGGCACCAACAACCATGCCACGCTCAAAATTGCTTAAATCACCTTTCTTTCTCATTCTGACATTCAGTTTGGAGTTCAGGAGATTGTCTTGACCAGGACCACACCCCTAAATGCATTGAAGCAACTGCCATGTGATTGGTTGATTAGATAATTGTATTAATGAGAAATTGAACAGGTGTTCCTAATAATCCTTTAGGTGAGTGTATATTCTTACATATTACTAAAACTTAACTCAATTACTTGTTGAATTTTCATGCTATTCTAGTCATGTTCAGTTAACAAAAGGTTATCTAACAAGCTTTGGATTTATTCTTTAAGATTCCAAATAATATTTATAAATTTAATATGTCAATATTAATAACTTTGATAAAACCACTAAAAGTTTAATCATAACTTAATAGAGGATTCTAATAGAGGCTCAGTTTCTTATTCTGTCACAGTGGAATCAACGCGGTCTAACCAAACATTCAGTAAGGATTCAAAATTAAAGTCTGAAAAATAGACAACTTGAATAAAGAGCAAGAAAAAGAAACTACTATAATTAAGAAGATAAAAAGTGGAAATTGCAGAGAAAGTTTTTTCTAATAAAAGAAAACAACGACATTCATAAAAATGATAAATGTAGACTGTCTGAATTAGAAATAGGCCTTGAAAGTATACAAGGAGCAGGCTAAAGGCAGCTTTAAAGAAGTATTTAAAATTAAACACGTATAACATTGTCTTAATAATAAACTTAAATTTGACACATATTCCCTAACTTACTATTTTAAAAGGTGGTGGGGGGCTTGGCATGTCTTCTTACTGTAAATGCAGCTTTGAAACTGGTAAAATTCCACTAAAATTGTCTCATTTTCAGAATCAGATTCTTCACATAGATACATCCTGAGGAATAATTAAAATATAAAAGTCCAAAACACAATCCTTATTTTTTAGAACTTGTTTAGAAGCCTCATTTTGTTTGTGAAGCAGCTTATCAACACAGAAAGGTAATTATTGTTTTTTTAATGTTTCTCATATGCACCTAATGCTTTTTTATTATTCAATGTTATTAATTATTTTAAAGTAAAGACAGTATTGTGGTCTGATATGGAATAAAAGCAGGAAGCCTAATATGTCCATTCATTTATGGTAACAAATAATAACAGTTACGTGTGAGATCAAATCAAAGAAGAAAAAAAGAAAATCACATTATATTGACTTTGTTTTCTTTTTGCCTTTTTTGACTCAGTTTATCAAAAGGGGCTTCTTATTGGGTTCACATTTTGATAACTTGATGAATAGATCTGCTATTACTCTCAGCCTATTTCTTCATTTCTCTTTTAAAGAAACATCCTGCAAAAGAATAACTTTGTATTTGTTACTTGCCATGCATTATGTGTAGTGTTGGCCAAGACAAAATAAAAAAGTTAATCTCATGTTTTACAGAAATCTGGAAGGAGGACCACCTTGAATCATAGCAATCAATTTCAGAATGCTGAGCGACCGTATTTGACTATTTAAAAATCTGGACAGGAAGCGTGGGGTGCGTATGGTTAATAAACACTTGACAAACGTTTTTAAAGTGATGAAACTTTATTTCTTTTTCTTGATATAAGTTTTGATCTTAGAAAAACAAAACAATTTGCACTGCTGCTTTTCTGTTACATAATGCCAAGAAAGAAAGAAAAAAAATGTATATATTAAAAAAAATGTATAAACACTGAATGATTGTAAATTACCAGCAGTGTGCAGAAAAGAACAGCTGAAAGTTCGAACACTTGTGATAACTCAAAATGATTCTGCATTTGTCTTCTTTAATTTCAACTTTGTAACATTAATGTAGCTTAAAAAACATTTTATTCATGGTCATTCAGTGTGTATACATTTTTGGTGCACCCAGTGTGTGTTTGTGTGTGTGTGTGTGTGTGTATACATATAAATATTTTTGTGGTGTTCACAGCCCTGTTTTAATATTTAATAATTTATTAAATAACATTTCAATTGCACCCCGATGGCTGCCGTCAGTCCTAAAGTCACAATCAGGACGTCTTCAAGTGCTTTCAGAGGTGTTGTAGGAGTGTGTGTTGCAGTCACCGTGCTGTTTGTTCCTTCACATTATGATTTTTCAGTGCAATCCCTCGATCTATGACTTCTGGGGTGCTTATCCTGTGAACTGACAACACCCTCTCAGCTGCAGTTCTGGTACCCCCTGTTTTACAGGGTCCCACCAAATACTCTGCCACTTCTGCTGAATTCTCTCCCTAAACAGTAGGTTTCTGCTTTGCAAAGTGACTAATAATATTTGGTGATATTTCTATAATGTTTTCATGCTGGCACACACAAGGGACACCTGGTGGGCTCTACCAAAGTGATACCACTCAGAAATGGGAGGGGGCGCTGGTGCTAATGTCTCCTTGTTCACCCACAGCTCCAAGGCATACACTGCAGAGGACCCAAAAGACCACCCCAATGGGCAATCTAAGCCTTTCCCACTATGGGTGCAGAGGTGTTTATTCAGACCAATCAGTGGAAGAAGTTGGCCTGGTGGAGCAAGAGCAGCACTTCCACCACACTGGGGAGTGCTGCTGAAAGGTCATCATCATGCACCTGGAGCACATCCGGGGCAAGATAAAAGGGGTCGTCTCACTCCAATCAATGAGCCGGAGTTGGGTGGAAGTAGACAGAGCTTGCGAGAGAGGAGTGGAGGCGGCCGATGGACCAAGCACTGAGCAAACACTTTAAATATTGTAAATAAACATGTGTGTTGCGGATATTTTGGTGTCATGTCTGTCTGTGGCCAGGTTATCTATTACATCAGGTACGAGGTCTCTAGTAGTGACATCTGCATCATCCAACATGACTTCCTGTTCTGGATACGTGGGTTTAGAAAATGGATGGGTTTCCTTTCCTTTATGTACAAATCATCCAAAAATTGAACATTGTTGCGAGGTGGCCAGGAGCTCCACTAGATGCATTATGACTTTACATCAGTCAGGTGGTGACCTACAATATTCTGTGAAAATATGTGAGGGCACTGCTGGTGGGACTGTGTGAGCAACATTGGAGTACCACAGGGAAGAGGCCTGTCACCTTTCGTCTTCACTCTGTACACCTCCGACTAGAAATGTAATAGCAGGTCATGTCACTTGCAGAAATTCTCGATTGATTCTGCCCTTATGTATTGATAAGGGCAATGAGACAAAGGAAATGAGTCGGGGAAGAACTTTGCTTCTTGGTGCAAAGTGAATTGTTTCATTGCACCAAACAGCCTCTGTGTCCGGTCACTATTCAAGGAGTGTATGTAGAGCTGGCCCACTCTTACCAGTACTTGGGGGTTCACATTAATAACAGGTTGGACTGGTCTCAGAGCACTGAGGAACTATAAAAGAAAGGGCAGAGCAGGCTTAGGATACTGCAATCCTTTAATGTGGGAAGTGACATCCTTCACTAAATAAATAAATAACAATGCTAGTAATCACAGAGTCTTATTCTCTATGTCTGCTAAACCCAGGTAACACAAAAATGCCTCTAAAATACCTCCAGTGAAACCTGTGAGGGTATTGCTGTATTCGTCAATCAAAAAATTAATGCTATTAGAAATAACATAGTACAATGCATCCGGAAAGTATTCGCAGCGCATCACTTTGTTCACATTTTATTACGTTACAGCCTTATTCTAAAATGGATTAAATTCATTTTTTTCCTCAGAATTCTACACACAACACCCCATAACGACAACGTGAAAAAAGTTTACTTGAGAGTTTTGCAAATTTATTACAAATAAAAAAAAACTGAGAAAGCACAAGTACATAAGTATTCACAGCCTTTGCCATGAAGCTCCAAATTGAGCTCAGGTGCATCCTGTTTCCCCTGATCATCCTTGAGATGTTTCTGCAGCTTAATTGGAGTCCACCTGTGGTAAATTCAGTTGATTGGACATGATTTGGAAAGGCACACACCTGTCTATATAAGGTCCCACAGTTGACAGTTCATGTCAGAGCACAAACCAAGCATGAAGTCAAAGGAATTGTCTGTAGACCTCCGAGACAGGATTGTCTCGAGGCACAAATCTGGGGAAGGTTACAGAAAAATTTCTGCTGCTTTGAAGGTCCCAATGAGCACAGTGGCCTCCATCATCTGTAAGTGGAAGAAGTTTGAAACCACCAGGACTCTTCCTAGAGCTGGCCGGCCATCTAAACTGAGCGATCGGTGGAGAAGGGCCTTAGTAAGGGAGGTGACCAAGAACCCGATGGTCACTCTGTCAGAGCTCCAGAGGTCCTCTGTGGAGAGAGGAGAACCTTCCAGAAGGACAACCATCTCTGCAGCAATCCACCAATCAGGCCTGTATGGTAGAGTGGCCAGACGGAAGCCACTCCTTAGTAAAAGGCACATGGCAGCCCGTCTGGAGTGCTAAAAGACACCTGAAGGACTCTGAGATGGTGAGAAATAAGATTCTCTGGTCTGATGAGACAAAGATTGAACTCTTTGGTGTGAATGCCAGGTGTCACGTTTGGAGAAAATTAGGTACTGCTCATCACCAGGCCAATACCATCCCTACAGTGAAGCATGGTGGTGGCAGCATCATGTTGTGGGGATGTTTTTCAGTGGCAGGAACTGGGAGACTAGTCAGGATAAAGGGAAAGATGACTGCAGCAATGTACAGAATCATCCTAGATGAAAACCTGCTCCAGAGCGCTCTTGACCTCAGACTGGGGCGACGGTTCATCTTTCAGCAGGAAAACAACCCTAAGCACACAGCCAAGATATCAAAGGAGTGGCCTCAGGACAACTCTGTGAATGTCCTTGAGTGGCCCAGCCAGAGCCCAGACTTGAATCCGATTGAACATCTCTGGAGAGATCTTAAAATGGCTGTGCACCGACGCTTCCCATCCAACCTGATGGAGCTTGAAAGCTGCTGCAAAGAGGAATGGGCGAAACTGGCCAAGGATAGGTGTGCCAAGCTTGTGGCATCATATTCAAAAAGACTTGAGGCTGGAATTGCTGACAAAGGTGCATCGACAAAGTATTGAGCAAAGGCTGTGAATACTTATGTACATGTGAATTCTCAGTTTTTTTATTTTTAATAAATTTACAAAAACCTCAAGTAAACTTTTTTCATGTTGTCATTATGGGGTGTTGTGTGTAGAATTCTGAGGAAAAAAACGAATTTAATTTATTTTGGAATAAGGCTGTAACATAACAAAATGTGGAAAAAGTGATGCGCTGTGAATACTTTCCGGATGCACTGTATATCTCCCCAACACTGCAGATCCTCATAAGCCCCAGTACTCCATTATAAACAAATTAAATTCTTTAACCAGGATAGATTTACCTGATTTACATAAAATAATTTCTCAACTGAGACCAACCACCTGCGTCCTTGACCCAACACCAACAAGTTTTTCCAAAGAAGTATCGGGCGTGCTAATTGATAATGTTCTTCCCAGACTTAAGACTGCTGTAGTTTTAAACCCCTACTCAAGAAAAATAATCTTGACCCCTCTGTTTTTGAAAATTTTAGACCCATTTCTAACCTGCCGTTCTTAAGTAAAATTCTAGAGAAGGCAGTCATTATGCAGCTAAATGACCACCTCAATAAACCTGCTATTCTTGATAAATTTCAGTCAGGTTTTAGAACAAATCACAGCACAGAAACTGCACTCGTTAAAGTAGTAAATGATTTGCGAGTGAACGCAGACAGAGGCCTTTTATCTGTTCTCATCCTCTTAGATCTGAGTGCCGCATTTGACACCATTGATCACAACATTCTTAGAAATTGCCTTAGTCAATGGGTGAGCCTCTCTGGCAGTGTCTTAAATTCTTCTTATTCTGGTGCTGGTGGAGTGGAGGTGAACGCTGGCGTGACTGCTTGCCGCTGCCTCCCCCCCCCCCCCCCTCCCCTTTTTTTTTAGAGGTTAAATTTTTAAATACTTTTTAATTAACTTCTTTTAAGTATTTTTTGAACAATTCATAACAACTTTGGTGGACTTTCTGTGAACTCTTCAAGTAAGCTTTAAACTTTTTGACCAAATTGAACTCGATTTGAAATCTAATCAGATTGCTGGGTGCGGTTAACAACTTCTAACGATGGCAGGATCAGTGCAAGGAAACTGGATATGCAGGGCTCTTACCTGTCTTGTTCTGGCCCTTTGCCTCCTGTCGACGATGATTCAGCTGGTTTTGGGCCTGTATCAATATTCGGCGGCGGATCTTCTTCGACCAAGGTTGACTGGATCTCCTATGGACGTCCTGTTAACCTTCCCAGACATCTTTTTTCAGCCACGACGGAGATATATCCACAGAGGCTCAATTTTCAACAGGATACTCGAGCTCCAATAACCTCTTACTGGTCCACTTCTCGTCCACCGCTGAGGCCATCTGGCAGAGCCTTGGATCCGAGTGTGTTAGCCAGCCTAGCTACAGTGGCTAGCGCTCCTGCTCATCTCAGCGAGGATACCATCAAATTTGCTCATCTTAACATCCGTTCCCTTACAGGAAAGACTCATCTCATTCAGGATCTTCTTACGGATCGTAACATCGATATCCTCTCTCTAAATGAGACGTGGCAGCAACCCCAGGACTTTACTTTGCTCAACGAAGCAACACCTCCTGGGTTTGTTTACATGGCGCAACCTCGCAACTCTGGTCGTGGAGGAGGTCTCGCGATACTCTACCGCGAGACAATGCGAGTTACGCCGCTGACAGTTTCTTCCTATGGTTCATTTGAGTCTCTTGTCTGTCAACTACCTGGCTCTATTCCCACCATTGTTGCAACTATTTACCGTTCCCCTAAATTCAACAAAGAGTTTCTGAATGACTTTTCTGCTTTTTTAGCAGAAACATAATAATAATGGGTGATTTTAACATTCATTTGGATAACAGTAAGTCCTTGGCGACCAGAGATTTTATCTCTTGTCTTGATAACTTTGACTTTCAGCAGTTTATGGAAACCCCGACACATTCCAAAGGACATATTTTGGATTTGATTTGCTGTACTGGACTCACTCTGAATGATTGTACTGCAGAAGAATTTCCCTCTTCAGATCATTTTCTTCTTACATTTAATATGACTCTTACTGTCTACACCATCAAACCTCAACGTGTAATAACTTTTAGGAATCTTAAAAATATCAACATGGACAATTTTCAATTAGGCATTGATGCATTTGTGGAATCTTTACAAACCATTTCTCCGCCAGATTTAGTTAACTTTTATAACGAAGGACTTCTTGACATTTTGAATTCGGTAGCCCCATTCAAAAATCCGATCAGTTTCATTTACACATACTGCCCCATGGTTTACACCAACTTTGCGCATTTTAAAATCTAAAGGTCGGCAGTTAGAACGGCTGTACAAGAAGACAGGTCTTAATGCTCATAAAGAGATGTATTTTAGCCATATGCATCATTATAGGGACAGCATACAGCATGCTAAAGCTGTCTATTTTACTGCCCTAATTTCTTCCAACAAGGGGAACTCTGGAACACTTTTTTCCCTGCTCATATCGCTAACAAGTCCTCCAGACTCTCTTTCCTTGCACTGCCTTTCTAACGAATTCTGTAACACCTTAATGACCTTCTTTAATGATAAAATCCAGGCAATACATTATAATTTAGGCTCTGCTGCTACTGACTCCACCACTGATGATTTTCCTCCTCCTACTCATTCATTTTCTATGTTTGAGCTTCCCTCCACCTCAGAAATCATGGATCTCATCAATAGCTCTAAGCCTTCGACCTGTCACCTGGATCCAATTCCCACTGCTCTGGTTAAAGCCTGCCTTTCCTCGCTAGCTCCTCTCGTTGTTTCAATTATTCACTCATCACTTTCCACCAGAATTGTTCACCAGTCTATGAAAACTGCAGTGATTCACCCTTTACTGACAAAACCTGGGGCTGACCCTACTGACTTCAATAATATCCGACCAATTTCTAATCTTCCTTTTATTTCAAAGGTTCTTGAAAAAACTGTGGCTTCCCAACTACATCAGCATTTATCTGCTAACAGTTTATACGAACCATTCCAGTCAGGCTTTCGACGTTTTCACAGCACTGAGACGGCACTAATTAAGATCACTAATGATCTCTTAGTGGCTGCAGACTCAGGCCTAATCACAATCCTTGTTCTTCTTGACCTCAGTGCTGCATTTGACACTGTCTGTCATTCCACCTTACTAAAAAGGTTATCTGCACTCGGCATTTCTCACATTCTGTTAACTTGGTTTAAGTCATATCTTACAGACAGAACTCAATTCATTCTGCTGGACACATGTACCTCTACTCCCACTCCCGTAGTATCTGGGGTTCCTCAAGGTTCTGTCCTTGGCCCCCTGCTGTTTATCATTTATTTGCTCCCTTTGGGTGTCATTTTTCGTAAATGGAAGATAAACTTTCATTGTTACTCAGACGACACCCAGTTATATATCTCAACTTCTCCATCTGCATCGCTTCCACCATCCTCACTTACTGATTGCCTTGCTGAGATCAAGTCTTGGTTCTCTCCTAACTTCTTGCAGTTGAACTCTAATAAAACTGAGGTGCTTCTTATGGGCATGAAATCTGCAATAGCGAAGGCATCAAAGATCTCAGTATTAATAGACAACACATCTTACCAGTACAGATCAGATAAAAAGCCTTGGTGTAATTCTGGACAGCACGCTGTCTTTTCGGTCTCACATTAGTTCTGTTACTCGAGCAGCTTACTTCCACCTGCGTAACATTAATCGCCTGCGTCCATCTTTGTCAAATCACTCTACTGCTATTTTAGTCAACAGTTTGGTCACCTCCTGCTTGGACTATTGCAACTCACTTCTCTTTGGTCTGCCCCAAAAGTTACTACATAAACTTCAACTTGTTCAGAATTCGGCTGCTCGCATAATTCCTAAAACACCCTACTCTGATCACATCACACCCGTTATTCAGCAGCTTCATTGGCTGCCAATAAAGTTTAGGGTCAACTACAAAATTTTAGTCCTTACATACAAGGCCATTCATAATCTTGCCCCCACATATCTCTCTGAGCTCCTACAAGTCACTAAACCCTCTCGCATGCTCAGATCCTCTTCTTCCATCAACTTAAATAATCCACCAGCATGTCTTGTCACGATGGGCAACCGAGCATTTAGCAGATCGGCACCTTCCCTATGGAACTCATTACCTGCTTACCTTAGGAACATGACTACCCTTCACCAATTTCAGGTTAATCTTAAAACTCATTTGTTCAAAATCGCTTATTCACTGTAATTGTTACTGGTGTTGTTTTATTTGGATTTTAAATTTTTAAAGTTATTGAATGTTTAATTTTTATCTGATTTTACAGTGACCTTGAGTTTTTTGAAAGGCGCTTCAAATAAAATGTATTATTATTATTATTATTATTATTATTATTATTATTATTATTATTA
>JANRMT010062791.1:194060526-194073690 GCA_026402145.1 Polypterus bichir lapradei
TATTATTATTATTATTATTATTATTATTATTATTATTATTATTATTATTATTATTTATTCAGTGCTGTAGCAAACAGTTTAGTGGATGCAACACTGTTGAAAGATTTGGCAATTGACTTCAGGACAGCATCAGTCTTGTCTTGGATTTATGGAGGCCATTCTTATCAATAATATGTCCACAGTATTCTAAGGAGTCTCTAAAGAATTGACATTTACTTTTATTTGCTCTCAGTCCAAATTCTGACAGCCTAGTAAGGACTGCTTCAAGGTTTGTCAGATGTGCACTATTATCCGTACCAGTCACAATTATGTCATCTAAGTCACACTGAGTACCAGGGATGCCCTGTATCACCTGATCCATTGGTCTCTGCCGCATGGCAGGAGCAGACGAAACTCCAAAAACCAGTCTGTTATAACGGAAGAGTCCCTTGTGAGTATTAATAGTGAGGACTCCTCTAATTCCATCTGTAAATATGTTTAGGACAAATCTATCTCTGAAAAGTACTCACCACCAGCAAGTGAGGCAAAGATATCATCTATGTGTGGTAAAGGATATCGATTGACATGTAGTACAGGATTTATTGTGACTTTAAAGTCACCACAGATGTGTACAGCACCATTGGTCTTGATCACGGGCATGATGGGCATTGCCCACTCAGACCAGTTGACTTTGGAGAGGACACCCTGCCCTTCTAAATGCTTGAGCTGTGCCTCAACCTTAGGGAATGTGAATAGCATATGGTACAGGGCGAGTCTTATGGGACTTTGTCTGCACATCCTCTTCCACTGCAATGTGTGCCTTGATGTGTTTGAGACCCCCAATTCCCTCTTGGAACACCTGGGCATAGTGAACCAATAGAGAATTCAGCTTTTCTTGCTTAGGACATGTGCTCAGTCCTGAGGTGACCTGCATTTCGTTTATGGACTGCCAGTTAAGGTGGATACTTTTTAGCCATTCACGTCCAAATAAGGGAAGTCCTCCTCTTGGTAGCACATACAAATCCAGCAGATGTCTCTGGCTTTCATACACAACTGTCACCTTAAGCTTACCAGTGGCAGCAATCTTTTCACCTGTGTATGTTTTTAGTATTACTGAAGTGCCTTTCAGTTTCACATTTGGAAATTTTTCTTTATAATCTTTTTCTGAAATAATTGACAGGGCTGATCTGGTGTCTAACTCCATTTTTAATGTTACTCCTTCCACTTTGGATGTCACCCATAGTATTCTGCGGTCAGTGTGTTTAATAGAATGGATCTCTAGACGAGACAAATGTTTGGTTTCCAAGTCACTGGAGTTGGTTTCATCAACTTCATGCACCTTTTTGCCTTTATTACCCGTTTTATGTGGCTTCCCTTTAATATAGTTCATTCTGCATATTTTCTGGATGTGCCCATTTTTATTACACTGTCTGCACTCTTTATCTTTAAACCAACATTCAGTCAGAATGTGCGATTTTATTCCACATCTTAACCAGGATGGCATTTTCTCGGCGTGCTTTCTACGACCTTATTGAGGCTGCACTGTGGAGTCTCTTTTCTCTGAAATCCTAAGGCGTCTTTTACCGCTGTTTCCATTGAAATCGCCATTTCCTGTGCGCTGTGATGTTAAATCTCTTTCTGTGGGGAGCCGTTTCTGTTTGCTGTCGTTGTGAATGCCGCACATGAGTCGATCTGTTAGCGCGTCCTACAAACCCTCGCCAAAATGACAACCGCCTTAGCTCAGCAATATACTGTAGTCCACCATTGACTCGGCTCGCTCGGCAAAAATCATCGGCTTCAGGTTCAAATGTGCTTGCAATACATCCACAATATCTTGAAATGATTTTTCTGCGGGTTTCACCAAAAGACAATTTCCTAACGTAATAAAGTGTACCAAATACTCACAAAATGAGGACAAGTGTGTTTTATTGAGGACTAGCCGATGCCTGCCGTAGCATACGGTGGTGCAAGAATAGGAACGGAAAACGGTGAGAAAGGAATTCAGAAATCAAGAAGAAAGAAATACTTCTTGAAAGACGCAGCTGTGAATAGGTGTTTTGGTGGAGACGACAGATGATGGGTGGAAAGATCTAACCCTAGAAAAAGCCATGAACAACTGACCGTCGCTGAAGACTGGTTGTTGTAGATTAACGCGAGTCTGAGTAGGAATTGTGTGCGTTTAAATTTAAAAGGGAGATTGGTGTCGGAAGGAAGGAGAGAGATTCTGGGAATGAAGATTGTTTCAGAATTTTGTATAGCAATCAGTTTGCACTCAATAATATGTGTATGCATTCGGGTAACGATGAGTCTTGTTCCGTTGCAAAGACCTTTTGATAGCATAATATTTCGGAGGAGCATAACTACAGCTCCTACCTTTAGATGAAAGATATGGGGAGGCATGCCAGATGGTGTGAGGGTGTGTAAAAACTCCTGTGGGTACGTAAGTTGATCATTAGGATTGTCACTGACCACTGTTTCTACACTCTTGAAGGTCACTTTTTCACCCTGTATAAGATCAAGAACTTTGCTGTTAATATGTAGAGAATCTCCGTTTGTGACACTTAATATTGCTCTTGTAGCAAGTTCTTGGGGAGTCACAGTCGGGAAATTAATATCGTAAAGTTGAGCAACTGGGTCTTGTTGTTGTGGTAAACATTGAGAAGGTAGTTCTGCCGTGTCTCCAGTTTTACCTTCCCTAACTTGAAGAAGCCATTGAACAAATTGAGTTTCACTTTCGAGAGCTCTCATATTTTTTGTGAGTTTTAGGACCTTCATTTTGTTCCACAGCCTGTGTTTGTTGATGCAAGAGGCAACGGTGAGGGCTCATGAACTGCAGAAGATAACAGGCAGTATTTGGCGGAAATCTCCACCGAGAAGAATGGTTTTATTACCGAAAGGTGCATTTTGCTGAGTGAGATCTCGCAGTAGTCTGTCAACAGCTTGAAATACATAACAAAGTGTTATTGGTGCTTCATTGGTGGATTACATGTGAAAGTGATAAATAAATCAGGCTTTCTGAATTTATGTACTATGGCCATGGCATCCTGATAGTTTTGTTGCATGTATCTTGGACTTCCTGGTAATGTGGACGGTAGTATGATCATTTTGGCTACATGTACGTTGTTATTTTCAGCCTTTGCATGCAGTGCGTCTGTATTCAAACATTGTATTGTTCCACGCGCAGATCTTGTTGATATAATCTGAGATAGCTGAGATGCGCGCCCTCTATTTTAACATACGCATCTACGACGTACTGTTAGAATAGTTTACCTCTGGAGTGCAAAATACTAAATGTATCCCTTATTAATAATCTGTACGCATAAAATTGGCATTGAGTAACCCTGATTCGCTTGGCGGTTCTTTTATCGGGAACATGTTGTAAATCTTTGTGCCAGCCAATGTCTCCGTAAGGGAATAAAAGTGGGTAAACCATAGGATCGCAATTCATATTGAGCGTGGAAATCTGTTTATATGAGTTGTCTCTGGGATAGATGCAAATATCCCTTTCGGCAGGCGGTTCGCCATCTTCTCCAATGAAAATCGCTGCAACATTGGTGTGACATGGTGGGGCATTGTATCGTCGTAAATCCTGCCTAGGGTTTTTCTTGAAAACCATTCTTACAGATGCTGTTGGATTGGACTGAGCGATTTCATACATGTGTTTGTATGATTTAGCGAAGGGGTTGATTGTTCTTTTTTTTTTTTTTTTAATTTTATTAATTTTATTGCAATCATTCCATATAAATCAATCAATTTTTACAAAAAGTAGTATTGAGAACAAGTCGACCCCCACCCCTGAAAGAGAGAGCAAGGCAGACGGAGTAAAATTTAAGGCTTGTAAACATACCTAAATTGATGAGTTTGATAAGTCAATGGAGATGAATGGAGAAGAAAAAGAAACACACAGAAATAATTGATTCCTCTTTGCTTTAAGAGCTTATTTTAAAATATTACTGATTAGATCCTGCCATGTTTTGAAAAAAATCTGTACAGATACTCTGAGTGTTTGATTTTTTCCAATTTCAAATAGTATAAAACATTGGTTATATTTCTCCACTTTAAACACATCTAGAAGAACCCCAAACACAGCTGTTAATGGGCTAGGAGGGATTGTGAGACCAAGGCTGTCTGAGAGGTAATTAAAAATTTTGGTCCAGAATGATGTTAATTTTTTGCAGGCCCAAAACACGTGACCCAGTGAGGCTGGGACTTGATTGCAGCGTTCGCAGGTTGTATCTTGCCCTGGAAACATTTTGTAGAGTTTTAGGCAAGACAGATGTGCTTGATATATAATTTTGAGTTGAATAATTGTATGCTTTGCGCATATGGAGCTCGAGTGAATTCTCTGCATTGCTATTTTCTACTCCTTTTCTGATATATTAATTGAGAGTCTTTTTCCCAGTTTCCTCTTGGATCTTTGAAAGGGAGGGACTGTAAAATGATTTTATACATTGCATAAATGGTGTCTGAGTCCTTGAGATTGAGCAATATTTTTTCCAGCATGGATGAGGGTGCAAGATGAGGAAAATCGGGAAGGTTCTGTTTAACAAAGTTTCTAATTTGAAGATAGTGAAAGAATTGTGTAGCTGGAATGTTAAATTTGGAATGTAATTGTTCATAGGATGCAAAGACGTTGTCTATATAAAGATCTCTAAGCAGGTTAATCCCAACTTTTTCCAGATATTAAAAACTGCATATGGTCGCGAAGGTTGAAAGAGGTGGTTCTCATGCATTTGTGCCACAGATACAGCTTCTCTTACTTGAAGTGCTTTTTACATTGGTTCCATATTCTAAGTGAGTGGAGCACAATTGGGTTATTAGTATATTCCCGATAACGTGTGTTTATTGGGGCACAGAGCAGGGAATACAAAGAAGTACTGCAGGATTTTACTTCTATTGCGGACCAAGCCTATGTTTGTTCTTCTATTTGTGTCCAGGTTCTTATCGCCTGTGTATTTGCTGCCCAGTAATAAAACTGGAAGTTAGGTAGAGCCATGCCACCTTCTGCCTTTTGTCTTTGTAGGGTCGCTCTTTGGATACGTGGATGTTTTGAGTTCCAAATAAATTAGGTTATTGTTGAATCTAATTGCTTAAAAAATGATTTATTGATGTACATTGGGATGTTTTAAAAAAAAAAGAAGCTTAGGAAGAATTCTTCCAGCTAGAGTGAGATGAGGGGTTGACCATCTATGCTAGTCTTGCTTAATTTTTTCCATGCAGACGGCGAAATTTTGTAGATAAAGAGCTTTATGTTTACCTGTGATGTTTACCTCTAGGTATTTAAACTGTTCTGCAATGATAAAAGGTAGGGTGTCTAATCTAATATTATATGCTTTGGAATTCATTGGAGAGAGTACAATTTTATTCAGATTAATTCTGAGACCGGAGATCTTTTGAAATTCTGTGAGTGCTGTTAAGACTTCTGGCACAGAATTTTGTGGGTCTGATATATACAGTACCATATCATCTGCATATAATGAAATTTTCTGTTCCAGTTCTGCTCAGATAATCCCCTTTATTTGATCAGTATTTCGACATTGTATTGCCAGTGGTTCAATGGCGATTGCAAACAGTTGCGGTGACAAGGGGCATCCTTGTCTGGTACCACGTTCTAGTTTAAAGTAGTCTGAACAAATGTTGTTGATACAAACTGAAGCTTCTGGATTGGTATACAGTAATTTAATCCATGCACAAATGTTCGGGCCAAACCCAAATTTCTCCAATGTAGTAAAAAGGTATTTCCATTCAATCATGTCAAATGCTTTTTCTGTATCCAATGATAATAATATTTCTGGGGTGTTTGATTTAGTTGGTGAGTATATTACATTAAACAGGCGTCGAAGATTGGAAGATAAGTGTCGGTCCTTAATAAATCCAGTTTGATCTTGTGATATTACTGAAGGGAGCACCTTCACCATCCTAGCTATGATCGTTGAGAGTATTTTAACGTCATTATTCAAAAGTGAAATTGGTCTGTTTGAAGCACATTGTATTAAGTCCTTATTTTGTTTTGGAAAAACTGTGATTAATGCTTGGCGAAAAGTTTGAGGAAGAGTTTGATTGTCTCTGACTTCTGTAAATGTTGCTAATAGTGGGGGAGCTGGCTGAGTGGAGAATTTCTTATAAAATTCTGCAGGGTAGCCATCAGGGCCTGCTGCTTTCCTGCCTTGAAGTGCCTTTACAGCATCTAATAATTCTGATAACGCCAGAGGTTTATCAAGTTCCTCCACACTAAAAGCGTTTATTTGTGGTATCTGTAATGTATCCAAAAATGCATTAGATTGTGTATTGTCTTCTTTAAACTCAGTAGAATATAAGGATTTATAGTAGTCTCTGAATGTGTACATTATAAATATTAGTCGATGATTTTGTCTCCGTTCGTGTTGGTGATTACTGGGATTGCATGCCCTTAAGTAAGCTCTGAGCCCCCCAAACTGCTCTCTGGGTGCTGCTCAACAGCTCCTCACTGCTCCTACACTGAGGAGGTGAAATGCAGAGGTCACATTTCATTGTGGTGCACTGTGGTGTGTTTATAATGACCAGTAAAGTATTTCTAATTCTCTGCTATGTGGCTGTTAAAGCCCTTCAAGCATTTCTATATAAGAAAAAACTGAAGTCTGCACAACACAGAATGCTGCGTGTATTTCTTTTGTATTGCTGGGATTGTCCTTTGTTGTACTGTATGACATTATTGACATCACATGAAATTTAGGGATTATTGTTGTAAAACTGCACTTGAGTTTGACATTTGTTACAAGTCTTAATTCATTTTTTCTTTTTCTCTTTCAGCTCTGATCATGGAGATTCTCATTTAGCAGGAAATAATCCTTGAGCAGCAGTCACTCATTCTAAACTGACACAAACACAACAGCAGACCTCCACTGACAACACTGAAGAGGGGCTTCAGCTACTAAACGACCTGAAAGCTCTACACACTCAGGAATGTCAACTGCACAGTCCAGACATGAAAGAAAATTTGTTCTGTCATCCATTTTTCAGCACACAGCTTTTCATGCAACTGAGATCAAGTGATCTTCACCTTTACATGTACACAGCCTGTCTATACTGTACATTGGCCACAGTCACATCTCCTCAGATTAATCGTTCAGGTCTGAATGGTGGAAACAATAAGGAGATGGTGTGGAGAATTATGAGAGAAATATGAATTACAGAGGGCTCAATGGGGAAACCTCCTTTGCTTCCCTTTAACCAAAAGATGGGATCATTACTAATTATTTAACTCTTTTCATTCCCTTTGCTTTAATTTATCTGCATTGTAATTTTATCATAACTATCTTAACTCGACCACTCCTGACTAATTGATCACTGATTTATCAATATATTTTTTAAAATAGATAATGTAATACTCACCATGACTATTTAATTATACACTTACAGTGCAATTTGTTTTGCAGGCAGACATCACAGTTAAAGTGTTTTCACACATGTTTAACACAAGTCATCATTGTTCTTATAACTATTTAAATGTCTCTTGGCTTTTTAGCTGCTATTAGAAAATATCCTCTCTCCCACAAATTAACAAAGAAGTTGAGGATGTGATGAAGTGGTGGCTTCCATTTTCTGCAGACTAGAAGGCAGGAGAAGGTGAAGATGGACAAGTGAAGGAAGATTGTGATTGTGTTTGTGTGAGAGATGATGATTTTGTAAAACCACTGAGTTACCAGTTAACATTCTGTGATAAAGTCTGGACCAGTTTATAAGGTCTTAAGGAATTTCTTCATTTTATGTTAAAAGGTTATTGTTATTAATAAAATTGTATTTATTTTAAATGTATTTTTCACATATTGATTAAAGTGGTCAGAACTGTGTTGGGCAATTAACATGGGAATAGAAGGCAGCTATGAGTATTATCTACAGCAGCTGTTAAGATATGGTCAAACATGATTTACTGCCTCAGTGGTTTAGTTAACATCATTTAATCACATAAACACACCTAAAATTACAGTTATTAAATGATGTGTTGAGGTGTCTTATAAACTAAGATCCTACATCTGTTCCTATTGCTGACTTAAACCACATGCTGTGACATCTGCAGTAAGACACGGTAAGTTTACATGACACTGCAGTGAACTGCGACTTCTGGAGGGTGCTGAGGTCGTCGACAGATTTGCATAACGATAAAGCCACTGTGACTTGTAAAATGAGGGATGGGTGGAATGAGGCTGACACTTAAGCCCGAATATTAACAACACACACCAGAAAAATGTCCGAATAGATTAAATATATTAAGCAACACATATTTATATCAACAATTTACTATAATAGCTATTTAAAAACACAGCAATGAATGGTAATGACAAAAATACAAAACAAATGCCACAAGCAAATCCCACAATGAAGTTTATAGTTCCGATAAAGTCTTTATGGTAAGTTATTTGTGTGGATCCTGATTTGCAAACAGTGGTTAACAAAAGAATGGATGTGATACAATAGTCTCCTTTTGTAAACTGTTTCCTGGAGAAATGGTTAATGAACACAGTACTAACTGAGTTTGCTCTCCAAACTGCTGCCCTATGAAAACATGACGTTAATATTTGCTGTTTCATATTATGTGAACTTCCACTTGCATGTGTGTTCTTATTGCCCGTACTTCTCAGCTTCTCTTTTCCATTACCCACAAATGGATTGTTGGCTGATTACTGACGGCTATTTAAGTGAACTTTAAGGTTTGTCAGGTTTTTACAATTAATCGGCGCAGCATACAAGGTACCCAGCTCTAATATTGTGCACTTACTATTGTCACTTGCAGTGTTATATTTACAAAACTCCCATACAGCATTCTGTTGTTTTCTTTAGGTCATGTTGATCACTGATGCCATCTTAGAAAAGTTTATATGCTGAAATTTACCACCTACTGGGAAGGCCGTTAATTGTATGAACAATGCAAAAATGAATTTCTACTGTAGAGATTTGATCACAAAATCTGAGAATATTTGTGTCATTTATTCTTCTCTTCTTCATCTTAGTGTCGTCGCACTGATGCTGGTTCCGCTTTTTGGATAGCAGTGTGACATTTTGTGCGATCAAATGAAAGGCTCAGGTGTAGTTGAGTGAGCTTCATGTTCATTCTTATTGCATCCAGGCAGTAATGTTTTGGCCATCCACTTTGAAGTGGTTGGCGATGTCAGCAATGGTTCCATTCCACTGAAATCACCTTTGTCCCATTTTCTCCATTATTGGCGCACCTCTATTTGCCACTGAATTACATAATTGTGGTAGTGGCCTAGGAGAGTATTTTGTATTTGATTTTTGTTGTTTATTATTATTTAAAATATACAGGTAGATTGGACCAAGGCGAATGCTGTGTTTGTCGGAGAGTCTGAGTTGGCTGTGGTCTTGAGAAAGCATCAAGCCGTCTTCCAAGAGGAACAGTGGGAAATGAAGGGGATTAAAGTGACACTAAGATTGCCACCAAATTGTCAATCAAGGTTTTTGAAGGCGAGTGTTCCCTCTGCTTTATGACCTTACACTCATCAGACTGGAGTGCTAAAATCTGTTTCTCGTTCTAAGCGGGCCACACCTGTGGTTCCAGTTTTGAACATGATCACGTGGGGACTTTAAGTTAACAGTTAACCCTGTGCTCATAGCTGAGCAATACCTCCTTTCTGTGATTCAAGATCTTTTTGCTGGGTTAGCTGGGAGAAAAAAATAATAAAATAGACCTTGGCCAAAGATACTTGCAAATGCATGTTGATGAAGGCTCACAAAGTACCTCGCTTACCTTTTGGGATTACTTACTTGGGATTACAGGCTTTATTCCAGCATATCAAATGCTTAGTGGACTACCAGGTGTCCAGTGTTACTTGGACGACATCCTGGTAACTGGCCGAGATGGCAAGGAGGATGAGGCAAATCTGGATAAAATTTTAAGAAGGCTAGAAGAGTATTGGTTGCATGTTTATAAGGACAAATGTGACTTCTTCAAAGCTTCTAGGGCAAGTAATTGAGGCTGACACCTTGCACATTTTCTCCTTGTCACACACGTGCACATGGGGGGCAGCTAAAGGGTCTAAATGAGAGCAATTCCATTCCAGACCGGGGGTGGCAGAGTGCACTGACCTTTTATCTCACTTTCCTGCAAAATGTTCAAGGGAAATTCCGCCCTCGATGACTTCACTTCTTTTTCTGGCTCTTAAAGCTGACATATTTGAATAACTTAATCAGTTCTATTTTGGACTCCATTCTGATCACATATGTGCTAGCAATGTACCCATTTTGCAGCCAGGGATATTATATGGGTGGCTGCCTCAGACCTTTTTATGACTCTTGCGTCTGCTTCTTGTGATATCCTTCAAAAGTGAAGGCCGTAGTGGTTGCCTCTGCTCCAAGCAACGTCAGCCAACTGAGATCATGCTTGGGTCTCCTGAACTATTATGGGCATTTCATACCATAGCTAGTGTGGCGGCTTTAAAATGGTTGCTGATGCCTTAAAGGAAGACAGACACACCAATATCCGGATTCTGCCGTTTATTCTGCAACAATGTCATCCAACTACAAGACAAGCAAGGGGCACCATCAGCACACGCAGCGACAGGCGCTCTCTCAGTCTCCTGCAAAAGCATCATCCAGCTTTTTTTTTCCTTTTTTACATATACACAAATACAATAAATACAAATTTAACAAATGCATATAAACAATAACAATGAAGGACAATAATTAACATTGCAACGTACCTACAAGACAAGCAGTAAGGGTCACAGTCAACACACGCAGTGACAGGCGCTCTCTCAGTTTCCTGTAGCAAGCCAAACAATATGCTAATGAGGCTGGATCTCCGTCAAATTAAACACTTTTAAAATCCATTTCTGCCTACCAAAAGTGATGAAAGAACCTCAAAATACATTAATAACTACATGACGTGATGTTTCAATGCTGTTTCAAACAGAAAACACTATTTCAAAACTTGTCAGCTTCCATGAGAGACAGAGAGTTTTGAGAAGCACCTTATCTGCAAAAGCGTCATCCAGCTTTTGCCAGGAGTCTGCTGTTATGCTACATGTGTGTCCTATGGGTGTTACATTAATTAACCCCCCCCCCCCCCCCCCGGCTACAACAGGCAAACAGGAAATATTATACAAAAGATACACTGATTGTATTCATACTAAATAAAATTCACAATATATAAAACAAACGATTTTCAGTATAAAAAAAACATAGTTTTGAGAAGAGAGTTTTAACACTTTTATTTTATTATTATTTTAATTGAAGAAAATAACATTCCATATAATCAAGTCAAAATTACAAATCAGAATTCAACCCCCTCTTGAGAGAAAAAGAGGAGAGCCAACATCAAGAGCAAATCTTCAAAAGCACCAAGTACAGGAGAATGTCCTTTTCCTCAATATAAATATTTATTCAAAAATGTTATTAATTACTGTAGATCTTGCCATATTAAAAAAAAAAAGTTCTGCACAGATGCTCTAAATGAGAATTTTTTTTTTTTTCAATTTCAAATAATATATAACATCAGTTACCCACTGACTTATTCTAGAAGATGGACTGGGATTCTTCCAGTTAAGCAGGATAAGTCTACAGTCAACAGTGTCGGCCATTACAATCAGTTTGTCCTTTTCCACTTTAAGCTCCTCTGTCAGCCCACCACACGCAGCTGTTAATGAGTTAGGAGGGATTGTGACACCAAGGCTATCTGGTAAGCACTCAGAGATTTTTGTCCAAAATTATGTTAATTTGGTGCACTTCCAAAATATGTGGCCCAGTGAGGCTGGAGCTCGATTGCAATGTTCACAGGTTGGCCTTGGATACATTTTGGACAATTTTAAAAGTGATAAATGTGATCAATGAAAGATTAAGTTGAACAATTAAATGCTTTACACATATGGAGCTGGAGTGTATTCTGTGCATGGCTGACTTCCACTCCTTTTCTGAGATGTTAAATAAAAGATCCTTTCCCCATTGTACCCTGAGTTCTTTGAAAGGAAGAGATTTTAATATGTTTTTATACCTTGTTGAGATGCTGTCTGAGTCTTCAAGACTGATTAGTATTTCTTCTGGAATAGAAATGGGTGGGAGGTGTTGAAATTTAGGTATATTGCTTTTAGCAAAGTTTCTGATTTGAAATTAGTGGAAAAATTGCGTTGATGAGAAGTTAAATTTGAAACATAATTGTTCACAAAATGCAAAGGCATTGTCCATATACAGTTCTTTAAATGTTTTAATCCCAGGATTAAATACTGTGTAGGTTTGAGGGATTAGAGAAAGGTGGTTATTATTTGAAGGAGCCAAAGATAAAAGCTTCTCTGTCTTGAAGAGCATCCTGCTTTGGTTCCATATTCTGTGTGATTGGTGGACAATCAATTGATGGAGTTTTCACACATTTTGAGCCATCCTAACCACTTCATCTAGCATTTGATGCCACCCCTTATGGTGCTGGTGATGCTGTATTGAACATTGGGGCAACCAAAGGCATTTGTCTGAAGGACATTAAATAAAAGTGAAACAAAATATCCTCAGAAAAGAGACATTAAACATCATTTCTGAAAAAGAAAAAAAAAAACTTACTTTGGTAACAGATACCAACCCCTCACGTCTACGTTTGGCTCTGTGGTGCAATCTATGACAGTAAGCAGACATCAGAGCTGAGCATTGGGGCTCACAATTATGAGATAAACACAGGACTTCTGAGGCACGTGAAAATGCAGATGGCTGCCAAGACTCCTCCTACTTGAACAACCGATAAAAAACAGGTTACACCTATAACCCAATCAGGCAGGAAACCAAGGACAATTAAGCACTTTCAGAACTACTCAATTGTATTGTCAGAGATCAGGACCTTAGCACCCTTCATGCACTGCCTAATGTTCAGCCTTACCTTTCACGTGGTAATGAGCTATCAGTGACAGCAGGATGTCTCATGTGGGGCATGTGAGTAATTATAACACCAAGATAGAGGAAACCCATTCTGGATGAGTTACACCATGGATACTGTGGCACGGTCTAAATGAGAGAGCTAGCCCAGATTTACTTTTGGTGGCCTGAACTTGATTGTGATATTGAAGAAAATCAACTTCATGTTTATCATGTCAAGGCCTCAGAATGATGTCAAGTCCAGCACCATTGCATCCATGGGAATGGCCTGCCAGTCCTTAGCAACGTGTTTATTTAGACTCTGCAAGACCTGTAGAGGGTGTTATGTTTCTGGTCACA
>JANRMT010062791.1:194073700-194090793 GCA_026402145.1 Polypterus bichir lapradei
GATGAACATTCTAAGTGGTCTGAGGTCACCATCATGTCTATCATCACATCAGAAAAGATGATCCAAACCTTAAGAGAGATGTTTTCAACTTTTTGTGTCCCAAGAAACTGAGGAATTCCTAAAATGAATTGGTATTAATCATCTTCTATCCAGCCCTCATTACTAATGGCTTGGCTGAAAGAATGGAACAAATCCTTAAATATACTCTTAAAGCATCCAAAAGGAAAGCACCTTTCAAACAATATCTTTACACATTTCTTCTTAAATATCATGACACATCCCATACAACAACAGGTATGTCACCAGCTGATCTGTCTCTAAAATGGTGGCTTAAAACACGTCTTGATTTGTTAAGATCAGCTACCACTCAGGTATGAGTTTATGATAAGCAGCAGGACCAATTAAATCAATGGGCCAAGTGGGCTGAAGACCATGAGCTTCCCAGTGGAGATGCTGTTCTTGCTCTTAATTACTCCACCACTGATAAATGGGTACCATCAACCATTCTTCAAAAGACTGGACTTGTCTCTTATAAGGTATGCACGTGAGACGACTAGACATGGAGACGACAGGCTGAACAGTTGCTACCTGGCATACCTGCTGAAACAGTGAATGGCACAGAAACATCTGAGGCACCAAGTCCTAGTGAGCTGACCTAAAGCCCCCTGGGATGCCTCCTGTGTCTCTGGCTTCAACTCCTACTGATGTCAAAGTTACCTGAGGCTGAGTTAGGAGATGAACACACACCACATGTATGACGCAACCCTCCTGACCATCTTAACTTATAGTAGCTAACCTTGCATGTGAGAAAATAATAATAAGGGGAAGAATAAAACATCTGTGATAGTGGGATGTAGAGGAGGTTTACAATCTCTGCTTTGTTAGAATGGGAACTGCATTGGCAACATCTTGATATTCCTTTTCTTAGATAGTAGATGCTCTTTGTTAATTGTTACCCCTATTTACATTTTTAGGGGGGTAGGAATATGCAGCATATTGTAAGTCTGTTGAACTATTAGGAGTTCCGCAGTAATAAGGAATTATGGGTATTGGGGAGCCAATAGGAAGCTGATTGTATTACACTTACGGTGTAACGTACTCAGCAACTAGAGCCTGTTACAGTTTATTACTTTAAACCTCCCCCATCTTTCTCCTTTGGTCAGTGCAATATTATTGCCTTCAGATATACCTATCCCACCTATTAATGGAGTTGGGCGCCCCTCTCTGATAAAAAGCATCTATAATAGGACTGTGATTTAATGCTCTGATATCTTGAATTTCCATACATTTAAAATTTTTGGAAGCTGATGTTGACATAACTCTCTTGAAGAAACACAAGTTTTTAAGGTTATGTTCACTCTGCAGCTAAAGTAACTCTAACCTGATTTTCTTTCTCCTGTCTTGTATTTTTTTTTATTTTTTTTTTTTGACTCCTCAGATAAAGTTAGTGTCTGATCCAAATCTGTATATTCTGAATGTTGCCCACATGCACAAAATGATTACAGCAATTCTGTCAGACCAATGCCAACTAAAAGATGTTGGTTGCTGCTCAACTTCACATCATTTCAGTGCAGGACGTGAATGAATCTGTCAGCTCAAGATGGCAACGAAATGAACCAAGAAACGAAAGAGCAGAGCTGTGGGTTTGAGTGCATAGAAAGAGGATGGTTTGGATGCTAAACAGTTGTTAAGAGAATAGAGCAAATACTTCTGAAAGTTTTTGATTCCATTACACTTTTTGCTAATTATACTTCTCTAGAAATCAGATTGTTGTCACATAAGAGTGAAAAAATGGCAATGGAGCTGCAGTGTGAATGGGGTGTTGTACACGGTGGTTTAACAATGGAGCAGTTGTCCTCAACAACACAGAGGCATTCATGAAAACGAATTAAATCAGAAAAAAATAACAATAATAATTAATCACAAGTTAGGATACTTCAAGCAGGATCATTATTAATAGCAAAAATAAATAACTGTATTGAACCGTGAACACAGCAAACCAATACCTGTACTGACTGAATACTAAGAAATTCTTGACAATTTATGACTCATTGAAAAATAATAAATTTCAATAAGAAATAAGCTGCTTACTGTAGTTTAAACAAAGCATGTTGCTCATCCCTACTTTTTTAATGTGTGTGCTCAGAAGCAATGAATTACATCCTAATGTGAGAAAATGGGCCAGTGAGGGTAAAGAGGCAGATGCTGAGCCACTGTGGCCACCACTCTGTGTGCGTCTGTAATCTGAAGAATCTGTAATCTGTTAGTAAGGAGCACCGGATAGTAAAGTGGGCCCTTGGCTGATGGAGACTCACCAGACTGCATTCCTTTAATAACAAGACCACACTTGCTGCTTTCAGACTTTGCTGTAATACAAAAAGGGCAGCCAGAGAGCTGACAGACACACCAAGTCCTGCTGCAGTCTCAGGTTTGGCCTCAGAACTGACAACACCTGCAGAAGTCGAGGGGCCTGCAGCGGCATATTGAATAAAGTTACATCATCAGTTCATGGGACATCAGGGACATAAACAGGTAAGGAGAATAAAACTAATAAACTGCTCAGAGAAACTTGTGATATTCTGGTCAAGCAGGACACTGGAGGGGCTGCAGGTGACTTTCAGAATCTCGTACTTGACTGTTGGTAACAAAGCCATTAAATTATACTGAGCTGGCAGAGCAGGACGGAGTTACCTGACCAGGAGATCTTAAACAACATCGACATTCATTTCTTTCTGTAGTGCAGTTTCACACGTATGTGTGTGCTTTACAAAAGAAAAAAGAAAAATGAAAGTTATTATAGGGGTAAAATGTAAAAATTCTTGCTTTGTCTGTTTAGTGTTTAGTGTAAGTGTATTAGTCACATGTAAACAGCAGAGTGAAATTCTCATTTTCATGTTTCGTCGCTGCTCTCGGCTGCCATGCTCGCTGTTTCTTTATTTTACTGTTTCTTGTCAGCCCTGATAGCAGTGCATTAAGACTGAGGACTAATGTGATAGAAAATTGAATTCTAAATCTCTAACGACTCCAACATGCTATTGACTTCCCCATCAAGTCAGAATGACTTTTATCTCATGATTTTCACATTGTTTACTGCTGCCATAAATTTAGGTTTTATTTTTTCTTATTTCGTTTAAGGCAATTTCTGCTCTTGTATTCTGTACTGCTGGCTGTTAGGATTTGATTTTATTTTGATTTTCTCCGACCCATTTATGTCTTTTTCAGGCCTTTTTTCTTGGCTTTTGGTGTGTTGGCCTGTGTATTGCTGAATACACTTCTGCTCTTTTCACTTTTTATTTTAAACATATTTAAAGATGTGCCTTTGAAAAGTGTTCACCTCTTGGCAGGTTTCACATTTTCTTGTTATACAACATTAGATCATAGAGGATTTAATTGGGCTTTTTTGGCAACCACTCCCATTTCATGTGATTTTCATAATTGTGACAGCCATATTGGTTATGGTTATGATGTGATTGCTACCATGTGACATCATTTAATGGCCTTCTTTAAGATGGCGGCCCAGTGTGTCCTCTCTCCTAGGTTAGGGATACATTACTAGGTGCTTCTTGTTTGATTTGGCAAAGATTCTGCAATGGAAACAAACTTCTCTTTTGTTAGGGCTTGTTTGATCAGCTGTGTTTTGACCTGTTTCAGATTTTTGACTGAGAATCTTTGATTTCATCTTTGAAAGCAGATCATTTGTCTTCCATGGGATTGGTGCTGAGGTCACTTGTAGTTTGTCCTCTTGTTGCCTGTTCATGTTGATGATTCACTGGACAGATTGGCCTTTATTGAGTCAAAGTCTCAAGGCTTACAACTTAACTGGCATCTTGAATTAATCCTGAGGGCAGATTGTCAGATACCATAGGCTGTGGGCTAACTGGAGCAAATATACAGGTGGGCCTTGAAGGACTGTGTATCTGTGAGAAAGATCTAACTTACCTGCATTGACATTGTGTATTTAATTCATTTGGGTTCAGTTTGTTTTGCATATTTTTGTTTGTTTTTGCATGTTTTGATCTTCTGTATTTTCAGGGACTGGATTTCTGATGTAATAAAGAGGACGATTGAGGTTCTTGGTGTGTGATACGTATTGTGCCTTTATGTATTGTGATTTGTGTGTGGGGTTTTGTAAAGTATGTGCTGTGTATTGTGATACGTGATTTTTTAAAACTCCTCTATGGTATTCCATGATTTAGATGAGTACACTCTGCTTGATTTAAAGTGTTTTCCAATTAATTGTGAGTCAGCTACATGAACACCACGTGTTTCACGTTAACTAAAGGTGGGCCTCGGCAATCCACGATTATGTGAGCACCATAACTGATAACATCAATCAGAACTCAGAGGAGGGAGCGACATCAGCTTTAAACCGACTTTAAGTGTGATGCAATGTACTGTAAGTATGGTGTATTAAAGGGACAGCTATGAAAAGATGAAGAGTTTATTTAATTGTCATAAAACAGAAGAATAAGCAACAGAGACAATGGCGATCTTTTCAGTAGTTGATTAGGAAATAATTTTTGATAAATAATAACACAAATTGGAAATGCAGAAAAGGCCGCAAGGCCATCCAGCTCATTGCCTGAGTACATTACGGGTCTGAATTTGTGCACTGCATAATTAAATAATAATGGCATTATTCACATAAAAATATGTAAACCTATTATTTTATCAACGCCTTACTTGAAACACTTAAAACATATTGTATTCAATAGCAATATGAGAATCTTTTGGCAGCAATTATAAATTATATACAAGAATATGCAGCAGAATTCCCAGAATATGTACTTACATGCAGACATATTTTGTGCATTCAGCCATCAAAGAAAGCTGCAGCTTTAGTGAGCGGTGCGATGTCTCAGTGCCACTCCTGTGGAGGAGTTTACCGTCGTCAGAAGGTCAGACTGGACGATACGACTGGCCATTCACGTCAGTGTCATTTTAAAGCACAGACCTGTGCACTGATGCTATGAATGATTTGTATTTTACATCATCGGCCTCTAGCTTGGCGGTGCTGTTATTCGCACACGAGTGCAGGCCATTGTCATGGGTACAACTTTGGAAGAATGCACTGATAGTGACTCACTTACCATAAGCCAACAAAAAAAGTTAAATTGATGGTAAGGTTTTGCACAGCAGTCGTGGCATTAGCTCCAGTGAGTTGTCTTTGCAATGTCTGCCTTCATCTAATCACATAGAAAGTTGTTTTTTTGCAGATCCCAAGAGGTCTGTGTTGTCCTTTTTCTATTTGCTGCAGACAGTCTGAGCTCCTCACTCAATGGACTTTCAAGGAATAAACACACGTTGGATGATCTCACAAGGGTTTGGAAAGCAGCCCACCTTGTTAGGCCTTTAATGTAATCACAGACATCTTTATGAAAATCAGCACCATGAGTGCCAGACCAGACTTGACGATTGTTATAACGAGTGTTTCTGTTTACTGGCAGATCCTCAATTGAAGAACATTTTATATTTTTAATATTTTACTACTGGACTATTATAAAAATAATAAAGAGTTTAAATGTATTTAATTATTGAAGTACATGCAATTGTATCTATATTACTTTTTATTATTTTACCATATACGTACATATAAATACTCTCATGACAAGGGGCTTTCTTTCTAATCCTCTTTGTGCTGAAGGTTTAAAATACAACAGCAGGAGCCCACCAGGGTTGGTCCTAGAAGGTCTTTAAGTGTGACTTTCTTTTTTTGGACATTACACATCTCTGAACTAATCTGACATAGAATTGAAACTCTTTTTTAAGTATATATGATGATGTTAATATGGAACACACACCTTTTTTTTTACTTTTTTAAAATTTTCTTTTGTTTTTCACTAACAAAAATGGCAATAGGAACAAATGCTGTGATAATTTAAATGTGATATATATTGTCATTTTTCAATAAACGGTTGTAAGAAAGGCGCTATATAGCGCCCGACCCGACACAGATTAGACACAGGAGGCACGTATAAAATTAAATAAATTTTTATTTTTCTTCAGCTGTGAGACACGTCTTCCCCGTGTCTCACTAGCCCAACATAGTCCCAAGCACACAATAAACACTTTCTTCTTATTCTTCTTCTCACTCCACCATTCCTCACCAAGCTTTGTCCTCCTTCCACCCAACTCTGGCTCCTGAGCGGTGGTCGCTGGCTCCCTTTATAGTTCACCCGGAAGTGCTCCAGGTGCTTGATCCCTGATTTCCTGCTTCACTTCCGGGTGTGACGAATTGACTGCCCACATGTGCTCAGGAATCCCAAATACAGTGCCTCCTGGAGGTACCTGCGGGACCCAACAGGGCTGCACCCAACTCCAATTCCCAGAATGCCCTGCGGGAACCCGATACACTGTTTCACCCCAGGGAGGTGGCCAACTAGTGTTCAGGGGGAGGTACTGCAACATCCATGGCTGTTACCCCTGAATATAGATTGCAGGGGCATCCCGGCTAGGTAAGGACGCCAAGCTCCTGTCACACGGTACAGTTTTTAATGTCGTCTTACCATTGGTAATGAATGGCAGATTAATAATTTAATTAATAGTAAGAATGCAGCATTAGATATGTTAAAAAAATCCCAATTAACATCAGGAAAAAGGTGGAAATGAATGACAATTGAAATGGTGCTCATTTTTAATCAATGGCTTAGGCTGTGATGATTTATTATTTTATAGTGAACATATAAGATTAATTTATACAAGAATTCCACTAAATTAAACAGTCTGTAAAGGACAAAAAAAAATGAAAACTTTACGTGATGTTCTCTTTCTCATTGGATGGGACTTTTGTGAACTCTATGACATTACACTTGTGAACTTGAACCCGGACACAGGCAGACGGACAGCATAATTTCACCCAACACACGTTTATTTACAGACTATTTACAATTATTACATGCACTCACAACCCCAGTGCCTCTTGCACCGTTTCTCCCAATGTCCAGGCCTCACAGTTCCACTGCCTTCCCAGCCGCCTCCCGTCCTCTCTCTCTCTCAGCTCCGTCCTCCTCCACCCAACTTCCGCTCCTGACTGGAGGGAGGCGGCCCCTTTTATAGGAACCCGGATGGGCTCCAGCTGCTTCCCGGCAATCTCCTGCTGACACACCCCCGTGTGGCGGAAGTGCCGGCTGCGCACCCGGAAGCCATCCGGGTGTCCCCTGTCGTCTTCCCCCCGGCACTTCCTGGTGTGGCGGAATAATCAGGATAATCAGGCACTGGGGAGCCGCCTGGCGGTAGCCACGGGTTCCTACAGGGCTGGGCTTCCAAGCCCTCTACCCATGGCCCCCAACATAACCAGGACGGATGCCCCCTCACGGTCTGGAGGAGGCACCAGCCCTCCTCTGGTCTTCCTGGGCGTCCCGGCCGGGCTCCAGCCCCGACCGGGTCCCCCACTGGATACTCCGGCATCGGGGCGCCACCTGGCGGTGGCCACGGGTCCCTACAGGGCTGGGCTTCCAAGCCCTGTACCCGAGGCCCCCAACATAACCAGGACGGACGCCCCCTCGCGGTCTGGAGGAGGCACAAGCCCTCCTCTGGTCCTCCTGGGCGTCCCGGCCGGGGCTGGGACCACACACTCAACTTCACTTTTATGCTGGCATGTGCCAGGCTAAGGGTTGACACTTCATTTTCTTGGTTGCCAAGCGTGACTTGCATTAATTCTCTTTGGTAGAACCAATACCGGCTCAGATTAGCGTCTTGATGTACTGTAAATGTGGCTTATGTGCTAAATGTTCTTCATGAAATAATAATAATAATAATAATAATAAGTTACATTTATAGAGTGCCTTTCACAAACCCAAAGTCGCTTTACATACAGAGTAAATTAAAAAAAAAATACACAGAAGGCAGAAGTTTGTAGAAGAGGAAAGTTTTCAGAATACTCTGGTTTGGCATTTTATAATTCATTAGTGGGTTGTGTGGATCTTTGTAGTACCATTACATGACAATGCGCCAGTCATTGTGAGAAGGGTTTTTGCACATTTAGCTGGTTTTTTGTAATCTGTGCTTGATATTTAGAAAAACAATTAAGCCTTTACTGTATGGTAGACTACTTAGCAGGACATTCATAGATCAAGAAATCCTGAAGTTGGCCTGTGATAAGAAACACAGCAAGAGTCCTTTTAATTGGTGTTTCACAAGGCTGTTACCATCTGTTCATGGTATTTGCTGTATGGAGCAGATTATGGATCTAAATAAATAAAAGTTCTTTCTGGAACCTTCATGTGGAAGGGCCTTTTGGGAGCCAAAAATGATTCCCCTTTGGCATTGCCCTGAAAAACAATTCTGGCCCCTTTATTTTTTAGAGTGTAGAGCGGTGTTTTTGTGTGACGTGTTGTTGGGGTTTTCTATAAAACACAACTGAGTCAAGTGTCATTGTGAATTGTCATTTGTGGTATATGATAAACGGCTTTAGGAATATATGTGCTTAGGTAATAAACGATTTTTGTGGAGTGATTTTCTTTTTACTTTTGTTACCATTGTGAAGTACTAGGATGGGAGTAAAGAACATAATCACTGGAATTTCTTCTTTGTGAATAAAGAGGAAGCCACATTAGGATGTTAATAGTGAAGCCATTCCTAAACCAAGAATTCAAGAATTGATGATTGTAACCTTGCTGTCTCACTGTAATTTAAAGTTTAGGTATTAAGAGAAATATTTTTCAATTAAATACAAGAAAGATTAAAAGTAAATGCTGGAAATGCAGATGTTATCATGTGTCGTAAAGAAGCAGATGAGAGAATCTGAACCATAGACAGCTGAAATGTCAAGCTCAAACAAGTCAACCAAGTCACATAGCTGGCCTTGATGTTTGACACAAGAGGTGGATGTCAAACAGCCATCATGGAACTGATGCAGGATTGAGAAATGGAAGAAAGTAGGAGGAGGTACAAATGGTCAAAGACCGTCAAGAAAACGTAACTGTAAGTTGTATAGGACAGGAATCCAACCAGTGCTGATGTATGGGGATACAATTTGGGACAAAGAAGTAGGAGCTGCTCATCAGGACAGAAAGAAAAATAAATAAGGATGTCAGCAAAGTGTCAAGGGTATCATGGTAAGTAGGGTGATATGGTGCGGACACCCAAGTTAGAAATGCATGCTGTTGGTGGATGAAAAGATATTTGAAGGATGACAGATGCTTAAGTAGAGAGATTTGGTAACAAGAGATTTGAAGGTGTTGGTCTGAGGGCAGAGGATGCTGTGGTCAAGATCAATGGAGAGCAGGATCTACATGGCTGACTGTTAACACCTGAGCAATGGTTTCAAGTAACATAAGAAAACAGCATTGCATACTTCTATTATGTAGCTGTGATAAAATGAGGACAACACAGTTAAAAAGACATCCTGAGTGGAGATGCTGGGAAACTTTATCTGAAAAATCATTGAAGTCGGGGTCTGCAAAGTAGGATGAATTTTCATGAATGGTCATCTTTTATAGGTGTTTGGTTTATCACATCCTCACAAACAGTGCAAGAAGGAAATGCGTACTATGAATCTGAGGCTCCATCCATGTAACCGTTTCTACTAAAGCACTGATGACTTAGGAATTCTGAAATCCCCCATAAGTGTGGCACAGATAGACAAGGTGCCGTGTACTGAAGTTCTGTTCTGAGTCCAAAGTGAGCACCGTGTGGTTGTAGCCCACCTCACTATTTAGTCAAACTGGTGTTCATTGTGCTCACTCGCTGACTACAGCAGTGTTTGAAGGGCCTGACAGTCCATTTTGTTCATTTATTTGTTTTCTTAGACCCACTTAATCTGGACAGAATTCTGATAAGTCAGACCCCATGTGTCTCTGATATGTGACAATGAAGCCCCTCCTGAACACATCTACACTGTGCTTTCTGTGTTAAAGAATTACAAGCTGGTAGCTTTGTCACAGATTCCTGAAGTGGCCCATAATAATTACAGTACCTGAGAAGTCCCTGCTTGTAACTTGAGATCCAGTCGTGTGTTTCCTGTAAATCCCATTTTTCTGGTCTTATTTGAGTGCAGTTCTGACAGATCACAGCTGTTACAGGCCTTGCACCAATTAATCGCTCATTGTACTTCAAGGCAGGCAGTTTCTAGTCGTTATTGGTCTTGTTTGGTCTTTACACAAACACCCGTAGACTTCCATCAAACATGCTGTATGGTCCTAAAGTAAATATCGGTTTTGTTTCTTTTTTACTTCATATCACTTGTAAACTTATCATTTTAGTTTAAAGGAATCTCACCAGTTCATTAGTTTCAAAACCCCCTTTAGCAGTTCTTTGTGGCTGATGTGTAGGGAGCCCTCATTCTGAGAGCAGACACAGACAGATTTCATTAGCAGACGTTAAATAAGATGGTGTTGATGTAAAGGCCACAAACAGTGCCTGATTCAGGACCAGACAAGCTCTCTGACCGTTCAACATTCTTTTGTATTAACATCAAACCTGAACCAGTCTTAGTTAAAAATAACTTATATAGGACAGGTAATTGTTCTTAAAATAAAAGATCATTTAAATAATAAAACAAGGCTGGTAATGAAAACCTTGGTGGCTCAGAGGCTAAGGGTCCACACTGGCATCTGGAAGGTTGCTGGTTCAAATCCCGCTACTGCCAGAAGGAATCCTACTCTGTTGGGCCCTTGAGCAAGACCCTTAACCTGCAATGGCTGACCCTGCACTCTGACCTCAAAAGGTCATATGAAAAGACAATTTCCCCTTAGGGATTAATACAAGATACCAAATGGGTCAGCACCTGTGTAGATGGAGACTCTGGTGTGGTGCCCTGCTCCTTCTCGCCCAGTCAGGTCTGCCAGTGAACAGCATCTGGTGATGCCACCTCTGCATGGTCTCAATCCAGGCTCCTTTCTTACTTTCTACTCTATGTAATTCCTAGTTGGTGGAACGAGGTGCAAATCTTCATCTGTCCTGCTGAATCCCTCCATGTATTTAAGAAGCAATTGAAGTCCCATCTGTGCTGCGAATATCAGTTTAATGGATTGGGAAAAAAATAAAAACAACTATGCTCTGTCATCTTTTATTTTGATGATTAACTTGTAGTTTAAGTTGAATTACTTTATTGATTATAATCGATGATTGTAAATTATTAGGCATTACATCTTTGCAATTGAGGCAATCATCTTTTGTTTCCTGTCCTACTACACTTACTGTTCAAACAGGCCCGAGGCTAATGTTACTCGATTATGTTTACCTCTGTTGTAAATCACTTTGGATAAAAATGTCTGCCAAGCAAAATAAATGTCAATGTAAATACCAAAATATATTAGTAATAAATATATAAAGAAATAAATAAGCTGTTGAACTGGCAAAGCTTTCCTGCAGTCCTGGCATTGATGTTATGGGCACCTCCATATTTGAAGGTGTGCAACTGCAGATGCCTCTCGTCTGAACTTTAAGACAAATAACAGAAAAACAAGAAGAGCAAGCGACTTTTTAGTGTTATTAATTCAGCATTTTCCCATAACATAACAAGCAAAAGTTTGACATCCACTGCACATAACAGAAAAACTGTCCCAAAGTACGATGTGAAGGAGAGCAGCTGTAAGTTTTACTAATTCAGATAACAAACTAACCATTAAAAATTACAAAAAGGCTGATTGTGGAGGAGATTTACATAAACATATTAGTCAAATACTGCAGTTATGCATAGTGTGCTACACCCAACCATTTCCTTCCCAAGTACAAAAAAGAAAATATAATACAAAAGAAAAAAAGAATGACAAAAGAAGCCCTTATCATAACAGACTTGAAATCAAAGATGATAGCTTGGTCAAAGCTAAACTAATTTCCTAAAGAATTGCAGCATCCACAATGTCAACAACAAATAGTTGTAATTATTTGGCAGTTCTTAAAATGTGCGTGGAAACTCACCCTTCCAATCTGTAAAATCTCTCAATGTCACTCCATTACAGCCAGTAGAACACTGACAGATGAGCACAACAGGACATCCTCAAACAGCTCATATAATCGGTGGTCCAACTATGCCAGGAAATGACATCACCAGGGACATCCCTCATTTTTCTGGAGTGGTTGAGGTCATTTCCACAATTTACTTCTTGCCATAAGCTCTCTCTAGCTGCTTCTAAACTCCACCTAATAGGTTTTGTCCACTCTTCCATCTCTGCTCCATTGTGCTCCTCTGTCAGCATTCTATGGGTTGTAATGGTGTGTAGGGTTGTTGTTTTCATGTTTGAACTTTAAATACTTTGAAATGTTCAGATCATATTTATTTAGTCCTCCCGTCAGCACTCTGTTACTGTGAACATGAGGTGATATGCCACGAAGTTCACTCAGTGAGCTGGCCTGGCCCAAATCAACATGCCAGGTTTATTTCAGTTAGTTTCGGTTCCACCAAAGAGGATTGGGGCAAGTTGTGCTTGGTAATCGAGGCAACAAAGTGTCATCTCATATGCTGTTATCTAATGTTGTTTTATTGTTCCTCACATTTCATTTCATTTTCCACCACTTATCCAAAGCCGGGACGCTGGGGTAACAGTCTTAGCAGTTACGCCCATAAGTCCCTTTCCCCAGCCCCAGCAATCTATCGCTAATCTGTCCTCTTAATCCTTATAATTATAAGCCCCAACGTAATAATAGGCTTCACAGCAATAACTCGTGGGAAAATTGGAAATTAAGGTCAAAGCTGTCTTATTGTCAGTTAAGACTACAAAATGACAACAAAAGTTCAGAAGCAATGTCTCCATGACAGAACAGTTGACTTTGTGAGCTGGAATGTTAAAGGTCTGAATCATGAATTAAAGAAAACGCAAGTATTCTCTCACCTAACAGGTCTAGATTCTAAAATAGTATTTTTTACAGGAGACCCACTTATTAAGCAAGGATCAGTTTCAACTGCATAGAGACTGGACTGGCCAAATGTTCCATTCCGGCTTCACAAAGGAAACTGGAAGTGTGAGAATTCTTATATATACAACAGTCTAGTTTGCCGTATCAGATGTAGCATCTGATCCCGAAGGAAAATGTGTGATTGTCATGGGTAATTTATTTAAAGTGATTTTGCTAAATGTTTAGGCACCCAATGTTGATGAAGGGAAATTCATGCAAAATGCATTTGCACCCATTCCCAATGTGAACACTCATAAAATTATAATGGCTGGGGACTTTAATTGTGTTTTAAATCCAGGTCTCCTGCCACAGGGGTTATGACATTTAACACTGCAAAGACAATTACATAGTTTGTAACTGATCACAACTTATCAGACCCCTGGAGATTTCTAAACCCAAACTCAAGAAGATATTCCTTCTACTCACCAGTGCATCACTGCTACTCAATAATTGATTATTTCTTTGTATATAACCATTTCTTGCCTACGATTAAATCTTTTTTTTTATTGATTTTATTGAAATCACACAACATTCCATACAAATAGATCAATTTTACAAGAATAAGATTAAAAAAAGAGAAAGAGAGCATGGGCAGCAGAATAAAACTTAAACCTAGTAAAAAAAAAGCAAATAGATAAATTAATAAGTGAATATAGATGATGGAGAAGTAAAAGAAAAAAAGAGAATAGGGAGAGAATCTGCTTCCTCAGTGCTTTAAAAGCTTATTCTAAAATTTTATTGATTAGATCCTGCCAGGTTTGAAAAAAACTTTTGCACAGATCCTCTAAGTGAGAATTTTATTTTTCCCAATTTCAAACAATATATAACATCAATTACCCACTGATTTAAAAGGGGAGAGTTAGCATTCTTCCAGTTGAGTAAGATAAATCTGCGTGCCAGTAGTGTAGTGAAGGCAATTACAGTTTGTTTGTCCTTCTCCACTTTAAGCCCATCTGGAAGAACCCCAAACACAGCTGTTAATGGGTTAGGAGGGATTGTGACACCAAGGCTGTCTAAAAGGCATTTAAAAATCTTGATCCAAAATGATGTTAATTTGGTGCAGGCCCAAGACATGTTACCCAGTAAGGCTGGAACTTCATTGCAGCGTTCGCAGGTTGGATCTTGCCCTGGAAACATTTTGGACAATTTTAAGCAAGACAGATGTGCTCGATATATAATTTTGAGTTGAATAATTGTATGCTTTGCACATATGGAGCTCGAGTGAATTCTCTGCATTGCTGCCTTCCAATCCTTTTGTTGAGGGAGAGATCCTTTCCCATTGTCCTCTCCGATCTTTGAAAGGGAGGGACTGTAAAATAATTTTATATTATTTACTTATTTTATTTATTATTTATTATTATATTATATTATCATGCAGAGGTTCCACCAATAAAAGATTCTCTATCTTAAAATGCTTCCTACATTGGCTCCATATTCTGAGTGAGTGAAGCACTATTGGGTTATTAGTATATTGGCAGTAATTTGCATTTATGGGGGCACAAAGCAAGGAATATAAAGATGAACTGCAGGATTTTATTTTTATTGCAGACCAAGCCTGCATATGTTCATCTATTTGTGCCAATGTCCAGGTTTTAATATGTTGTATGTTTGCTGCCCAGTAGTAAAATTGAAAGTTAGGTGGAGCCATACCACCTTCTGCCGTTGGCCTTTGTAGGGATGCTCTTTAGATACGTGGATGTTTTGAATTCCAAATAAATATGGTTATGGTTGAATCTAATTTCTTAAAGAATGATTTATTGATGTATATTGGAATGTTTTAAAATACAAACAGAAGCTTAGGGAGGATATTCATCTTAACAACGTTAATTCTTCCAGCTAAAGTGAGATGAAGGGTTGACTATCTATGCAAGTCTTGCTTGATTTTTTCCATACAGACAGTGAAAATTTGTTGATAAAGGGCTTTATGTTTACTTGTGATGTTTACCCCTAGGTATTTAAACTGATCTGCTATGATAAAAGGGAAGGTGTCCAATCTAATATTGTGTGTTTGACAATTCACTGGAAAGAGCACACTTTTAGTCAAATTAATTCTGAGACCAGAAATCTTTTGAAATTCTGTTAGTGCTGTTAGGACTGCAGGCACAATATTTTGTGGGTCTGATATATACAAAACCATATCATTTGCATATAGAGAAATTTTCTGTTCAAGTCCTTCTCTGATAATCACCTTTATCTCATAAGTATTTCAAAAGTGAACTGCCAGTGGCTCATTGGCGATTGCAAAAAGTAGTGGTGATAAGGGGTATCCTCGTCTGGTACCACGTTCTAGTTTAAAGTAGTCTGAATTAATGTTAATACAACTGAAGCTTCTGGATTGGTTGACACTAGTTTGATCCATGCACAAATGTTCAGGCCAAACCCAAATTCCTCTAATGTAGTGAAAAGGTAGTTCCATTCAATCATATCAAATGCTTTTTCTGCATCCAAGGAAAAATCTCTGGGATGTTTGACTTTGCGGGTGAGTATATTACTTTAAACAGGCATTGAAGATTGGACGCTAAATGTCAGCCTTTAATAAATCCAGTTTGATCTTGTGATATTACTGAAGGCAACACTTTCTCCATTATTCTAGCTAGGACTTTGTGGAGTATCTTAACATCATTGTACTGCAGTACTTCTTTATATTCCTTGCTTTGTACCTCAATAAGTAGAAGTCATTGCCAATATACTAACAACCCAATTGTGCTTCACTCACTCAGAATATGGAACCAATGTAGGAAGTGCTTTAAGATAAAGAAGCTTTTATCTGCGGCACTTCTGCACGAGAACCACCTTTATCCACCCTCTCAAACGTATGCAGTTTTTAATGTCTGGAAAACATTCAGGATTAAATCACTTAGCGACCTGTAAATAGACATCTTTGCATCCTACGAACATTTACACTCCAAATTTATCTTTCCAGCAACACATTTCCCCTCCCTTTCAAAGATCCAAGAGGACAGAGGGAAAAGGATCTCTCACTCAACATCTCAGAAAAAGAGTGGAAGATAGAAATGCAGAGAATTCACTTGAGCTCCATATGCGGAAAGCATAATTATTAAACTTAAAATTATATATCGAGCACATCTGTCCAAAATGTTTCCAGGGCAAGATCCAACCTGCAAATGTTGCAATCAAGTTCCAGCCTCACTGGGTCACATGTTTTTGGCCTGCACCAAATTAACGTAATTTTGGACCAAAATCTTTATAAAGAACTTCATTAGAACTCTCTAGACGAGAACAGGCCATTCAGCCCAACAAAGCTCGCCAGTCCTTTTCACTTATTTGTTACAAAAACACATCAAGTCTAGTTTTGAAATTCCCCAATATCTTACTGTCTACCACACTACTTGGTAGCTTATTCCAAGTGTCTATCATTCTTTGTGTTAAGAAAAACTTCCTAATGTTTGTGCTAAATTTACCCTTAAAAAGTTTCCAACTTTCTGTCTGTGTTCTTGATGAACTCATTTTAAAATAACAGTTTCTTTCCTCATAATTCAACCCCTGTAGCCCTGGAATCAGCCTAGTCGCTCTTCTCTGGACCTTTTCTAGTGCTGCTATGTCCTTTTTGTAGCCTGGAGACCAAAACTGTGCACAGTACTCAAGATGAGGCCTCACCAGTGCATTATAAAGGTTGAGCATAACCTCCTGTGATTTGTACTCCACACATCATGCTATATAATTGTAATTTATATAATTTGTGAATTTCCCCTTGGGATTAATAAAGTATCTATCTATCTATCTATCTATCTATCTATCTATCTATCTATCTATCTATCTATCTATCTATCTATCTATCTATCTATAACCTAACATTCTGTTAGCCTTCTTAATGGCTTCTGAACACTGTCGGGAAGTCGATAGCTTAGAGTCCACTATGACTCCTAAATCCTTCTCATAAGGTGTACTGTAAATGTTATGACTGCCCATTGTGTATTCAAATCTAACATTTTTACTTCCTATGTGTAATACTTTACATTTACTGACATTAAATTTCATCTGCCACAAATCTACCAAAGCCTTTCTGCTATCCAAGTCCTTCTGTAATGATATAACGGATTCCAAATTATCTGCTAATCCACCTATCTTGGTATCATCTGCAAACTTAACCAGCTTGTTACTTATATTCCTATCTAAATCATTTATATACAGTGGGATGCAAAAGTTTGGGCAACCTTGTTAATAGTCATTATTTTCCTGTATAAATCGTTGGTTGTTACGATAAAAAATGTCAGTTAAATATATCATATAGGAGA
>JANRMT010062791.1:194091193-194108004 GCA_026402145.1 Polypterus bichir lapradei
TCTCCTATATGATATATTTAACTGACATTTTTTATCGTAACAACCAATGATTTATACAGGAAAATAATGACTATTAACAAGGTTGCCCAAACTTTTGCATCCCACTGTATATTAAAAATAGCAGTGGCCCCAGCACTACCCCCTGCTGGTCACCACTCTTAACATTGGCCAATTCTGATGAGGTTCCTTTCACCATCACCCTCTGCTTCCTGTGTTCTGCACCCATCTAAAAACATCACCCTGAACTCCCACTTCTTTTAATTTGATGACCAACCTCTCATGTGGCACCTTATTACTGCTTTCTGAAAGTCAGAAAAATAATATCATAAGCTCCACTTTGATCGTATCCTTTTGTTGCCTCCTCATAGAATTCCAGCATGTTAGTAAAACACGACCTCCCTCTTCTGAGCCCACGCTGATTGTTCAGAATAACTCCTGCCCTTGCCAGGTATCGCTCAATCTTATCCTTAATAATTCCTTCCATTAATTTTCCTGTGATGCATGTTAAGCTTACTGGCCTATAGTTGCTTGGATCTGCCCTGTCACCCTTTTTATATAATGGGATGATATTTGCCATTTTTCAGTCCTTCGGAATCTCTCCAGTGCTCAGTGACTTCCTAAAAATATGTGTCAAGGGTTTATATCTGTACTCACTAGCCTCCTTAAGAACACGAGGATAAATATTATCTGGGCCTGGTGATTTGTTTGATTTAAATGCCTTTCAGACAGCTTTAGTGTTACAATTTTTCCTATTCCACTAACAGCTGTGTTTGGTGGGCTCACAGAGGGGCTTTAAGTGGAGAAGGACAAACAAACTTTAATTGTCTTTACTACACTATTGGCACAAAGACTTATCTTGCTCAACTGGAAGAATCCTAACTCTCCTCTTTTAAGTTAACGGGTAGCTGATGTTTTATACTATTTGAAGCTGGAAAAAATCAAATTCGCACTTAGAGGATCTGTACAAAACTTTTCTAAAACCTAGAAGGATTTAATCAATGACATTTTAAAATAAGTATTTAAATTGAGGAAGTAGATTCTTCCCCCTCTTTTTTCTCCATTTATTTTTATTCATTTATTAATTTATCTATTTACTTATTTTTACTAGCTTAAAGTTTTACTCTGCTGCCCTAGCTCTCTTTCTCATAGGAGTTTGATTTGTTTTGAACCAAGTCTTTTAAAACTTGACTTATTTGTATGAAATGTTATTTGTTTATAAAATCAATAAAATCCAAAAAAAAAAAAGCTGACTTTGTGGTGATTTAGTCTCTTGCTCTAACCGCCCTGTCACTGGATGAGTTTGCTTCTGCCTCTCCATTTTACTGTGAATTATCTGCCCTGTGAACTCGGGTTACCAATGGTTAGCCATCTTCTCTTAACGCTGTTGCTACAGTTACACGTCTATATTTCAGATGACGAGATTAATTCAGTGTACAAGATGGTTATGTGTTCTGTGGTGCTCGTCTCATTGCTCCTTTCTCTCAGAATTACACATTGGTTGCATTCACTCCTCTAGGTCACCAAAGATATGTGTAAAGTAGACAGTGCGTGTGTGTCATCTCTATTGGTGGCCAGGTATAGACGACATGTTTGAAGTTCATGTTAAAAAACTGTCAATTCCCTTTTCTATACCTGTGCCATTTCCATCTGAACCCTGGGAGAAACTGGTAAGAGATGTGGGGGGTCTATTTGAAATAGCTGTCTGGCATTATAGTTATACACTAACCCTGACTGATTATCATTGCAAGTGGCCAGAAGTTGCCTTCACTGTTTCTATTTCCGCTCAGAATGTCATACATTTCCTTATCTCAGTCTTACCAGATTCAGAAATCAGCTCACCCTTGTGTCAGACAACACCTGTCAATTTACATCTGAAGACTCTGCAGTATTTCTGAACACAAGTGATATAATATTCATCACATACACATCTCTGTATGCCATCTGACTGCAAACAGGGCATTGAAAGTTTGTAATGTGATCTCAAAGGCTTCATTCAGTCTGTTATCTTACAATCAAAACCCTGGAGACCTGCACTCTCTCAGAATGTCTTCCAATGTACCATTGTGACAATGTGGGTTCTGGCTCCACACTCCTATTACTATTCGGGAGCCCTTCAACCCAAACACCGTCGGTAATTTTACCGATGAGCCAGTCAGTGGAGGCAATAATTAAGCAAGGGGAAGGTTGAAAGTGAAACAGTGCTTTTATTTAAAATCCAACAAATCAAACAGTGTTCCAAAAAGTAAAGTGCAGTGCTTCTGCTCTTCAATAAATAAATAAATCCTTTAAGAAAATGTGGAGGTTAAAACACACAAATAGAAAAAAAAACAATCCTTAAAACCAGAGGTTAAACGTTCCTTAGGAAGCAGTCTTAAAACAACAACAAACTCGGTGCTTCATTTAACTTGTGACTCCCCTGCTTCTCCCTGTCCAGGCTTCGCAACAGGGGAGCCACTTTCTCTCTGCAGCTGCCCTTTTCCCTTCACTCACTCACGAGACTGGAGACCTCCCGATCCCTGGCTTCAGTCTGGCACTCATCCCAGTCACCGAGACTTGGTTCAATCCAATGGCCAGGACGCACACAAAGGACATTCCCCGACCAAGCCTCCGACCTTTCCGCGGCCCTCTGTGGCTCGTCGCTTTCCACAAGTCACTCCCGCTACCTGATCGCTCAGCAGGAGCGACATCCAACTCAAACGCCTGGGTGTCGGCCTAACACCCAGCTTCCTCGCAGCTACCCGCGAGCGCTCGTTTGTGGCTCTCTCTCTCACCGACCTGCTTCCTCTCCTGCTCCCGATAACCTCCGTCTCTCCTCTCTTTTTTCCTCAACTCCCCTTAACCGACTCGCGCTTCTTTTAAATAATGCGAGGGGCCATCACAGCTGTAGCATATTAGCCACGGGAGCAATCACGGATGGGGGCAGTTCCTCACCTGTGCACTCGGTGAGAAACGCCCACACTACGGATTGTCCCGCGGCCTGCTATGGTTCAACGCCCCCTCGCTAAACCGCCGCGAGAGCGGGGACTATTTATTTAGAAATGAAAGGCCTTTGCTCAGTGAGCTGTGGACCCACTATACCACATACCACCCCCCATAGAGCTCCAGTTGCATTGGGTTGGCAGTGGTGTGGAGCCTTCCCATGCAACTGGAGTTTTATGGGGGGTGGTATGTGGTATAGCGGGTCCACAGCTCACTGAACAAAGGCCATTTTAAATAAATAATCACCGCACCCGAAGCGGCTTTGTGAGTGGGCGTTGCACCGTAGCAGGCCGCGGGACGATCCGTAGTGTGGGCGTTTCTCACCGAGTGCACAGGTGAGGAACTGCCCTCATCCGTGATTGCTCCCGTGGCTAATATGCTACGGCTGTGATGGCCCCTCGCGTTATAAAAAAAGAAGCGCGAGTCGGTTTTGGGGTCGAACAAAAGGAGAGAGGACGGAGGTTATCGGGAGCAGGAGAGGAAGCAGGTCGGTGAGAGAGAGAGCTGTGGACGAGCGCTCACGGGCAGCTGCGACGGTCTGTGGTGTTAGGCTGACACCCAGGTGTTTGAGTTGTTGTTGCTCCCGCTGAGCGACCAGGTAGCGGGAGTAACAAGAGAAAGATGGCTGGCCGCGTAAGGCCGAGAAGGCTGTGGGAGTCGGGAGGCTTAGGCGGTAAATTCCCTGGCATGAGTGTCCTGGTTGTCAGGGAAGCCAAGTCTCCAAGGCTGGGATGAGTGCCAGACCGAAGCCAGGGATCGGGAGGTCTCCAGTCTCGCGAAAGTGCAGGAGTTTAAGAGGGCAGCTACAGAGAGCGTCTCACCTGCTGCAAAGCCTAACTGGGAGAAGCAGGTGAGACTCTAACAGAAAAGAAGCACCGAGCTTGTTGTTGTGGATTTTTAATGACTCCTCCAGAGAAATGTCTTAACCTCTGATTTTAACGGATTGTTTTTTGTTGAATAACCTCCACGTTTTATGGATTATTTACTTAATGAAGACTTGCTTTTAAAAATCACTGCACTAATTATTTGAACACTGTTTTGTTGACTGTTTTAAATAAAAGCACTGTTGCACTTTTTACCTTCCCCTTGCTCAGTTGTTGTTGTCTTCACTGTTTAGCTCATCGGTGACATTACCGACGGTGTTGGGTTGAAGAGCTTCCTAAATAGCAATGGGTGCATGGAGCCAGAACCTGCATCGTCACAAACATGTGACACCACATGCTATTACACCACATATTTTCCCCTTCATCATAGAAAATGACAAATACATCTCAATGTCTTTCCTCAACCTCTTCACTGCAAGGCTGATTATCTTCCTTCAAGGGAAAACAAAAACTTACACTGATGTTAGACGTGGAGTGCCTAGCCCTCATTTCCAAATAGGGGATAAGGTCCATCACAACATGGAGAAGTTCAATAACATATCGGTCCTTGTTATTATCTGCCAACAGATGAGATGAAATGTCATTTTCCCACTTATCCAAGTCAGATGCACCTGTGGCAAAGAATGATAAAATGGACTTACCACTCAAACCTTCATTGCCACCTATGCCTGAGGTTCCTTACAAGATACAAGAGTACACATTTGGATGTGGCGAGAGTCTTCAAGAATAAATGAGGTGAAAAGATTCATCAGGGTACAGTAAGTCCAAGAGCAATGAGCAAATTCAACCATGCAAAGCACTTACTATCACTCAGAAAGCCAATTCTTAGTATGGCTTGTAAGTCAATGGAGGATCAGGGCCAGGAGGCAAACCACAGAGCCCCGGACCTCTTTGCTGAATCTGCTCAGAGCACAAGAAGAGATACTGAATCTGAAGTCATAGAGGCCAAGGCCGAATTTACCACCAGCAGCAGATCGTAAATGGGCACAATTGGATGAAGACATACATATTATATTGGATAGCAGCCTGAAAGGAGATGATACCAAGAAAATTAGTGCCATGGTACAGGTTGTGTGTCAGGCATGCGGTAATGCCTTTAGCTTGAAGGAAGGTAAGACAATCGGGCTATCAGCAGGTCCCAGGAGAAGTCAGTGAAAGGCTGCATAAGCTAAGGACACTCAACAAAAAGTGTCAAAAAGCTCATGATGCAGACATGGAAGCCCTGAGCTATCTAAGCACTAAGGTAGGGCAAAGGAGGAGGACGTTTGGAACATTTAATGATATAGAAATGATCTGGAAAAAGCAGAGTGAGGAGTAGCGACAGAGGAAAACCTTTTACAAGAACCCCTTTCAGTTCATAGACAAACTCCTGGAAAAGCTGAGAAGTGGGAAACTGGTGAGCAATAAGAAAGAATTCGAAGACAAGGTAGCAGCAGCACATGGGGAACCCAGCAGGGAATGCTTTCTTTGATTATCAATTTTAAACCACACACCCCTTACAGCACAGCAGATTTCACCAATGAAGAATTAAGGGCAGTAGTGAAAAAAACTCAAGCAGGATCTGCACCAGGACTATCAGGCACCATGTATAAGACGTACAAAAACTGTCCACAGGCTCTGAGTAGGATATCTAAGGTGTTGTAGGCACTCTGCCAGTGTTCAAGGCTGATGTTCCTACTTTTTCTTCCAGTGGGACACTTTATTCCCAAAGAACTGAATTTGGCAGGATTGGCCACTTCAGAGAAATCTCACTGCTAGATGTCAAAAGGAAAATATTCTGGTTCATTATTGCCAAAAGATGAACAAGAGCTGGGTCTTCACAACACATTGTATTGAACATCTACGGTATGAATGTCTCAAGGAAGGGACATTTTGGAGGAAGTGAAAAATGAAACCATATTTCTGTTTATGAAGTGAAGTCATTAATAAGATAGTGAAATATCAATTAATGAAAAGTCATCTATCTGATTTTATAATGTGGATTCTGACAGAGATTTTTGCTTCGTCGTTTATTGTGATTGACAGTTAAAGTGAAGCTTCTCTGTGTAGTTGCAGCAGCTCGGTTTCCACCAAAGGTGTTAAGAATGTGATACAATGTGAGGACAACCTCCTGTGACTTCATCCCTGCAGGCTCCCACATCCACTGGAGAACCTTAAGGGGCTCCAGTCTGATCAGAGAGGACACGGTCATTGAGTTGACATGTCACAAAAATGTTTTTTTGTTTTCTTCCTTGGGGTTCACAACTAGAGTTCAGCTCCTGAGTCTCTTGTTAAGTTTCTAAAAGCTCAGATGTTAGTGGACCTTCATATGGCGATTGTGTTAAGTGTTCAAATGAGTCACACACCTAAGTCTGCTGTCTCCCTACTCAGCTCTTGTCTTTATTTTAATTGTCCTCTCTGTTTTGTTTCCACAGTCCTAGTCTGCTGAGAGCTCACCTGAACTTTGGTGAAAGGAGCCTTTAGAACAGACAAACAGTCATTTAAACCACAAAACCTAAAGATGAGTGAAGATGGCTTGTGTGAGAAGTTTGTTCCAATGATCTCCAGGAAAGGAAGACCTGAGAAAGACATGGCTGCTCTGTCTGGTGAGAAAATCTTGGTGACTTTCTCCTTGAATTTCAAAATCTTCATCCCGAACATTTTGAAAGACACACACTATATGCACAAAACCAAATTCCTTGTGTGTTTTATTATTTTTTTGGCATATTATTTACTTAGTGAATGTTCAGTGGGTGGGCTGCTGACTTATATCACTGTGTGTGGGAATCTTGCTGTTTGTGTTTTAATCTTTGTGAGTTCACATCTGATTGCCACTGAGCTGTGCTTTTACAACTCCATAGTTGAATGTTGTTAAATAACAACAACAACAACAACAGTTATTTATATAGCACATATTCATACAAACAGTAGCTCAAAGTGCTTTACATAATAAAGAATAGAAAAATAAAAAACACAATATGAAAACAAAATAAATCAGCATTAATTAACATCGAATAAGAGTAAGGTCCAATGGCCACGGGTGACAGAAAAAACAAAATAAAAACTCCAGACGGCTGGAGAAAAAAAAATAAAATCTGTAGGGATTCCAGACCATGAGACCGCCCAGTCCCCTCTGGGCATTCTACCTCACATAAATGAAACAGTCCTCTTTGGATTTAGGGTTCTCACGGAAAGGCTTGATGATGATGGTCAAGTAGAATTCTGCCTTTTAGTCCATCCATCATTGTTGGAGCATCATGAAGCTTTGAGTAGGTGGAGGTGGCGCAGGCCACCACCAAAAAAGAAACCGGAAAAAGAAACAGAAAAGAGAGTAGGGGTCAGTATGGATTGTAGAGCTACCCTGAATAGTTATTATGATGAATTGAACATACAGAGTATCAGGATTAAGTTAAATTAAGTTAAATTGAAGTTATAGAAAGGCCATGTTAAAGTAATATGTTTTCAGCAGTGTTTTAAAGTGCTCTACTGTATTAGCCTGACGAATTCCTATTGGCAGGCTATTCCAGATTTTAGGTGCATAGCAGCAGAAGGCCGCCTCACCACTTCTTTTAAGTTTTGTTCTTGGAATTCTAAGGAGACACTCATTTGAGGATCTAAGGTTACGATTTGGAATATAAGGTGTCAGACACTCCGATATATAAGAAGGGGCGAGATTATTTAAGGCTTTATAAACCATAAGCAGAATTTTAAAGTCAATCCTGAATGACACAGGTAACCAGTGTAGTGACATCAGAACTGGAGAAATGTGTTCGGATTTTCTTTTCCTAGTTAGGATTCTAGCAGCTGCATTCTGCACTCGTTGCAAACGATTTATGTCTTTCTTGGGTAGTCCTGAGAGGAGTGCGTTACAGTAATCTAGTCGACTGAAAACAAACGCGTGAACTAATTTCTCAGCATCTTTCAGTGATATAAGAGGTCTAACTTTACTTATGTTTCTTAAGTGAAAAAATGCTGTCCTAGTGATCTGATTAATATGTGATTTAAAATTCAGATTACAGTCAATAATTACCCCTAAGCTTTTTACCTCCGTCTTGACTTTTAATTCTAATGTATCCAGTTTATTTCTAATAGCCTCATTGTATCCATTATTGCCAATCACTAAGATTTCAGTTTTCTCTTTATTTAACTTGAGAAAGTTACTATTCATCCATTCTGAGATACAAGTCAGACATTGTGTTAGTGAGTCAATAGAATCGGGGTCGTCAGGTGCTACTGATAAATACAGCTGTGTGTCATCATAATGTTCCATATGTGCTGTTAACAGTAAGTTCATGTCATATTAGTGTGCTCTTTTATCATCACTCTTTTTCGTTTCTGCTCTTGGTGCTTCTGCAGTGCTCCTTAAAAGACACACATGAAGCACCACAGCTTTCAAACAAGAGTGACCTTTAAAAACACAGCCCTTCACAAAAGCAGGCCTCAGTGCGAGCGCAGCGTGACACCGTCAAAGAGGGTCCGCAGTCAGGGGGCTTTGTGCTGCCTCTTTCTACAGGTAATCCAGATAAGAAGAGCATGACATATCAAGCAGGATTACACAGACATTTTAAAGCACTCTCATTCAGTTTTCTTTTCACCCGTTCTGTTTATTTTTGTGTTACCTGTCCATCTCTCTTTTTTATAAAATAAGGGGCAACCTTTCTTAGTTTACAAATAAAGCAACTGAACTCACTACAAGAAATGCTGCACTGTAAAGACTTTAAAGTATTGTTTACTGATCGTTAGGTTTTCACAGTTCATTTTGAAGACGTTTCAGAGCATCATATAAAAAACATAAAAATTTAACTGGAGTGTTTTTCATGAAACTGCTAAAAGTAGGCTACAGTTACAGCCAATGCTAGATGAGAAATAAAACGAAAAATAAACACAAAAACACACCTGCTATGATTGTGGTGGTCTCGACTTCAGTCGAGTATAATGTCTGCACTCTCAAAAATGTAACACAGCTGAAATAAAGATTAGTGATTTAAATTTTGAAAGTCTTCATTTGCATAACTTAGCAAGTCAGGGACAATCACAAGACTCTTTCATGATGTCAGTCATGCAATTTGACATCCCCAGTGACTCAGTCAGACTGATCTGAGACTCACCCTGTGGTAGGCCCGGACTCTTCTGTGTATTTGTGAGAACTGACAATCAATGATCCCTCCTCCACAAGTAAAAGGCATACAATGAGACTGCAAGTAAAGAAGGAAAGAGATGCTTGTCTGGTGCTTATCACACCAGCAGAAAATGGAGAAAAGAAAATGAAAGGACTGAGATTACTGCAGAACTTGCCATACTAAGACACCAGGCATCACATTATTGGCTTTCAGAATGTGGCACATGTCACTCACAATACTTTGGAAATGAGAACTTGTGCTAAAATGTATTTGAGTTGTGTATTTTGCCACCCCCTGCAATGTCCTGGTCAAGGTGATAAGATCCAACAACTGCAGTCGTTAGGTTTGACTTCCATCCTGACTACTTGTGTGGTGAGCCCCAGCTTAAGACAAGGACTATTTTACATATAGTGTGTGTTTGTGTGTGTGTAAATATATATATTTATATATACTGTATATATATCTGTCCAAAATATCTGTGTGTATGTGTGAAAAAGGTTTGTGGACCACCGAGGTAATCCCGTATACTTGAAACAGTTGTCAGAAAGCTACATGTATATTATGGAAATAAGTTATAGAGTTATAGAGAACTGGAGGGACTCACCTGGATGTCCTTCAGAAAGACACTGTGCACAACTAGAGTGGTGATGGAGGAGACTCCGTTCTAGACAGCTAGTGGGTTATGGTCAGCTATAAGCACAAGGCGAGTGCTCAAAACTGTCTAGTCAACAGAATTATCAACGTCCAGCAGTTCAGAGCACCTTTCAGAGTAAGATGTCATCTCTGATACCTGACACCCTCAGCAGGACTGAAGACCCCCAGTGGGTCTCCTTTAACTGAACTACCAGAGAGAAGAGAAGAGTAATAACTGACAGACATACAACAATTTGTTCAGCTCTGTTACCATCCCAACAATGAAGCAGGAGACCAACCTGAGCAGACGGGTAAGCTCCTGGCCAAACTGGGAGTGAATCCAATTGTCATTGTCACAAAAATGTTCAGTGGGTCTTGCATGTACTTCAAAATAAGCAATAAAAGGTTAACAGAAGGTGAACGCTTTGGTTTGGAGGAAATTTTCAGAGTAGGAATAATTGAAAAGACCCACCGGTTCAGCTATTCTGAATCCCCCCGTACACTACAGAAGGCAGTTGCCAAAAGTCCAAGGGGGTTAGGTTAAGAAAGTCATTGATGGTCATGATGAAGATGACTATAGGACAAACTAGGATGTTATACACCTTTAAAGGATAATTTCAATATTTTTCAACTCACATTTATTTCTTCACAGTCATTGTGTATCTTAGTTTGCCGCATGAAATTGCACTCTAAAGTGAATCATATTTAATAAACGTTAATAAATACGTAGCCTGTTCTTGCCTTTTATAATGGAGGTGAAGAGTACTGGTGTCCTAAAGTGAAAAAAAAGCCCTAAAACTTACAGAATACGTCCACTTTGAAGTGGCAAAGGTTTCAGTTTAAACAAACGTGCCTTTTCCATTTCTGAAGAATGATCGTCACAACACCTCACTATAGCCCTTTGGGGGTGCCTTGACAGTATTGGGTACCGGGCCCACTGTTGTGGGCTATTCTGTCCTTGTGCAATTGGAGTGAAACCTTGGTCTGCATTGCCAACAGTAAATCAGACTCGATCCTGGTGTGTGTGTGACTCCCCCAGGGCTGCCATTTGTCACCGAATTTAGTTCATAATTTTTATGGGCAGAATTTCTAGGTTCAGCCAAGGAGAGAATGGTGTCCAGTTCGATGACCTCAGGATCACATCTCTGTTTTTTAAAGATGATGTGGTCCTGCTGGCTTCATCATGCTATGGGGTTGTTTGCAGTCTAGTGTGAAGCAGTCAGGATGAGGATCAGCGCCTCCAAGTCTGAGGTCATGATTCTCAGTTGGAACAATGTGGAGTGCCATCTCCAGTTTGGGGATGAGGTGCTGCCTCAAGTGGAGGAGTTTAAGTATCTCAGGGTCTTGTTCACAAGTGAGGAAAGAAGTAAGCAGGAGATTGACAGGTGGATCAGAGTGGTGTCTGCAGGTATGTAGATGTTGTACCAGTGAGTCATATTGAAGAGAGATGTGAAAAGCAGAGCTCTCAGGAAACTGGTGGATCTACATTCCTGTCTTTACCTCTGGTCACAAGCTTTACATACTGAATGAAAGAACTAAACTGTGGATACAAATGGCAGAAATGATTTTCTTTTGCAAACTGTCTTGGCTCAGCTATAGAGAGAGTGTGAAGACATTTAGGAGGATCTCATAGTAGAACTGCTGCTCCTCCACATTCAAAAGAGCAGGTTGTAATGGTTTGGGCATTTGATTAGTACACCATCTGAACACCTCTTTGGGAAGCTCTTTCAGGCATGTCCAACCACGAGGACACCTCAGGGAAAACCCAGGACATGCAGGACAGATTACATCTCTCAGCTGGCCCGGGAATCTCACAGTGTCCTCCTGGAAGATTTGAACGGAACAGAAAAGGGATGTTTCAGTATTTTTGCCTAGACTACTGTTCCTTTGACCTAGACCTAGATAAGTGGCAGAAAATGGATGGATGAATGGACAACAAAAGCATACTGGAAATAATATTTTTATTATTAGAGATTCCTGGTACTGCTCTGTCAAAGCAGGGATACATTTGTTGCTCAGGTAGCAGTCACAACCCCAACAACCCCCAAGTTCTTGCTCCCTCCACTTCTCACTTCTGTTCTACTTGTTTTCCTGCAGTTCTGTTTGTTCTGTGGTTATGTTCTGCCATGAATTTGAATAACACACACATGTCCACTAAAATGATACTTTTTTTCCTAATTTCCTTTTTTTTTTCCTAAACTGTGCTTACTTCTTTGCTCATTACATTCTATGTTGTTATTTTTCATAGCTAGCAGATTGAGATTCTCAGTGGGCTGCATAATGAATACTGGGTTGTGGGCTCAGCCCGCTCCTCTACCCCCTCTACAAATATGACTGTGTCCCCACTAACCACAGCAACAAGAGTTTGTGGATGATGCGATGGGGGTCGGGCTCATCTCTGGCAGGGAGGGTGAGCTGGCATACAGGGACGAGGTGGAGTGGCTGTCAGAGTGGTGCAAATTCAATAACCAGCTCCTCAACACCACAAAAATGAAAGAGCTTGTTATTGACATTAGAAAAAACAAAACTGATATTCAGCCGCTCATCATTGGCAGTGCCTGTGTGGAGAGGGTAATGGTGTTCAGGTTTCTGGGCATTGAGCTGGAGGATGACCTGACCTGGAGTGCCAACACCAAGGAGCTGCTGAAGAAGGCACAGCAGAGACTGTATTTTCTGAGAATCCTCAGAATGAATCATCTCCCCAAAAATCTGTTCCTTGCCTTTTATCACTGTTCCATCGAGAGTGTGCTCACATATGGACTGTGTGTGTGGTACGGCAGCTGCACTTTCTCAGAAAGGAAAGCGCTCCACAGGGTCGTCAGGTTGTACCCTACCCACTCTGGAACAAATCTACACCGCCCAATGCCGCAAAAAAGCAATAGACATTTCATAGGATTCATCACATCCCGGTCATTGCCTCTTCCGGCATCGGGCAAGACATATAGAGCAATGAAAACCAGGAGAAACCGCCTTAAAAACAGCTTTTATCCAAAAGCAATCATGGCGCTGAACTCAAATTAAACTGCTCCATATCATTCTCTCAATGTGCAATAAAGACCTTAAGTCAGTCAGTGCAATTTGTACATTCATCCAATGCAGTTTGTATATATAACAATTGTAACTGGTATATATTTGTAATGCACTCAATACTATCTTTTCTTTTTTTTTAATTCTTATGCCTCACACTGAGTCGACACCACCTTCAATATTGTTGTTCCTTTGTAAAAGTGACATTGACAATAAAGATTTATCTTATCTTACATAAGAATTTCATCGTATTTTATACACATAACAATACATTTGAACTGAACTCATTGAATTGAATTTCGTTTAAAAAAAATCAATATATTCCTGAAAGAGCGAAGCTCCATGCATATTACATCACTGTGATCTGTTAAGACGTGTTTTCTTTTTGCCTCTGGTTATTTTTGGTATTATATATATATAAAGCTCTGGAATAAAAACTACTTTATGATACGTGATTCATTTTCTCCCTTTGTGGATTTCCAGCTGCAAATATATATATATATATTGTCACGCACACGCGAGTAGGAGACCGCGGACGGATCTGAACACACCTGGAAAGGTATTTGCCGGCAGGGAATGGCGGGGTACACTAACTTTCTCCCTTTTAATTCTTACAGGAAAAAAGACGCTCCGCCACCATAAGCCGACTTTTGACCGCAGTACGGTACTTCCGCCCTTCCTCCTCCATCTTGCCCTGACGTCATCAATCCCATCCTCCCTCACGGCTCCTTCCCAGCATTCCTCCACTTCCGGCTCCTCCCTCATAAAATGGCCGCCGACGCCATGCTTGGTGTCGTGTGTATGAACTGTTTTTGTTTATATATTTTGACCGTTTTATTTTTCATATTGTGGAGCGTCTACAATATACGGGGCCGGAAAACCCCAAACCTTTATGTTGCCTTCTGTTGAATCTTTTACAGTGGCGTAGCCGGCAGGATACAAGCCCGAACATGACCGAGAGACAGGACCTGAACACAGTGCTACAGGGCATGAACGCCCAGCTCCACGCCCTGCAGCAAGCACAAGAAGCCACCAACAGGGAATTGGAGGCTATGAAGAACAAGTTGGCCAAGGCCGAAAGGGCTAGAGTAAATCCTCCGAAGCCCAAACCACCCCCCCTGGTGCCTATGACCGACGCAGACGACGTCGAATCGTACCTTGGGATATTTGAACGGACGGCCACCCGAAACGAGTGGCAGCAGTCCGAGTGGGCGTCAATCTTGGTGCCTTACCTGAAGGGGCTTATTATGACCTCCTTGAGGAGGAGGCCGCGGATTACGACCTCCTCAAGGCAGAGATCCTGGCCCGCTACGGCATCACGCCAGGCCAGCAGGCGGCAGAGTTGAGGAACTGGCAATTTGACCCCGAAAAACCTGCCCGTGCTCAGGCCTTCGATTTCTGGGGCAAGATGGGGCGCTGGTTACGGCCAGAAAGACCCCAGGCCCGCAAGGTAGTAGAGCAGGTGGCCTGTGAGGGCCTAGTGAATGCCATGTCAAGTTCCCTCGCCCAGCAGGTCCAGCGACACCCATATAAGGACATGCCGGGTCTCCTGGAAGTCCTTGAGCGTCAGCTCGCGGTCCTTCGAGTCGGGGGGCCAGAAAAGTCTGCTCGTGGGAACCGACAGGGATGGGCGGTCACCCCCGAGCCCTCTCGACGCGCTGCGGAAGCGCCGGTAAGGCCTAAAGAAAAGCCACTCTCTCCGCGCTGTTACAAGTGCGGAGAGGTCGGCCATCTACTACCAACTTGTCCCTTAAACGTGGCTGCGGAGCTGATGGACTGCACCTGGGCAACAACGGAGAGGTACTGTACCCCGTCGCATCCCTTGGCGAGTCCAAATACGGGAGTGGTGTTATTAAATGGGCACGCAGTGGTAGCTTTGTTTGATTCCGGCAGCAACATAACCATTGTAGCTCGCCGTTATGTGTTACCGCAACAATGGCTGAAACAACACCTACACCGCGCTCCCCTCGTCCCTATTCCCTTAATCGACATTCCCTTCAACAGAATAGGGGTCGACTTGGTAGGACCCTTGGAGCCCTCAAACCGTGGCTATAAATACATACTGGTTATGGTGGATTATGCCACCCGATACCCAGAGGCGGTTCCCCTGCGTTCCGCTAATACAAAAAACATCGCACGGGAATTGGTTAATTTATTTTCCAGAGTGGGTATACCCAAAGAAGTCCTCACGGACCAGAATACGCCCTTTACCTCGGATACGTTCAGGGAGGTGGCCAAATTACTCAGAATAAAGCACCTGAAAGCATCTGTCTATCACCCTCAGACAGACGGGTTGGTAGAAAGATTTAACCAGACGCTCAAACAGATGCTCTGCAAAGTAGACAGCATGGACGGTAGGGATTGGGATCAGCTTCTTCCGCTCGTGCTTTTTGCCTACCGGGAGGTACCTCAGGCCTCTACGGGCTTCTCCCCTTTCGAGTTGTTGTATGGACGACAACCCGAGGCATTTTGGATATACTAAAAGAGGGCTGGGAAGCCGAGGCCCTTCCCTCCTCTAACGTATTGGGGTATGTCGCGCAAATGCGTGACCGTCTCGCAAAAATCAGGCCCCTCCTAAAGGACCACGTGACTCGTGCGCAGGCAGCGCAGGCCCGGTGCTACAACTGCAACTCTGTCCTTTGGGAGTTCCGCCCGGGAGACCGAGTTATGGTGCTCATTCCTACCTCCCACTCCAAGTTGCTCGCTCACTGGCAAGGGCCATACGAGGTTAAGGAGAGAAAGGGACTGGTCGACTATTTGGTGAAACAGCCCAATCGTCGACCAACTGAGAGGATCTATCATGTAAACTTACTGAAACCCTGGAAAGATCGGGAGGAGCTTCTTGACTCCCACAGGTCCCTCTCCCTCTTCGCTTGCACGACTGCCCTTAACCTCGGTGATGAGCTAAGCCCCAAACAGCGGCAAGAGTTAACGCATGTGATACGAGCCATCCACGAAGTAGTGAGCGAGTCGCCTGGCCGGACCTCGCTGATTGCACATGATATCATCACAAAACCAGGAGTTGTCGTCCGGGAGAGACTCTATAGACTCCCGGAGGCAAAACGTGCTGAAGTGGAATTAGAGGTACAACGAATGTTGGATATGGGCATTATTGAAGAAAGCCATAGCCCCTGGTCCAGCCCGATTGTTCTCGTTTCCAAGCCCGATGGCTCCTGGAGATTTTGTAACGACTTCAGACGTCTGAACCAGGTGTCTAAATTTGATGCCTACCCGATGCCCCGCATCGATGACCTCATTGAGCGGCTGGGTACGGCTCAATACTTGACTACTCTGGACATGACAAAAGGGTATTGGCAAATTCCCTTAACGGAATCCGCAAAAGAAAAAACGGCCTTTAGCACCCCTAGTGGACACTGGCAATACAAGGTCCTTCCATTCGGGCTGCACGGGGCTCCCGCAACCTTCCAACGTCTGGTGGATAGAGTGCTAAAACCCCACCAGTCCTATAGTGCCGCCAACCTGGATGACGTCGTCATCTATTCCGGCACCTGGAAGGAACATCTATTGCAGGTCTGTGCTGTTCTCGCGACACTAGCTAAAGCCGGCCTCCGTATAAACCCTCGAAAGTGTTTTTTTGGCTTGAAGGAGGCCAAATATTTAGGCTATCTTGTGGGACGGGGACAGGTGAGACCACAGTGTTCTAAAATTAAAGACATCTTGGAATGGCCCCGTCCGAATACCAAGAGGCAGGTGCAAACTTTCTTGGGGTTAGCGGGGTACTACCGCCGGTTCGTGCCCCGTTTCTCCGAAAGGGCAGCACCCTTGACCAGTCTAACAAAAAAGGGCGCTCCCTTATATGTGGTGTGGAATGACAAGGCCGAATACGAATTCAGTGACCTAAAAAAGGCCCTTACAATGGCACCTATATTGAGGACGCACGATTTTGGGCTCCCATTTATCCTCCAGACCGACGCTTCGGACACAGGCCTGGGAGCCGTGTTAAGCCAAAGCGTCGATGGTGTCGAGCACCCCGTGATGTATCTAAGCCGGAAACTGTTGGACCGGGAGACCCGGTAAAGGTTATAAAGCCATTTCTAAAGCTTTGGGACTCCAGCGAACCACAGTGAGAGCCATTATCCACAAATGGCGAAAACATGGAACAGTGGTGAACCTTCCCAGGAGTGGCCGGCCGACCAAAATTACCCCAAGAGCGCAGAGACGACTCATC
>JANRMT010062791.1:194108404-194134865 GCA_026402145.1 Polypterus bichir lapradei
AGCCTGTGCTTGTTGATGCAAGAGGCAACGGTGAGGGCTCGAGAACCACAGAAGATAACAGGCAGTATTTGGCGGAAATCTCCACCGAGAAGAATGGTTTTATTACTGAAAGGTGCATTTTGCTGAGTGAGATCTCGCAGTAGTCTGTCAACAGCTTGAAATGCATAACAATGTGCCATTGGTGCTTCATCCCACATGATAATTTTCACTTCAAGTATATTATTGGCATTGTTGGTATTTGGCTTCATGTGCAGGTTGATGTTGGTGTGATTTGAAGAGGTATTTTGAATACGGAATGTGCAGTACGGCTGCCAGGTAGCAAAGTTGCTGTAATTCCAGTTGAAGCAACCGCTATAGCCACGTCTCCTCTACTTCTCACAGAATGAATGAGGGCTTTGTATACAAAGGTCTTGCCTGTTCCTGTGGGGCCGTCGAGAAAGAAACATTTCTTGGAATGAACAGGTGGATTGTATATTGCCTGCAGTACTGTTTGTACGACTGTTCGCTGATCATCGTTGTTGTTTGTAATCTGAAGCTACTTTTTGTTCGTGGAGAATTTCAACACATGTTGGAGTATAAGGTGGGATGAATTTGGTGACTGGGAGATGAAATTGTTGAAGAGTCACACCATAGCACTTGAGTATTTCATTAATTTCCAAGAAAGCGTACATCGGGGCAGTGTCAGTGGAATATTTAGTAAACAGGTCTTCGCAAATTGCCAGTTTATGTGTTTGCCATAGGTCCAGGACGTTGGCAGGCTCCCCAAAGGCACAAATGATAGCGAAGAGTTGTCTCTTATCTACGGACATCTTGTTTTGTGTAGCTTCATAAAGAGTGTCATGCTAAATCTTGTCATCGTTAAGGAGACCTAACTCTTGACATGCTGCTTTAAATGAGCTGCATATGTTTCCATTTATGTTTCTAAGCTCCTGGAAAGTAGTAGCTCCTGGAAACCGAGTTAAGAGGGTGTGTAAGTAGTAGCGTTCAGAGTATTGAATAGAGACAATTGGCATTCTGCCTATAGTGTTACTTTTTCAGAGTTGTCACTCCCACACGCTAGCCTTGGAATCGAAAGTATAATAGTGTGGAATGTCTATATAGTGGAGTTATTTTGCATGAGTATCCATCTTATTCAGGTCAAACCATGGTTTTTCTCATTGCTTCTCGATTTAAGGTTCCTTCTTCGAGACCTTCACAAAACAGGACAGTTTGTTGTTTGTGAAGATGGACAGGTAATCGTATAATTGTGTGAGATTTGTTTGACATACTGTACTCATTAAGATGCCTCATAGCTTCTGGAGCACTAACATATCTTCCGTCCAAGATAGTCGTGATTTCATCATGAACCAAGTCATCGTTAGCATGTTGTTGCTGTAAGGTAACGAAAGGTGCATCATAACCTTTATGAACATATTTGTAGAGATATTTGATGGACTTTATAGATGAGGAAACTTCGACATTAATATGTGCATTGAATTTTTTACTCAACCAAGGGTTGTACGGAACTATCCATCGATTAGCAATTATAAAGTTGCCTATTTGTACAGTTGGCCCTTCTGTTCTGCGGTAGATTGGGTACCCATTAATGTTTTCTTTCGTGTGTTCTTTGTAATCTTTCGGGAATCGCTTGCTGCAAGTACCATCCTTCATGCACAATGCTGTTGGGTTACCTGCTGTACTGCATGGTCTATGTACCATGCATTTAGTAACAATTTCAAATAACTTACGGTCAGTGTCAGGGTTAGGGAGTTCAGCAGTGACATATTTATCAATGTCATCTTTGGTTCTTATTTTAGAATTATTGTGAAGAGTAAACAGCATGTGGGCATGAGGAAGGCCGCACTTCTGAAATTCGATTACGTAAATATAAGAGATAACAACCCCAAAAAGATGTTATTCTAGAATGTCTCTAAGTAATTCCTGCAGCTTAATCCAAAAGACCCGTACTAGAATATCAGGTCTGTGCTCCAGTCTTTGGGTATCTGACAGTGCATGTAAAATTTTCGGCCAAGCAGGATTACATGTGAAAGTGATAAATAAATCAGGCTTTTCAAATTTACGTACTATGGCCATGGCATCCTAATAGTTTTGTTGCATGTATCTTGGACTTCCTGCAAATGTGGATGGTAATATGATCATTTTTCCTACACGTACATTGTTATTTTCAGCCTTTGCTTGCAGTGCGTCTGATAGTCCTTTGTATTGTTCCACAAGCAGATCTTGTTGATGTAATCTGAGATAGTTGAGACACGCGCCCTCTGTTTTAACATACGCATCTACGACGTACTGTTGGAATAGTTTGCTGCTGGAGTGCAAAATACTAAATGTATTCCTCATTGATAATCTGTACGTGTAAAATTGGCATTGAGTAAGCCTGATTTGGTTGGTGGTTCTTTTATCGGGAACATGTTGTAAATCTTTGTGCCAGCCAATGTCCTCATAAGGGAATAAAAGTGGGTAAACCATAGGATCGCAATTCATATTGAGCATGGAAATCTGTTTACAGGAGTTGCCTCTGGGATAGATGCAAATATCCCTTTCAGCAGAGGGTTCGCCATCTTCTCCGACGAAAATCACTGCAACATCGGTGTGACATGTCAGGGCATTGTATCGTCGTAAATCCTGCTCAGCGTTTTCCTTGAAAATCATTCCAACAGATGGTGTTGGATTGGACTGAGCGATTTCATGTATATGTTTGTATGATTTAGCGAAGGGGTTGATGGTTCTGAGTATAGAATCAAGCTGGAGAAGTACAATTTTGCTGCATGCAGAGTTTGCTTTATTTTGTAAGCGTACTTCAGTAGCTTGCGCTGTGTCAAAAATATACAACTGTCCATATTCTGGAGAGGTAGAAGTGTTAGCATATAGTGGAGAGATTTGATGATAAATTTGCCCGTGTATTTTAAAACAGTATGGTCCATGGCCAGGAGGTTGAGCTATCTGTTCACCCATGGAAGCAAACGCTAGAGAAGAGTTGTATTCTCAAATGTGTTCACGATAATTTTTACCTTCTGATGTTTGCCGTGTAAGAAGCTGTTGTAAAGACACAGGTGGCTCCCGAAAAAGGTGGTAAAGCTACTTTACCGTCGTGGCAGCACCTCGAGTACTTGTTGGATGTATTACATTCAGCAGGCCAGTATAGTGCATGACAGTGTTTGCACTGCTGGTCTGGAGCCCCAATGTTGTACTCTTGGACAGGAAGACAGGAATGAGGTGAAGAAGTACCTGTGGTAACGGGAAGAGGATTGTGTGTATGTCTGCTGAGACTGCGTTGGTTTGGAAACGTTGCTTTGCAGATGTCGTATTGCAAGAGTTGTGAATGAGTTTTGTTGTGTTTAGTAAGACAATCCTGTGAAGTGAACTTCTTATTGCATTTCTGGCACTCATATAGCTGTTGGGAAGAATGCCTTTTCTTGTGTTTAGCAAGTGAGGTTCATGTTTGAAAAGTTTTGTTGCAGGAATCACACTGGAAGAATGTGTTACTGGAGTGGGAGTCAGGTAATTTTTCAGCGGAGTGAATTTTTGTGTGTTTGTGAAGATAGTTCTGCATTGTGAAACGTTTTGTGCAAGTGTGACACTGAAACAATTTGTTGTTGCAGTGAATTTTCTTCTGTTTGGCAAGGGTGGGTTTTGTTCTGAAAGGTTTACGACAAATGTCGCAGAGGAAGGTTGTACCAGTAGATGAAACTGTAGTGTTTTGTGGAAGAGAAAAATGACTGAGGACTGATGTGTTGGTGTTATCAGACATTATATGCTGCTGTGGAGACATGATCGGAATCGGTAGGAGGGCTTCATAGTGGCCATTGTCCAGTTGTCCTGAGTACAGAAGGTAAATACAACAACAACAACATTTATTTATATAGCGCATTTTCATACAATAAAAATGTAGCTCAAAGTGCTTTACATAATGAAGAATAGAAAAATAAGAGACACAGTAAAAAAAAAATAAAATAAGGCAACATTAATTAACATAGAATAAGAGTAAGGTCCAATGGCCAGGGTGGACAGAAAAAAAAAAAAAAAAAAAAAACTCCAGACGGCTGGAGAAAAAAAATAAAATGTGCAGGGATTCCAGACCATGAGACCGCCCAGTCCCCTCTGGGCAATCTACCTAACATAAATGAAACAGTCCTCTTTGTATTTAGGGTTTTCACGGAAGGACTTGATGATAATGGTCACGTGGACTTCTGGCTTTTAGTCCATCAATGTAGGAGCATCATGATGCTTTGAGTAGGTGGTGGTGGCGCAGGCCGCCACCAGAAAAAAACCAGAAAAAAAAATGAAGAGAGTATTTCCAGAATTTATAATGCAAGGCAGGATGTTGGGGTCATGTTTGAAGTAAATGACAATGGTAGTATGGAGAATCTCTGAAAGAGCTTGAATTTCAGCTTCACCACCATAAACTCCACATGTTGCCATGTATTGATAGTACTCCTGACTTGTTGTGATAACTCGATTTGCGTTGGAAAGAACAACAGGAAGAACATCTCCAAATCTGTCCCAATGTGATTCAACAAAATCTACTGCCCTGTGTCATAGTGAGAGTGCATTGCCTTCCTCAACCGTTTGTGTCAGGAAATAACCCACTGATAGGAACAGGCAGTTGCCAGATCGCGGAATAGAGATGACATTTTATAAAAACCCGTCGACAGAGAAGATACTGTCGTTTATTTTATAACAGAGGCTTAGAAAACAATCATCACAGTATAACAAAAATAGCAAGTTGTATGGGAGGCCGCAGGCAGTGTGGGGAAGGGTTTGAAAGAGGACAAATAGGAATCGAGAAATGCCGTTTTGCGTGAGTGTGGGCGGGACTGGTTTTGAAGTGGAGCCATAGACATCGTGGGGAAGGGTTTGGAGAGGACGAATAAGAATCGAGAAATGCCGTGTTGGCTGCGTGTGGGCAGGACCGGTTTTAAAGAGGAGATGCAGGAATCGAGAAATGCCATGTTGGCTGCGTGTGGGTGGGACTGGTTTTGAGGTGGAAGCAGGACGAACCAGAAGAGAACAATATATAAAAGATATATATATATATAATTATTATTGTCAGAATTACTAGATGCCATAAAGGCACTTCAAGGTGAGAAAGCAGCAGGCCCTGATGGCTACCCTGCAGATTTTTATAAGAAATTCTCCGCTCAGCTAGCTCCCCTACTATTAGCAACATTTACAGAAGCCAGAGACAATCAAACTCTTCCTCAAACTTTTCGTCAAGCATTAATCACCGTGTTTCCTAAACAAAATAAGGACTTATTACAATGTGCTTCATACAGACCAATTTCAATTTTGAATAATGACGTTAAAATACTCTCAAAAATCATAGTTAGAAGGATGGAGAAGGTGCTCCCTTCGGTAATATCACAAGATCAAACTGGATTTATCAAGGGCCGACACTTATCTTCGAATCTTCGACGCCTGTTTAATGTAATATACTCACCAACTAAATCAAACACCCCAGAAATATTATTATCATTGGATGCAGAAAAAGCATTTGACATGATTGAATGGAAATACCTTTTTACTACATTGGAGAAATTTGGGTTTGGCCCGAACATTTGTGCATGGATCAAATTACTGTATACTAACCCAGAAGCTTCAGTTTGTATGAACAACATTTGTTCAGACTACTTTAAACTAGAACGTGGTACCAGACAAGGATGCCCCTTGTCACCGCTACTGTTTGCAATCGCCATTGAGCCACTGGCAATACACTGTCGAAACAATGATCAAATAAAGGGGATTATCAGAGTAGGACTGTAACAGAAAATTTCTCTATATGCAGATGATATGGTACTGTATATATCAGACCCAGAAAATTCTGTGCCAGCAGTATTAACAGCACTCAAAGAATTTCAAAAGATCTCTGGTCTCAGAATTAATCTGAATAAAAGTGTACTCTTTCCAGTGAATTCTCAAGCATATAATATTAGATTAGATATCCTACCCTTTATCATTGTAGAACAGTTTAAATACCTAGGGGTAAACATCACAAGTAAACATAAAGCTCTTTATCATCAAAATTTTGTCGTGTGCATGGAAAAATTTAAGCAAGACTTGCATAGATAGTCAACTCTTCATCTCACTCCAGCTGGAAGAATTAACACTGTTAAGATGAATATTCTTTCTAAGCTCCTTTTTTTATTTCAAAACATCCCAATATACATCAATAAATCGTTTTTTAAGCAATTAGATTCAACAATAAACTCATTTATTTGGAACTCAAAACATCCACATATCCAAAGAGCAACCCTACATAGACAAAAGGCAGAAGGTGGCATGGCTCTACCTAACTTCCAGTTTTATTACTGGGCAGCAAACATACAAGCTATAAAATCCTGGACACAAATAGATGAACATACACAGGCCTGGTCCGCAATAGAAGTAAAATCCTGCAGTACTTCTTTATATTCCCTGCTCTGTGCCCTAATTAATGCAAGTTATCGCCAATATACTAATAACCCAATTGTGCTTCACTCACTCAGAATACGGAACCAATGTAGAAAGCATTTTAAGATGGAGAAGCTTTTATCTGTTGCACCTCTACAAGAGAACCACCTCTTTCAACCTTCGCAAACATATGCAGTTTTTAATATCTGGAAAAAATCTGGGATTAACTTTCTTAGAGATATTTATATAGACAACGTCTTTGCATCCTATGAAAAATTACATTCCAAATTTAACATTCCAGCTACACATTTCTTTCACTATCTTCAAATTAGGAACTTTGTTAAACAGAACCTTTCCCGATTTTCCTCATCTTGCACCCTCATCCATGCTGGAAAAATATTGCTCAATCTCAAGGACTCAGACACCATCTCTACAATATATAAAATCATTTTACAATCCCTCCCTTTCAAAGATCCAAGAGGTCACTGGGAAAAAGATCTCTCAATTAATATATCAGAAAAGGAGTGGAAAGTAGCAATGCAGAGAATTCACTCGAGCTCCATATGCGCAAAGCATACAATTATACAATTTAAAATTATATATCGAGCACATCTGTCTTGCCTAAAACTCTCCAAAATGTTTCCAGGGCAGGATCCAACCTGCGAACGTTGCAATCAAGTCCCAGCTTCACTGGGTCACATGTTTTGGTCCTGCACCAAATTAACATTATTGTATCTGTAATGTATCCAGAAATGCATTAGATTGTGTATTGTCTTCCTTAAACTCAGTAGTATATAGGGATTTATAGTAGTCTCTGAAAGTGTGCATTATATTTTGGTGTTCGACGATTTTATCTCCGTTCGTACTAATGATTACCGAGATTGCATTGCGCACTTCTTGCTTGAGACATTCACGAATCGGATTGAAATGGTCGAACATTCAGCTGCCAGTGCCGAAGAAAGAGCAATAAATGTCAGTTCCGAATGCAAAAAAAACTCGGAGAAAAACTTGGAGACAGACTGGCTGCTTTAGAAGATGACAGTAGAAGGAATAATGTCAGAATTGAGGGTCTGCCGGAGAATCGAGAAAGTTCAAACCCTGTGAAATTCACAGCTGAACTTTTTTCTAAAATAATCGGGGACGACTTTAAAGCAGAATCTGAGATAGCAGCGGCTTACCGCGTACGCGGATCAAACACCGTCAGACACCGACCAAGATCTTTTATAGTTCGTTTTGAACGATTATCATTTAAGCTAGAGGTGATGGCACTCGTCAGAAACAAGGAAGATATTATATATGAAAATAACCACATTCTTAAATTCCCTGACTTCTCTCCAGCAACAGCTACTAAACGCGCAGCCTTCTATAATATTAAACAGCGGCTACGGCAAGCCAGTGTGAAATACAGCCTCCTGTATCCGGCAAAACTGAAAGTGGAATGGCAGGGTCAATTCTATGTCTTCGCTAGCAAGGATGAAGCAGAAAAAGAATTAAGAAAGCTGATCCCGGGACTATTCTGATACATAATAGCGAGTCATGGCGGTTAAAATGATAAAGCAAAGATTAATAATCTTTTGTCTGATCTATTCGTTTTAAAATACGGGTTTTTATCAGCATATATTCTCATTATTACTTAGTATTACTAGGGCGCTATCTGTTTATGTTTTATTGTGCTTAATTATTTATTTATTTATTTATTTATTTTTTCTCTTTTTCTCTTCTAATTATCTCATCTCTACCCTAAACGAGACTGTTCAATATCATACCCTAGGTTTACTGTTATTGCTATTACTGCATTAAGACTGGTTATGCTTCTGCTGGACACATTTTTAATACCCTGGGTTTATTATCTGGGTGTATCATCTTAATGCACTAAAATTGCTGAAGACTATATATATATTTTAAGTGCAAAACTCTTTTTTTTTTTTTTTTTTTTTTTTTTTTTAGAGATATCTCTATCTTTTAACCCTAAAGCGCCGCTGCATTGGAGCTTGTTTTGCTTTGGACGTGCTCTGTCTCTGGGTATGTCAGAGGACTGGGACTGTGTGAAGTGGGTTTTAGCCTCACTTGGGGAGGCAAAAAGGGAGGGTGGGGGGTTAAGGGGGGGAGAGAAAGAGAGCAGGCCTGATCTATACATAATCTATCCTCTCAGTCTTTATAATTATAATAAGACTATAAAATGACATCAAAAACTCAGAATCAGTGTCTCCATGATGGGACAGTTAACTTCGTAAGCTGGAATGTTAAAGGCCTGAATCACGAATTAAAGAGAAAGAAAGTACTCTCTCACCTAACAGGTCTAAATGCTAAAATAGTATTTTTACAGGAAACTCACTTAATAAGCAAGGATCAGTTCCTGCTGCAAAAAGACTGGACTGGCCAAATGTTTCATTCTAGTTTTACAAAGAAAACTAGAGGTGTGGGAATTCTCATACATAGAACAGTACCATTTGTAGCATCAGATGTAGTATTGGATCCTGAAGGGAGATATGTAATGGTCATGGGAGACTTATCTAACTGTAAAATGATCTTGATAAATGTTTATGCACCTAATGTTGATGATAAGGAATTTATACAAAATTTATTGGCATCCATTCCCAATCTGAACACTCATAAAGTTATAATGGCCTGGGATTTTAATTGTGTTATAAATCCACTTTTAGATAGGACTTCCTCCACAGGGGGAACGGCATCTAACACTGCAAAAATAATTACAAAGTTTATAACTGATCACAACTTATCAGACCCCTGGAGGTTTTTAAACCCAAATTCAAGAACATATTCTTTCTACTCACCAGTACATCATTGTTACTCAAGGATCGATTACTTCTTTATAGACAATAACTTCTTGCCTAAGATTAAATCTTGCAAATACGATGCTATTGTTATTTCTGACCATGCACCTATGATCTTGGAGCTAAAATTACTAAGCCCATGCACTCACCCCGCAGATGGCGCCTCAACCTGCTTCTATTAGCTGACGAGAATTGTACTGAATTTATATCCAAACAAATCAAATTCTTTCTAGAGACAAATACATCCCCCGAGATCTCTGCAGGGATACTCTGGGAAACTCTTAAGGCCTTCTTAAGAGGACAGATTATCTCATATCTTTCCCACAGAAATAAATCCGAGGCCAAGAAAATAGCAGAGATAAAAAGCGAAATTACTAAAATAGATGAAGAACACGCCAGACAACCAAGCAAGACTCTACATAGGAGAAGGCAGGCTCTACATTCGGAATTAAACCTCTTGACAACTAAAGAAACTGAACAACTAATTTACAAATCCAGACATCATTACTATGAACATGGGGAGAAAGCTAATAAACTTTTAGCTGGACCAAAATTTTTAATTACCTTTCAGACAGCCTTGGACTCACAATCCCTCCTAACCCATTAACAGCTGTGTTTGGGGTTCTTCAAGATGGGCTTAAAGTGGAGAAAGACAAACAAATTGTGATTGCATTCACTACACTTTTGGCACGCAGACTTATTCTGCTAAACTGGAAGAACCCAAACTCTCCTCTTTTAAGTCAGTGGGAAACCGATGTGTTATACTATTTGAAATTGGAAAAAATCAAATACTCAGTTAGAGGATCTGTACAGATTTTTTTCAAAACATGGCAGGATCTAATTAGTAATATTTTAAAATAAGCTCTGAAAGCACAGAGGAAGCAGTTATTTCTTTATTTCTTTTTCTTCTCCATTCATTTCTATTGACTTATCAAACTTATCAATTTAGATACGTTTACAAGCCTTAAATTTTACTCCGTTTGCCTTGTTCTCTCTCTCAGGGGTGGGGGTCGATCTGTTCCCAATTCTACTTTTTTTAAAAATTGATTGATTTGTATGGAATGATTGCAATAAAAAATTAATAAAATTTCAAAAAAAAAAATGAGAGATATATATAAGTAGTAAAGGAGCATCACTATAATACATATCAAAAATTTTGACAGTTGTATGTCCCGCCCCCCTGGCATTTCCAGTATCCACCAGATGCCAGCTGGTTAATGGGCAGTCCCACGCTCTGTTTTCTGCCCATTGTCGGGGGGATGTTTGACAGGCATCGGACCATTTGCCAGTCATCCGAACTTTGGTCAGCCAGTCTTGGTCTTGGTCCTAAAAATGGGTGTGGACAACTTTGTAAGCTGAGATGGATCTTCAGGGACCTCTAAGGTGTCAAAAGGTAAGTCAGCAATGGTGCGGAGTGGGATACCTACTCCTATGTGTGTACAGAGCTGGGTGTGTGTACAGAGAGTACAGAGAGCGTGTGTGATAGACCCAGAGAGAGGATGTACAAGAAGTTTTTAGAGAGAATCAATTACACACCCAAGGAGCCTGGCTGTTTTGACGGTATTAACAGCTTCTTGTGAAATGTATCAAGTCGTCGGGAAAATGTCAAGCAAAAAAATGTGTTGGAATGGAAGAGTGGACAATATATTTACAGTGTGCACAAACCAGCACGGCTGAGGTTCAAGAGAAACAGAACAATTGTTTCAACGATCGATGACCAGTGGCAAGCAGATGGTCGCTCAGCCATCTGGGCTTATGTGTTTAGCTCTGTTTAATATTTAGAAGAAAAATGTGCTGAACGTCAAGAGAATAAATGCATACTAGATGGGCACATTTGTAGTATTTGGTCCTCTAAACCATTTATTGCATATAAACATAGCTTATTTATGCTCCAAAGTGCTAGAAGAGATAGACTTGTGTCCTGTGTGCATGCTTTGCTAAAAATGTATAATCTCCCTTGTTTTCGTAAAGCTTTCAAGAATGATGTGGATGATATTCTAGCTGAGTTTGTGCAGGGAGAGATACCCATTGATGCTTACGCACAACTGACTCAGCCTGTGAAGAACAGCTTTATGTGGTGTGAAGTATAATGGCCCGGACACACACAGGCAGACACCGGTTTAGCCATCACCACACATTTATTTACAAATATATAACAAAGTCAAGTGCACCGCCACCAAACCCCCCTAAGTCTAGGCTCTCAATAGCCACTGTCTTGAAACACAACACAACACACTCGGGCCTCTCCTCGCCTCCTCTACCTCGACCTTGCCTTCCTCCTCACCCGACTCCAGCCTTGATTGCAGGGCGGCGGCTCCTTAAGTAGGTGGCTGATTGGTGACCACACCCAGCCACCTGCGACAGTGGTCAGCTCTGTTCCAAACAGAGAAAATAGGCTTGCATAATTTAGTGAAGTACAAATATATAAAACATGTGCTGACTTAAACACTTTATTTAGGGGGTATTACAGGCTCACTGATGGGTTGGGACCTGGTTTGCAATTTGATTTGTGTTCTCATACATGTATACAATTCTTGTGTTTTGTTTCTTTTCAAATGAGTTGCTAATCTGTATACAAACAAGCTTGTGTGAATATTTTACTGCTGTTTCTCCTGATTTTATTCATACTTTTAAACAATTTTAATATATAGCACAAAGTGTGTAACCCTGGAAGTGAAGACCACGTCTTATTTTGCTTTGTTTGGAATTTTGCTTCAAGAAAACTTTATGTATCATTTATAACAGATGGGTTGGGTAGGATCATCAGGTAAAGGATGCAAACTGTTTGTGTCCTTCAATCATTCAATAAAGTTATTGTTTTTAAGACACATTGGCATCTTCTAGAGAATGTAAGCCAGCTCCTTGGTCACTTGGAGCAAAATGTTTTTATCACTAATCATTCAAACGGTTCTATTGGCAGGGTTGTATCTAAGTATTCGCTTGGGTTGGTATTAATGACATGATTCATTTCCAACAACAATGCTTCTATATTCCTGAAATAGCCTTTGTTTAAAGTGTATGTCCATTTTGTTGATCTTGTTTCCTCATTCATTAGTGTAAATTGTGTTGGCTGGGTGATGGAATTGAACGTTTTTGGGTAAGTCAGTTCCACCAATGCCACTTCCCAGTCTCTGGCCAGTTCTATTGTCCTGGCTAGCTGAACGGTGAATGATGCTATCGTGTTGTTGGGAAAAGTCCTGGCTGATGAATTACTTGGCAGTCTTACATAAAATCCATTTCTGACTTTAGACATTTTTTTTTCTTGCTTTCTCAACTCCTTATGTCTTTCACTTCTGAAGCCTTGACCCAACTGTTAAATTTCTTGTCCCAACCAAGCCATTTTACCAACACATGCTTGTTTCTACCACACCCAGGAGTGGCTAGAATTTTCTGGACTCGGTACACCTCGTTAGCATCAGGGTTTATTTTTTGTAACTCTTCTGCATAAAATGTCCCTTGAATTTCATCACCTGCATAATATTTTATTTTATAGACAGGTTTGATCCGTTTAAAACAGTCCACGATAATAAATATTTCATCTATAAATGACTGCTCATAGCCTTTTTCGAATACACCTTTTAATTTTGAAACTCGGACATGATCACCTATTTTCAAAGTGCACGGAGTAGATTTTCTTTGCCCGGCCCTACCATAGACTGTTTTCCAAACACTCCAACATTTTCTGGAGTCACATCTACAGGTCTTGTTTAATCGTGGTGTGAAAACTGTGGTTAAAACTCTGCAGAAAGTCTGACAGGACATCTATGCAGTATACTGAAAAGTACTGGCATATGTAAAACATTTCCACATTTTGGACTTTAAGGTCCTATTGAATCGTTCTACAATACTGGCCTTTACATCGCTATTCATGACAAAATGTACAATATTGTTCTGTTTTAGTAGTTTATGTACCAATGTGTTATGAAATTCTTTGCCTTCGTCTGTCTGTAGCTTCTTAGGTACTCTACCCTGTCTAAAGATCAAACTAAAACCCGGAGAAACTTCTTTCCCTGTCTTGGCCTTTAATGGCACGGTCCAAGCATATTTTGAGAGCACGCTGATACACGTGAGGATAAATTTATGACCATCATTGAATTTTGAGTAATAAGACATCTCTACCAAATCTGCTTGCCACTGCTCATCGACCGTTGAAACAATTGTTCTGTTTCTCTTGAACCTGAGCCGTGCTGGTTTGTGCACACTGTAGGTATATTGTCCACTTATCCATTCCAATACGTTTTTTTGCTTGACATTTTCTCTACGACTTGATACATTTCTCAAGAAGATGTTAATACCACCAAAACTGCCAGGTTCTTGGGTGTGTAATTGATTCTCTCTAAAGCCTTCTTGTACATCCTCTCTCTGGGTCTGTCACTCATGCTCTCTGTACTCTCTGTACACACCAGCACTGTACACACATAGGAGCAGGATGCCCGTTCTGCCCCATTGCTGACTTACCTTTTGACACATTACAGGTCCTCGAAGGTCTGTTTCGGCTTACAAAGTTTACCAGCTCATTTTTAGGACCAAGGCCAAGACTGGCTGACCAATGTCATTCTGACGACTGATAAGGTCCCATACCTGTCAAATATCGCCCCAACAATGGCAGAGACCAGAGCGTGGGAACGCCCATTAACCAGCTGGCATCTGGTGGGTACTGGAAATGCCTGGGATGCAGGACATACACCTATCAAAATTTTTGATATGTATAATAGTGACGCTCGTTTACTACTTATATATATATATATATATATATAGGGGGTTCAGTGAGTGTGTACGCCTGATGAGCCCAGAATTAGGGTGAAACACGTGTCGCGTACTCTTTGCATCATTTGACAGTAAAACTATTTCAACCATATATATATATATATATATATATATACCTGTATATGTATATATTAAAAAAAATCTATAAAAAAATCTAAACAAAGCACACAGCAGGCTTATTGGTCTCAAGTTGTGGTTTGTAAAATCATTGAAATGGCGGTGCACATGTGCCTGATGCTTATGCCTGCCTGTACAAAGAACGGCATGGCAGTCTGAGCAAATGTTCATCACACATCACAGATATAACTTGTTAAAATATCTAAATGTGATATCTGTCTCTTTCATGGAGCAATAACAGAAAGCACTCCGACTTTCAAATCAGTACATTATCAGTTAATCAAATGCTCAGTTGATTACAGACTGACTGAAGAAGGGGCCTGAGTTGCCTTGAAAGTTTGACTATTGTAATCTGTTCAGGTAGCCAATAAAAGGGGTCATTTTGCTAGACTTCTCATTGAATGTATAATGGCTAACAGGGAACAACACGTTATACATACTGAAACAAGCACCAAGATGGAAAGACCGAGACAAACACTGAATGGGAGTTAAGGCCAGTAATGTGAGTGTTTATTTCACAACAAATCTTAGTCTTCTCACTTCTTAAAATAAGAAAGTGTTCATTTTACCACAGACTTAAAAACACAACATTTTCTGCCATTTAGATTTTTTTAATGGTAGATGTGTCATTTTTGTATGATGATCACTGACTTACTAGCTGATTTAGACATTTTGGAGCAAACATTCCATAGATTATCAAAGATGAATGGCTCAATCTCAGTTCAGTTATGGGTTTTAAGAGTCGGGTATAGAAAACGGATGGAAGAATGAATAGACTAACATCACAGTGGGACTGACTTGACATTGAAAAGTGCAATGAAAAATGATTTTCTGTTCACTTCATTATCCTGCTGATTACAATACCTAAAATTCCAACACCAAAATAGTCTAGTAATAGTGTGATTTACCGATGGTCAAACGCTTCTCTAACTTTAAACCAACATCCATGTTAAGGTTGTGTTTTATAAATTCCAAATTCTGCTTAAGAAATGGCTTACACACGTTTCCAGGCCCAGCAGTTGGTTGGTTTCCTTCCAGGAGTTGCAATGAATCCGAAAACATGAGAAAGAGAGACAGAGCACCCATTTGACACCTGAGCACCTTTACCTTTAAATGATCTTCTGGTTTATTACTAATATAAATGCACAGCTAAGTAAATTTGTACCACTAAAAGGCAAGAGAAGCAGGCTTGTTAGTGCCCTTTAGTCCCTCATATGCAGGATTAATTAAGCCAACTGCTCAGAGAACAACAAGACAACTTTAATAATCACCTAACATACAAAAGAGGCACTGCAGCCAGTTGTCTAAAGAACGGGGGGCTTGTTCTTTAAGAAATCCAAACTTATTATGAAAATGATCCACAAAAGCCGATTCTGCCAATTGCGCCTCATCTTCATCACTGCTGTGTGTGCATTTTGATTGGCTGACAGAAGACGTGAAAAATAGGAGGCCAAGCAGATTGGATGCATCAACATCACATGACATTGAATTGCCACTCACCTCACTCTTCAAACGTGGGAACAGCCGATCAGCAGAACCTCAGTAATCAGATATAAACTGACAGGCAGATCCTGTGGAAGTCGCTATTTCAGTTTAATTTGTCTGTCTTTACTCATGGAGTGCAGGCTCAGAGTGCTGTAACGAGTTCACAGGTTAAACACAATTATAGATGTCACAAAATCATAATGCACACACATACACTGATGAAAGTGTTGGGGTGTTAAAGTTGGAAAAAAATAATTTACTACTGGAGCAGAAGTTGGTTCTGATGTGCGCCAATAGCTCCACTCCACTGTAGGACAAGTTGGCATTGTCCCATTTGGCTTGGCATTCTGTGGCACAAAAGGCCTGATAATCAGAATAAGAAGAGGAGCAGAAAGCTGACTGCACTACCACCACCTGAACAGTAAAATGAGGGGCAAAAACTGCAGCTCTACCAACATTGTTGTCATTTGAGTCATCTGAGAATGAAAACATAATTCAAGGATGAGCTGACATGTCTGTGGAGATGCCTTCACACAACAAAGGAACCCAAAAGGACATTCATGTTTTAGGCTTGAAATCCCAAATTGAAATCTCGCTAAATTTGATGAGCAAATAAAGACACTGGATCTGTAACTGCAAAGGACCTTTGATTCAATTTGATCGCCACAGGCTGCTGTTTCCTTTAAAGTCAGGTATGAACATTTGTTTTGTAGCTGGAAGCTGACTACAGTATAGTGACCAAGACAGCTGTGATCTCTGAGCCACGGAGATCAGAGCTCATTCAGTGTGTCAAAGATCCACTACTCCAAACCTGAGCTTTGTAGTCAGTGATTGAGTGTCTTGTTAATCATCTCGTTGATGTGGTGGTCCTGTCTTGAAGTGATATTACTGACCGAGCAAACCACACTAGCCATCACAGAGTTTTAGAGCATGTAAAGGACATCACTACTCCTATTAAAGGATCAGAGTCTCTTCTGAAAAAATGTCTTCTCTGCCCTTTCTTATACACAGCAGCTCCACTGTGTTATGAGACCAGTCCAGCCTGTCGTTGATGTTATTCTCTCACATTTACTGTGTGAATAGATGAGGCCACTAGTTAGGGGTGATATAGGTGGTCATGTCAGACTAAATTCTCATCCCTGAGCCTCCATCACACCTGAATTTTCTTCTTTTTTCTTTCCATTTCAGGTTTAACTCAAAAGTTTCCTGAAGTAATCCAAACCTTCTCTCATGAGGATCTCCTCAAGATCACTGAGTTCTACAAGCCCCACCTGGCTTATGTGATTGAATACGACATCAGGAGTATCCTGCAAAACCTGGCCACCAAGAACATCCTCACCAACGATGAGGCCAAGGTAAGCAGGTCTCCCTGTCAGTATGAGGCACAGAGAGCTGAGCAGAGATGGTAAGCTCAGGAAAATCATCTGAGACTGTCTGACCCTCCATAGCAGGTCTTTCTGTTATTGTGAGGTCATCAGACCCTTACTGACCACTCTGCTCTGCTCTCCCAGTGGTCTTTTCTAATGTGACCCTCTGATCACTCGCTTGACTTTCAGAGATTTAAAGCCAAAGAAAAGTCTGAGGGGCGAGCAGGTGTGGAGTCCTTCATCAGTGACATAATGAAGAGGGACAGTGTGGTGTTGATGAGTCTGTGGGAGGCACTGGCTGAAGAACTTGTGAGATTTCCGTCACCAAATCTGACAAAAATACTGAAGGAGGTGACAGAGTGTGGTGAGTTAATGGAGTTTTGTGTGACAGGGAAACACAGAATGTGTAAAAATCAGAAACATTATTGTCTGTAGGCCACTGGACACACAACTGTCTGCTTGATGGCCGTCAATGCCAACACTTCCTCCAGTTCCTCTGATTTTCTCTTTTAGGTTTTTATTAAAGTCTTTAAAGGGGTCAGTGGTCCCACTATACTATTTAGTAACTGGTGTGCTATTGTCACCTATGTGCCACCTGTCATGACCGCACATTTGACTTGCATGTCTCCTCTTCTACACTTTATAAACCTACACCTACAGCCTAACAGGATGATCAGTAATGATATTTTCTTTTTCTTTACTTTTAACAGGAAGTCATAGATTTTGTTGTTATCTGACACCATTGATGTCCATGTGTGTAACCATTAGCTTTAGATGCCCACAGATGCCCACACTCATGCTCATCCATGTTTGTATTTTCAGAAGTTTCCCCCTCAAATCCCCATGAAGCCTGTTGTTCCCCTGAGGTCTTAGTAAAGAGTCTCTGCTCTCCACTTTGCCTCCTGCTCTCCTCAGCATGATAAACACACAATATGTCTGCTGTTCCTAATACTGTCTGGTGTGTTATTTTCTTGGTTTTCTTTCCTGTACAGTTAATTTCAGACTTCCAATATGGACACATATTGATGGGTTGTCCTTTACTTTTAGACATTAAGTCTTCATTGTGCACCTTCGTTTTTGTCATTTTTCTGGTTGTATACCTCACTGTGAGTTCTGTATACTTTTGTTAATCTTCCTCTTTACTGCTGTAACTGGCTCTTCTTGTTATCTCACCAGGACCAGACCTCTTGATGAACATTCAGGCCAGTCTCCAGCCCACTCCCATTGATGCTCGTATTAAAGGTAAGCCACTGGTCTTGTGTCTCCAGTCGTCGGCTTCTCCAGGACTCTGCTCCTCAGTTAGAACATCAGAACAGTTGTGACAAGATCAGGCCATTCATCTCAATAAGCTCACTAATCTTATTCTCTTAATATTTTCCAAAATAACATTGTCAGACTTTGAGGGTCTTAAAGTCCTACTCTCCACCACACTTTTTCTTTGTATCTGTTGTTCTCTTTCTGGAGAAAAATGTTAACATCTGTGTGATATTTACCCTTATCAAGTTTCCAAAAACATAATAAAATGCATCCACCATATAAATTACTTTCATAACGTTAAAAACATAATTTATGACATCTTCATCTGCCTCTGTTTAAGCTGAAAAGGTTCAGCTCCTTCAGTCTGTCCTCACAGTGCAGACCTCTCACTCCTGAATCAGCCTTGCTGATCTTCTCTGGACTTTTTTTAGCGCTGCAACAGACTTTTTGTGCCCAAAGATCAAAACTGCACACAACACTCCAGATGAGCCTCACCAGTCTGTCATAAAGCTTTAGTATAACCTAATATGACTTGTGCTCCACATGGGGGTGCTATATGCCCTGGCAGCCTTATTCATGGCCTCTGTCCACTGTCTTGATGTAAGCAATGAACATTTCACTACAATTCCCAGGCCTTTCTTCTTTCAAGTTGCATACCTCTGATTGTGTATTTTAATCTAAAATGTTTGCTTCCTACATGTAATACTAAGGTCCCTCATCCCACATCTCTTTGCTTCTTGTGTTTGAGTCAATTCGCTGACAGACTGTGCCCTTTATTCACAGTTCTTTTTCATCTCTCTAGTCATCTGCTTTTGTTCCTTCCTCATACAACTTCACCTCACTAGTGAGACATGATCTCCTCATCCAAACCCACGCTGACTGGTCACTGGCACTCCTGTTCCTCATATGTGCTGTTGTGATTCAGTGATCCCAAGGACGTCAGTTGCTCTTACTACATACATCATGAAGATCTCTGAGAGGCTGGTCCTCAAACAGCTCTAACCTCTGGTTTCAGAACATCTCGTTCCTCTGCAGTTTGCCTATCAGACACATAGATGGTGTTGAGGATGCTCTGATCGCCATGCTCCACAGAGTTTACTCCCACTTCAACAAAGCTGGAATCACAGTCAGCATAATGTTCTTTGATTTTTCCAATGTCTTTAACACCATTCTGCCTCATTGACTGGGGAAAAAGGTCAAGACCTTGCATCTTGATGCCCCCACAATCTCCTGGATCATGGACTACCTGACCAACAGACAGCACTTTGTGAGGATGAGGGACTGTGTGTCAGAAATGGTGGTGTGAAATACAGGAGCACCTCAGGTTGCTGTCTTGTCTCTCTTCCTGTCTACTCTCAGCACAAAGGACTTCCAGTACAATACCAGTGCTCGCCACGTACAGAGATTCTCAGATGACTCCTCTATCACAGGCTCCATTACTAACAGAAACGAGTTGACGTAAAGGAGGCTTATGGAGGACCTTGTTGTGTGGTGAAGGAAAAAACCACATGTGGCTCAGATGATTTAAGACACAGAGTTATAAACAGTCACTCGTTACGTCTATAAACTCCTGTCCTTATCCTCTGCTGTTTGTAAGGTTAGCCCAGTTAACGTTCATGTAATTAAAGCCCCCCATGACTGTAAAATCCCCCTTTAAACTGGTGTTATTTACATTATAAAATAATGTAAATTTAAACTATTGATGTCATTAGGTGGTCTCTAACACATTTCAAATATGAGGCCTTGATCCCTATTGCTGTCTCGTTGTACCAAACATCCTCACTAAGCTGTGGCTCACCGTCTAATTGAAGACGTCTTACATTTAAATTGTGTTTTATATACATGGTGACTCCCACACCTTTGTAATCAACATCCTGCCTGAAGAAGGGGCCTGAATTGCCTCATAAGCTTGCATTTTGTCATTTTTCTAGCCAATAAAAGGTGTCATTTTACTTAACTTCTCACTACTGCTATAATATTATAAATGCAGTGGATTCAGGATGTATTCAGACCCCTTCACTTTCTGCACACTTTACTGTGTTGTAGATTTAATTTGAAATGGAGAAACTGGCCATTGCTGCCCTTCATTGTACATTTTATAAACCTTAACAACAAAATGACCTCATGTTTTTAAAAAGGTTTGCAAAAAATATTCAGAATTAAAAAGTGAAACCTTTCATTCCTGGAAGACTTTAGTCCCTCAACTGTGACACTCCAGGTTGTGCTCAGTTGCCTCTTGTTTGCTTTCATTCTCCTTGAGATATTTCAAGAACTTGATTAGAGTCCTCCTGTGTCTCCCTGAATTGATTGGACGTCCTTCAGAAACGCACACATCTGTGTATAGAATTTCCAACAATTCACACTGCATGTCAGGACAAAAACCAAGTCATGAAGTCCAATGAACTCTCTGTAGACCTCCACAATCAAGTTGTGCTGAATCATGGAATGAAGCCAAGGGATAAACTCATTTGTAAAGCTTTGAGTGTTCACAGGAGCACAGTGACGACACTTATTATATATTTGGAAGAATTGCAAAAACACCTGAACTCTTCATGGAGTCTTTTCTATCTAGTCGGACTGAGTAACTGGGCAGGAATGGCCTCAGTCAAGGAGGTGACCAACAACCCAATGATCACTCTTAGAGTTTCAGAAGTCCTCTGCTGAGATGGAAGAATCTGACAGAAGGATGTCCATTTCAGCAGCACTCCATCAACCAGGCATCTTTTAGAGATTTGGTAGATGGAAGCCCTTATTAAGTAAAAGGCATTTGACAATAAAAAAAGCACATAAGGAAGAAAGAATCTCTGGTCTAGGGAGACAAAAACTGAACCTCAAGGACTGTTTCTGCCAAAGACCAGGTGCTGCTCATTATCTGTGTAGCACCATTCCTGTACTGAAGGTTGGTGGTGACAGCATCTTGCTATGGTGGTGCAGGGACAGGGAGATTGGTCAGAACTGAGGGAATGCAGACAAATCCAGAGAGATCAATGAAGAAAACCTGCTGTAGAGATCACTCCACCTGAGACTGGGGTGACTGTTCAATGACCCAAAGCATAAAATCCACAACACTAGAGTGGCTTCTGGACAAGTCTCTGAATGTTCTTGAGTGGGCCAACCAAAACTCAGTCTTACACCCCATGGAACATGTATGGAGAGACCTGAAGATGGCAGTTTACAGACACTTACCATCCAATCTAATGGAGCTTGAGAGGATCTACCAGGAATAATGGGATAAACTTAACAAATCCAGGTGTGCAAAGCTTATAGAGACTTAGTAAGAAGATTTGAAGCTGGAAATGCTGCCAAAAGGGGCTTCATCAATGTATTTAGTTAAGTGGCTAAACATTTGTAATAATGAGAGATCATGGTTTTTGATATTTAATAAATCCTGTTTCACTTCGTCATTATGGGTTATTCAGTGTTGATGGATAGGTGAAAACATCAAATGTATCTATTTAAAATTAAATCTATAAAATAGTAAAATTTGCAGAGAAGGATGGAGTTAGAATACTTTCTCAGCCCACAGTTTGTTCAGTTACACAGAACTACTCATGCAGTTTATTATTTTTTTCATTGCATTTAAGGCCAGTGGTTTAATGTATTGCTCAATTATCTTTGACTCTTTGAGTAGAAACTTCTGAATTGTTTCTGTATTTGTTTTTACACTATTATGGGTATCTATTTATGTGAAACCAGGCCTGTCCTAACCTCTCTACTACCCTCTCCCCCCAATCTTTGAGTTATCTACTTATATGTCCTACCTAACACCCCCACACACCCCACATTGGTGTCCATCCTGATCAAATACATCTCATCAAGGCATCCCAATGCCCCATAAACCTGTGCCCTTCTATCCTACCCCAAGATTAGCCACTTGTTTAAACTTTCTAATCCCCTCAGTCTTATATGGACTGAAAAGTCAGAACTTCAGAGAAGACCACAATGTCAGCTCCACTCCTCAGTTTGGCACTTAACTCCTATATTGTCAAAGTGTCACTCTGCCCACACATTTGTCTTCTGTTCCAATATGGCCAATGAGAACTAAATCACCCACACTCTTGCCAGCAGCCTGTTCATCCTTCCAAGGAGGTGTCCATCAGGTAGACAGCACACCCTACAAGAGTCTGACCACACAAGAACACATACCTAAATCTCAATCCCTCTGATGACTGAGTCCTGTACTCTCACTGCGTTTCTCTTTCTGGGGTGACTGGTTTTCAATTGACCCGCTGGGGATCCTCCACCACAGAATTGTCAGAGTCACCATCAAGCTCCACAAAGACCTGAAAATGGTTGTGACCTTCCACCTCTGGACTGGAGCCCTTGGCCAGTGCGTACCTGTAGCCTTGTGTGTAGTGCATGTCCAACAATGACACACCTGTTTCTACCTGTCTGCTTGAAGTCTCCTCTCAGGTTCACACTATCCCCCTAAAAGATTCCTGGGCAAGATCTATAATCTCCTACCACACCACAGGTTAGCCACCTCCTCAAGTTCAGTGATCCTGACTGCAAGGTGGTGGATCAGCTATCATCTTCCAAACGTCAAAGTCAACATCCAAAAGTCTTTTTTTTTCACAAGTTCTCTTTATCACTTTCAGGTCTCCATGAGACGCACAGAGGTGGTGTTTCTGAATCTACAAGAACTCTGGAGGATCAGGCATCTCCTGGAGATCCACACACCAGAGCTGTGGGCTTTGAGACTCGATACACAGAGCTGATGGTCTTTAAACAATTCAAAAGAACATACAGTGAGAGGCACCATGAACTTGAGAAGATGGGGAGAACTCATGCAGAGCTAATAGAGGAGCGGACAAAAGAGAAATGTGAGCGAATCTGGACTGAGCAACTTTTTAGGAGTCCAGGAAGTGAGACAGACCCTCACATTGTAGTGGTCAGTGGGGTGGCTGGAATTGGGAAGACCTTCATGGTCCAGAAGATTATGTTTGACTGGGCCAGAGGCACTCAGTATCAGAGGTTTGCATTTATGTTCTTGTTTAAATTCAGGGAGCTCAACCTCCTAGACACAAAGACAGAACCCCAGATGCCTCTCACCAGGCTGATTGTAAGGCACTATAAATATCTCAATGACCCAAGACTGAGAGAAATCCTGAAGAAACCCGAATCTCTCCTCTTTATATTTGATGGACTGGATGAGTACAAACACAAACTGGACTTTACACAGGAGAGACTCTGCTCAAACCCAGAGAAGCACTACTTTCCTGTACACTCCCTGGTCACCAGCCTGGTAAGAAGGACATTACTGAAGGGCTGCACAGTCCTGATAACCACCAGACCAACAGCCCTAGAAGCCCTGGACATGGACAGAGTTGATCGATTTGCAGAGATCCTGGGGTTCTTCCCTGAACAAAGGCTCATGTACTTTAAGAAGTTCTTTGGAGATGCTGATCTGGGCACTGAAGCTTTTCAGTATGTGGAGGAGAACGACATCCTGTACACCATGTGCTTCAACCCCTCGTACTGCTGGATTATCTGCTCTGTGCTGAAGAGCCACTTCATGACACCTGAAGATGAGCGAGGAGCTGCCCCGAGAACTGTCACCGAGCTCTTTGTGATGTTCCTTCACAACATCCTCACCAATCACAAGCGAAAAGCCAAAGACCAGCGAGAGATTCTGGTCAAACTGGGAAAGATGGCTTATTATGGAGTGGCTAACAAAACTCTTGTGTTTTATGACAAGTTTGAGATGTCCACCTTTGGTCTCCGGCCAGTCTTGTCCTCTCCATTCCTCTCAGGGTTCCTCAAAGAAATCCTTCAGAGAGAAAGCACTCTGGACCACACGACGTACACATTCTACCACCTCACCCTGCAGGAGTTCATGGCCGCCTGCTCCTTCTACCTCGATCCATCAGGGGGAATCGAGGAGCTGCTTGTGAAGCTGGACTCATGTGAAGATGGCCGGTTTGAGATTCTCACTCGATTTTTAGCAGGACTGGCCAGGGATACTGTGTTTAAAACACTGGGGGGAGTCCTGGGGAAGTTTGAGAGGAAGACAGCTAAGAGAATACTGGAGTGGGTGAAGAAGAAAGCTGAAGAGGCACTGAGAGGTGAAGATAAAAGTGAAGCTCTACGAGTGTGTCAGTGGCTCTATGAGACTCAGAATAAGAAATTAATTAGAGACGCCATTGGGAAGGATTTAAAGATGGAGTTTAGTTACACGACTTTATCTCCTCTGGACTGTGCTGTGCTGGGCTCTGTCATCAGCTGCTGTGGAGAACTTGAGGAGATCGACCTGTCACAGACAAACCTCACCTCAGAGTGCATCATGAGACTGGCGCCGGGGCTCATCTGCTGCAGACGCGTCATGTGAGTAATAAAACCTTCATGGGTTTAGTGTGACTGTCTGTGGACACAGAGGGTGACATTAGTGTGTCCAGCAGGGGGTGTCAGGCCTACAAATAGACGAGGGTCCATGTCAGAACATACACTGCTGTGTGTCACAGTGGCAAATGAAAGCCACAACAGAAGCTAAATAACAATAGAAATCAAATAATAATTTATACAGAAATTCACTATTATATCCTCTTTGTTGAGAAATGAGAAAAGTACAAGTTATTAGAAAGTTCTAGAAAAGTCATTGTTGTGTTATTGTTAGATATGTCTGTGCATTGAAAGCCTGTTTTGTAATTTTTGTAGTGTGTTATTTTTAAAACAATTTTTATTAATAACTGCAGGAATCAATAACTTTAATCACAATAAGTAAGTTACAGATCTGTATAGAATGTTTACTTTTGTCTAAAGAAGCTCTCAGGTAATAATGAGACTCTCCATCATGGAGAATGTGAAAGATCAAACACACCTCAGTGTCCACAGAACAGTGACAAGTGACAGGGACACAACCTGTGTGGGGTCTTCATCGATAAATAAACTGCGGTGTGTACTGTGGCAGGAGATAAGCGAGGAAAACACTCCTTAGCCCCCCAGTAGACATCATCAGGTACGTGACGGGGTGAGGCACTGCTCAGAGATGGCACAATTACTAATTTGGACAAATGTAGTAAAAGATGCATTGCATTCAAAAAAACAAAGAAAACATTCATCACAGGAAAAAAACATAAAAATTAAAAAAATAATAACCAATTCAAAACATCAAAGCAAAGAATTGAAATGTTGCACTAATTCAAATCAATAAATGAACATTAAATAAATAAATAAATTGATAAAGTAAATAAAGCTCTGAGAGCCCAGCATCCATCAGCTGACTAAAGTGGCTCCCAATGGCGAGACAAACCACAGCCGTCTAACCTGAGCGCTCCGTCCACTAAACCTGAACCGCTTCTCCCAGATCAGCTCCCCTCCTGAACTGAAAATCCCCCCTCAGTCTGCTTTCATGGGGTTTGTAAATGAACCAGCTGTCTGCAACACTTAATTAGCATATGGATATCTTGTTATGCATTCTTGGAGTCCCCCATTAATAAGAATAACACGGTTAGCACTAATGAACTCCTCTAAGAACAAAAGGGGCAACAAACCAACTTCCTCCGGCCGGTCGTCTCTCCCCGATTGCGGAGTTTGTTTTATTTCACCTCCTCACTCGTCAATCACAAACCACCAGCAGCCTCATATTGGCGTCCTTCACGTGCACCGCGGGTGTAGTCAGGAATGTGGAGCCCCCCAGCCATGTAAAGCCAAATCAAATCACAGTGACGCCCCACTTACATCATTCTGACTAATTATGAGAACAAAGTAAATACTTTCAAAAATAAGGAAAATAAAGAACTCGCTACTAACTCAAGGTGGTCTCGTTATTTATGGTTGATAAAATATTTTAAGTACAAGTGGGGCTGCAGCCTCTCACACCTAAACACTGAAACAACTTAGAATTGAAAAAAAAGGTTCAAAATTTTCTTTTTTTTAATGGAAACACAAATTCCATAATTACTATACTTTGTTAACAATTTTCTACAAAATAAATCTTTTTTTAATAAAGTCGCTATAAAACACACCATGGCTCATCTAATAATTGAAGTGCCAGTCTGAGGGGGCTGCCATTGTGCCAGTGCCCTCCACAGATGAGTCGTCGTCTGTCGCTGACATCACGTGTGCTGTAGAATGTCAAGTAATCATACGTGAGTGCTCAGTTATTTCACGTGTGCTGCGGTCATATTAATACTTTTTTTAAAGTAATTTATATCCTGTGCCCAGTATGTCATGAAAGTGTAAAGTGATATCTTTATAAATTAAAATGCTGATTATAAAGAGCGTAGAGTTAGCGGAGAACAAACAGCCTGTAGCAGAATCTTTGTGGTGAGCAGTCGGTGATGAAGG
>JANRMT010062791.1:194139865-194157145 GCA_026402145.1 Polypterus bichir lapradei
GACGGCTGACGTCCTCTCATCACTCAGGGTGACCTGACAGACAGAAGGTGTTTCAGGTATATAGCGCCTTGAAGGGCAGCATTGGTGTGGAGTTCAAATTGTGTTTCAGTTCAAATGCTAGCAGCAGCCTGCTGATCAGTGACACACCTGAGCATCCAGCTCTGCTTGTAGTCGTCATGTCACTTATTGAGACCACCGACGGTCTGTTCACATGTCCTCACTTCTCTCTCTTCTTCTCCACAGCCTATATCGTTGTGGTGTCACCTCCACATGTTTCTCAGCTCTCTCCTACACTCTTTCTTCTCCACACTCACGACTGACTGAACTGAACCTGAGCATCAACAACAAAATGGATGATTCAGGAGTGAATCAGCTGTGTGAGGGGCTGAGGAGTGAAAACTGCAAATTAGAGAAACTGAAGTAAGTGAACAGCAAGTGTGTGTGTGTGTGTGTGTGTGTGTGTGTGTGAGTGTGTGTTTGTGTGTGTGTGTGTGTGAGTGTGTGTGTTGGATTTTATTTCTTCTGACTTTATAATAATAATAATAATAATAATAATAATAGATTTTATTTATAACGCACTTTTCATTGACAAAATCTCAAAGTGCTATAACAAGAGCAATAACCACAAAGTTTAAAAGTTTAAAAGACTAGATTAGATTTACAATCTCAGCAGTTATATGCTTATGCTTATGGCTCTTTATGTTCCACACCCACCATATAAACATTGCGTTTAATCAGGACAGACATCAGTGTCACATGTGGGCAGACAGATGGATGTGACAAGGACACAGCTGCAGATTTCTCTTAAACTGTTAAATTCTTAAAGACAGCATTGAGACCCTGAGCCCCTCGCCCACTGTAGTCTCTTTCATCCTCTTGTTGTCCTTTCTGTTCAGCCTGTTGTTTTTTTTCTTGTCCCACAATCCCACGTTGTCCATTTTTTATTTTGGTCTTGACCTTCTCCTCATCCTCTTGTTATGAACTAGAGAGTCCCAAGCACGTAAGTCCCAAATAATACAAATCAAAATACCCACCAGAGGGGAGTACCATCAAATTCTGGGTAGGCACCAAAAGGGGCAATGAAGAATCTTTATAAATACAAAGGCTTATTTTAAAAAAAATGCTCTAAGGCTCAAAATAAACTCCAAAGAGCACAAGAGGAGTTGCTGAAACAACAAAGGGAATCCAAGGCCAACAACGACCCAATACACAAAGTCAAAGTATGGTGATAAAATCAAAACTCTGGTAATGACGACAGCACAAGAATAGTCACAAATGTAACTAAACTCAGCACAGCAGGAGAAGAATCAAAAGGATTAGAATTTCAAAGAGTGTGGACAGTAAGGTGACACAGGAGGTGACCACAGGTAGACAGACAGCTCTGCAGGTGTCCATTACTAGCGAGTCTTCTGTGAAGTCAAACTCAAAGCGAACTTTATTGTCATCTCAACCATACAGATAGACGAAATTGCGAAGCTCAGGGTCCACAGTGTAACAACATGAAGTGCAAATAATAAATTAAAAATAGGATTAAAATTAAAATTTAAAATTAAAACACAAACAAGACAAGACTGTGCAAAGACAAGACAAAGACATAGCAGCAATATTGGAGTGTAGTTAGCCATATGAACATTGATGCAATATATGGTATTTGCAATCTGGATACAACAACAACAACATTTATTTATATAGCACATTTTCATACAAACAGTAGCTCAAAGTGCTTCACATAATGAAGAATAGAAAAATAAAAGACACAATAAGAAAACAAAATAAGTCAGCATTAATTAACATAGAATAAGAGTAAGGTCCAGTGGCCAGGGTGGACAGAAAAAACAAAAAAAAAAACTCCAGACGGCTGGAGAAAAAAATAAAACCTATATGGATTCCAGACCTTGAGACCACCCAGTTCATTCTACCTAACATAAATAAAACAGTCCTCTTTGGATTTAGGGTTCTCACGGAAGGACTCGATGATGATGGTCACTTCTGCCTTTTAATCCATCCATCATTGTTGGAGCATCATGATGCTTTGAGTAGGTGGTGGAGGCGCAGGCCACCACCACAAAGAAACCAGAAAAAGAAACAGAAGAGAGAGTAGGGTTCAGTACGGATTTTAGAGCCACCATGAATTGTTATTATGATGAATTGAACATATAGAGTATCAGGATTAAGTTAAATTAAGTTATGAAAAGGCCATGTTAAAGTAATGTGTTTTCAGCAGTGTTTTAAAGTGCTCTACTGTACTAGCCTGGCGAATTCCTATTGGCAGGCTATTCCAGATTTTAGGTACATAAATAACATTAGGATACATAAATATAGTTAATAAATATGTAATATAATGAATAAATAATAGATATAGATATCCATCCATCCATTTCCCAACCCGCTGAATCTAAACACAGAGTCACGGGGGTCTGCTGGAGCCAATACCTAGATATATACAGAAATTATCAGTTGTGACAAACGGTCGGGTCCCATGCCCAGCTGGGGCGCCCCTGCTGCTTATGTTCCGGGGGAGCAACCATGGGCAGCCCAATACCTCCCCTGGGATGCTTTGCAGACTCCCTGGCCAACGGTGGTTTCCCAACCTCCCGCAGGGAGATGGAGTCCTCCACAGCCTGGTTGGGACCCGGGGTGGCTGCTAGGTCTGGTTTCAACAGCCTGGCTGGATGAATCTTCAGCCCCACCCAGAAGTGCAATTAGGACCAGGTGGTCAAGCACCTGGAACGCTTCCGGGTTGACTATACAAAGGGACAGCCACCACCACTCAGGAGCCAGGATCGGGAGGAGGAGTACTACACTTGAGGATGACTGGTGGTAAAAGGGAGAATGGTGTTGTGGGATTGTTGTAAGAGTGCTTATGGACTGTGTATTGCCTGTGGGTCACGGGTAAGACGTGCGCCCACGGGTGAAGAAAATAAAAGTCTGTATTGGTTTTATACGTGCCTCTGTGTCCATCTGTGTCAGGTTGGGCGCCTATATAGCTCCTTTTGTTACACAGTGTATGATAATAGTTGTTTAAGACGTGTAAACAATGACAGGTCAGAAGGATATCAAAAAATGTCAAAGTGCAGTGTGCAAAATCCTTAAAGGTCAGTATGAGGTTTTCAGTTCTTTTCTCCATCCACACTCGTCTTTGCAGGACAGTGGCTCGCATGTATAAAAGTTCTGCTTTTAGAGGTGGTTGAGGCCGTGTGGAAGATCCCAGGAGGCAGCATGGTGTTAAGGAGTCTGACAGCTTGGGAGTAAAAACTCTCCTGCAGCCTGGCTGATCTGGCTTTGATGCTGCGGTATCTTCTCTTGGATGGCAGAAGTGTGAAAAATCCATGTGAGGGTGTAAGGGGTCCTGCACAATGCTGCAGGCCTTGCGGACACTGCGTTTGCAAAATATGTCCTGTAGTGAAGGGAGAGGCGCCCCAATAATGTTCTCTGCTCTCTTCACTATCCTTTACAGGCAGTTGTGGTTGGATATGTTGCAGTTGCCATACCAGACAGTGATGCAGCTGGTCAGAACAATCTCAATGGTACCTCTGTAGAACATGGTGAGGATGAAAGGGGGAAGACATGCTCGCTTCAGCTGCCTCAGGAAGTGTAGTCTCTGCTGGGCTTTCTTGATTCGTGATGAGGTGTTATGCATCCACATAAGTTCCTCAGTTATATGCACACCGAGGAACTTGGTACTCCTAACAGTCTCCACATCTAAATCGTTGATGCTGAGTGGGATGTGGGCAGGATGTGATTTTCTGAATTCCACGATTATCTCTTTTGTCTTGTCGACATTGAGAGACAGATTGTTGTCTTCACACCATATGAACAGCCATTCCACCTCATCTCTGTATGCTGTTTCATCATCCCTGCTAATCAGTCCCAGCACCGTTGTTTCATCTGCATACTATATGATGTGCTTGATGTTGTGTATGGCTGTGCAGTCATGAATCAGCAGAGTGAAGAGCAGTGGACTAAGCCCGCAGCCCCATGGTACTCCACTGCTCAGTGTGATGATGCTGGAGGTGTTGCAGCCCATCCGAACTGACTGGGGCCTCTCTGTCAAGAAGTCCAGAGTAGTACTATGTCAATCAAAATGATTTATGACCTTAAGCGCCGCCCCTTTTTGATTTATGACCAGAAGACCACCCCCTCCACCTGATTGGTGGATTTGAATAATGTGCCCCGCCCCTGTTTGCCCCCTCCTTGACCCCACCCCCAACCACCTGTTCAGCCACCTGTTTGCCCCCCTCCTTACCCCTGCCTCATCCACCTCTTTACCCCAGGAAACTGTCAATGGCAGATCGATCTGGCTGATATGACAAACCTGGCTGAGTATAACCAAGGTTACAAGTATCTACTGACTTGTATAGATATTCTTTCTAAATACGCTTGGGTCAGGGTTCTGAAAAACAAAATGGGTAAAGAAGTAACCAGGGCTTTTCAAGAAATTTTGGAGGAAGGTAGAGTACCCGTCAAACTTCAGACGGATAGCATTAAAGAGTTCCTCAATTGGGAATTTCAAAGCCTGCTCAACAAACACGGAATAAAACATTTCACCACCGCTAGTGAATTAAAGGCTTCGGTGGTGGAGAGGTTCAATCGAACTCTCAAGACCAAAATGTGGCGTCATTTCAGCTCCCGGAATAACCGGTCCTATCTGACGGGGCTACAGGACTTGGTGAAATCTTATAATCTCAGCTATCACCGAGGTATAAAAATAGCCCCTGCCGAGGTGAATAGTTCCAATTCTTGGAAAGTCTTTAAACACTTACACGGCCTAACTAAAACCAAAAGAAGTCTAAAATATAAATTCAAAGTCGGCGATGCGGTCAGAGTGTTGAAATCCCGGAATCCTTTTACCAAGGGCTACGAACAAACATTTTTAGACAAGGTATTTACCGTTTCTAAACTAGTCCCCAGGGATCCGCCCATCTACAAGCTCAAGGATTACGACAGCGAAGACATTATAGGCTCCTTTTACGACGCCGAGTTACAAAAGATTCGAGGTACGGACGTCTTCAGGATTGAAAAGATTTTGGCGAAAAAAAATATCCGTAGAAAAAAACATATTTTGGTGAAATGGCTCGGATGGCCCGAAAAGTTTAACAGTTGGATCCCTGAAAGCTATGCACAAGACGTTAAATACTGAGAATCAAAAAAATAGTATTTCATTCATGGTGTGTTCACAATGGAGAGAAAAAGCTTTTACATTGTACTACCCAGCAATTCTTCCCGGGATGTTTTCCCTAATAATACTATCGCCGAATTTACTGTCAAATTAGCTGCCCCAGTCGAACTACAGGGCCCCAGGGAAGTTGGATTGGCCGAAATTCAGTATCAGCACACCTGGAACACCCTAGACAAATAATGAATTTATCGTGGTGTCTCCGCAAATAGCTAAATTTTATACTATTCTGTCGGGGTATTACTCTAGTGTCGAGAAAGTGACAGCCAAGGTGAATGAAGTGGTGGTAAAAGAACCGAAATCCATCGAGGCCGGTTCAGCAGTCACTACGATACCTGAAAACACCATGAGATTCCGCTACAGCGCTCTGGAGCGAAGATTCTACGTCATAAACACTGTGAAGGATGAAACTCTGCATGTCAAGGGACAGTTGGGGAGGATTCTAGGAGCTCATTCGGACATAAGCATGGGCTTCATGAATGAAGCTCCTTACCCCGCAGATATCAGAGCGGGGTTTTATTGCTTGTACGTCTACAGCGACATTGTGTCTCACCAAAGAATCACAGACAGCTACGTCCCTCTCTTGAGATGCGTACATATTGAGGATGACATGAATAAGATTACCACAATCACCTACGACAAGCCGCACTACGCTCCCATCAGCAAGACTCAGTTTGATACTTTGACCATTGAAATAAAGACAGATCAGAACAAAGCGGTTCCATTTCAGTTTGGCAAGGTCATATTCAAGTTAAATTTCAGGCCCTCCAAGAGGTGTATACAAGACTAATACAGACATGAGATCTTACCTGGACCCTAGCCCTTACGTGCATTATTATGAAGCCCAAGTCAAAGACATGGTGGCTGGAGCCATGTCAAGAGCGATGACTCAAGGAAATGAAGAAAATCAAGCGGGGAAGGGGCTGATGGTGATGAGGAAAACTAAACGTAAGAGACCTCCCGGGTCACGAGCAGCCCCGATCATCAAAAAGACGTGCCATTCAGCTTTTACATCATTTTCCTCTCTAATTAATTCTAAATGGAGTGGACATCAGAATAAAAATGGTGCGGAGCAAAAATGAATTCTGTCTGATGTCCGGAGATGCTGAGCGTTACAAAGTAAACATTTTATCCGCCGCTCTTTTTGTCAAGAAAGTTAAAGTTTCAGCAGCTGTGAATTTGGGGCACGCCCACGCTCTCACAATGCCAAGTACCCGTGGAAAGAGTGAATATGAAAGTTATCAGTTTGCCGGCCAGGATACGGGTGAGCAATCAGGAGAACCTGTTCTTGGGACAATTACCCAAGTACGTGGTCCTAGGCATGGTAGATAATGATGCCTTTTCCGGGGGTTACGCCAGAAACCCCTTCAATTTCAAGCATAACCATGTGGAGTTCCTGGCCTTGTATTTGGACGGAAAACAGATTCCCGTCAAACCATTTCAACCCAATTTTGGCAATGACACCACCACTCGAGAATATTACAACCTCGTGTTGGCCTCCGGAAAGCATTTGAAAGACCTGCCTCTAGCCATCAGCCGCTCTGAATTCTCCCGAGGTTACACCCTGTTTGCCCTTGATTTGACGCCCAATCAATAATGTGGAGACCATTTCTCATTGATGAAAACCGGGAACATGAGATTTGAAATCCGCTTTCGGCAAACCCTACCCCATACTGTGAATCTAATAGTGTACGCGGTCTTTGACAACATTATTGAAATAAACCAGAGAAGAAACATACTTTATGATTACTAAAAAGCATGAACACCCTGCAGATCAATGCACTCATGTCCAGTAATCCGTACACAGAAAATCTGTTTTACGGAGTGATGGTGTGCGATGAACTGCGTGAAAAGATACTTACAGAGCTCCCGACGATGATCATCGTCATTACTCACCATGAAAATCAACCTGGAGAACACTGGCTGGCAATACATCTCAGAGAAGATGGAACTGGAGAATTTTTCGATTCCTAAGGTGCCCCACCAGACTTTATCTATTTTCCTGAGGAAATATACAGCTTTTTAAACAGAAACTGTAAAGAAATTATTCACCATACCAGGAAGCTTCAAAGCTGGTTTTCTACCGTCTGCGGACAACACTGCATTTTTTTCTGCATCATAGAGGAAAAGGACACTCTTATAAAGAGGTCATGAACTTGTATTTTAATGAAGTCACCAAGAATGATGATATGGTTCAAAATTTTGTCAACACCTTGTCTAAGAACACTTCTAGAGGCTTTCAGGATCATCCCTGTATGCAAAGTTCTATGACCTGTAATTATCTTAATAAAGAATAGGCAAACTGTGTAATCAAATATCATATTTTATTAAACAAAAATATAATTACATTCCAATAAGGAATCCATTCATTCTTTTTGCGAGAACTGGTTTTCTTGCCAACAGGTGTATCGGAAGCAGAGGCCGTGGCAGCAAAGGCAGAGGCCCCGTCTGGGGCAGAAGGTTTGAAACTTTCTAGAAGTTCTCTCCTGTCGATGTTTGGCATGACCGAGGCCGTAATTGTTCAAACCGGCCAGGGCTCTTAACAAATTCTTTCCACCCCCTAGGTCTCCGATAGGACGGTATGTTGTGACGGGAGGTTAAGTTCCGCATTAGATCAACCATATTCTTAAAGGGTAACGGTTCTCCACGAAACATAAACTCTCCCAAGCTATTCCAGTAGGTTGTATTAGGGTGATGCGACATTTTGTGTAAAATAATTTCTGTATATTTCTTTGATTTATCCGAAGCACTTTTCAAAATCTCATCGTTCACCTGTTCTTCTAGGGTACTAGGAGCCGCTTTGAGCGCCCCTGGCAGCTCCTCCTTGCTATCAGCAGGCATCAACAATGTCAGAGAACAGGTTTCTTTATCTGCTTTTTTCACTAAGGTAAGATATCTTTGCAAGACAGTCGTATAAAGTTTTACTTTTGCATCGACGCTCAAGTCATCGCATTCAAGTGTATTCCATATTTATACTCTCGAACCTATTAAAACTAGTAATGAAAGGAATGGCAGTGCTTAACAGGGCTCCGAGAAAACCTCCTTTCTGATTTAAAAGGGCTTTTTTCTTTTTAACGGTCAGTTTTATATCGCTGAGTTTTTTAACGGCGCAATGATGCTTCTTCAGCAACTTGAACTGGAAGTCAGGGGGACTTTTTATTCTGCACGACATGCTGTCTCTTTCTCAAATACTCGTAAAATCACAAGTCTTTATCTTTTCACGACGTATGCCGCAGAGCAGTCGGGAGGAAACAAGCCATTACGTAAACGAAATTCATCAGGCGTCTGGGGTTTCAGATCCACCAACAGATAACCGTAAGGGGTCGCGTAGTGTCCTCAAAGGCCTCCAAGAAAAATTTCACCCTATCAGGGTACATTTGACGCGCTAAATTGGTGATTTGCAGCTTATCTCTCGGGTTTTTAAAAAGGGTGATGTAATTGGCATTCAGATTTATCGTTCTACTTTTCTTGCCAAGTAAATGATGGACAAATTCCTGTGATGAGTATATTTTGTGAAGGCCCTGGCTGGTTTGAGCATTCCGGCCTCAGTCGTGCCAAACATCGACACGAGAGAACTTCTAGGGAGTGTCAAACCGTCTGCCCCAAACGGGGCCTCTGCCTCTGCTGCCTCTGCTGCCACGGCGTCTGCTTCCGATACACCTGTTGGCAAGAAAACCAGATCTTGCAAAAAGAATGAATGGATTCCTTATTGAAATGTAATTATATTTTTGTTTGATAAAATATTATATTTGATTACACAGTTTGCCTATTCTTTACTAAGATAATTACAGGTCATAGAACTTTACATATAGGGGTGATCCTGAAAGCCTCTAGAAGTGTTCTTAGACAAGGTTTTGAAAAAATTTTGAACCATATCATCGTTCTTGGTGACTTCATTAAAATACAGGTTCATGACCTCTTTATAAGAGCGTCCTTTTCCTCTATGATGCAGGAAAAAAATGCAGTGTTGTCCGCAGATGGTGGAAAACCAGCTTTGAAGCTGCCTGGTATGGTGAATAATTTCTTTACAGTTTCTGTTTAAAAAGCTGTATATTTCCTCAGGAAAATAGATAAAGTCTGGTGGTGTGCCGTAGGAATCCATCTTCTCTGAGGTGTATTGCCAGCCAGTGTTCTCCGGGTTGATTTTCACGGTGAGTATTGACGATGATCATGGTCGGGAACTCTATAAGTATCTTTTCAGATTTTCTGTGTACGGATTACTAGACATGAGTTCATTGATCTGCAGGGTGTTCATGCTTTTTAGTAATCAAAGTTACTTACAAAAAGTTAAGCAGGTTTCATTTCAAAATGCTACACCAAACGGTCATAACTGAATCCTACTTACGTATACGTCCATAGCCTGCAGCTTGGTCGCCGTGTGAGGCGGCGTTGCGTCCCCCATCCCCATGCCTCCCACGTAGTTGGCTGCCTGCCTTATATTGATGAAACCAGTTGTATGCTTACAACACTTGATAGATGCCGAATGTCACTTCAACACAACTCAAACCGATTAATAACAGCAGCAATCCAAGCTGTGGGAAAACAGTATAAAGGAGGCATGTCAGATGTCGTGGTACATTTTCTGATGCAGCTAGACGAAAACAACTTGGTGACACTGCCGCCAAATACTCGCAGAAAAATCCACAAGTTAATAGAGACGCTATCGCTAAATACTTGCAGGCAAATCCACAAGTTAATAGACATGCTGCCGCTAAATACTCGCAGGCGATTCCACAAGTTAATAGAGCTTCTGTTTCTAGGTACGATCCTAATAATGAAAAGCGGCTCATATGAAAAAAACAGGTTTGGCTCAAAAAAGCCAATTGTGGATTTGCGTACGACGCAAACATACATTATGAATCTGACAAAACAGTACACATTGGATCCATGGATGTTCACTGTGAGTATTGTCAAGCTCATAGGTGGAAATGCGAGTCTCCTGGTTTGTGCTGTAACGGTGGTAAAGTCTCTCTCACTTTTTACATAAGCTTCCTGACCTTCTTGAGGGCCTGTTAAATGGTGAACATCCTCAAAGAGAGCATTTCTTGAACAACATTTGAAAGTACAACAGCGCATTTCAAATGACGTCATTTGGTAATAACCAAATCGTTGAGGGAAATTTTATGCCTTCATTTAAAGTCCAGGGACAAGTGCATCAAACCATTAAATGCACACAAAGGCAGGTTTAATAAACCTACAGGACGTCAAGTTGGTGTTGTCATCGTTGAGCAAACGTTTGAGAATAGGGATATTGTCTTAAAAAGCAGAGACAATAAACTGCAATGCATTAAAGAAACCCACAGATCTTATGATGCACTTCAATATCCACTCATGTTCTGCTATGGTGAAGAAGGCTATTCTGTGTCTATACCTCAAGTTCATGCTGCCAATAAGTTACCTATGAAGAAAACCGTCTCTGCAGCAAAGTTCTACTCATACCGGCTTATGATCAGAGAACATCATGATAATACTATCCTTTTCTTCTAAACTTTATTAAATCAGTTTTTAGTTGATATGTACGCAAAAATTGAATCCGAAAGATTAAATTATATCAGACTAAATCAGAAGAAACTACGAGCTGAAAATTACGTCCACTTGAAAGATGCTATGAACTAAAACAACACTAATTTAAGGGAACTTGGTCAGGTTGTGATATTAACATCGTCGTTCACTGGAGGACCTCGCTATATGCACAAGCGTACACAAGACGCAATGACATACGTACGTCATTATGGTCGCCCTGACTTATTCATCACATTTACTTGCAATCCTGGAATGGACTGACATCACTGAAGTTTTCCTTCCACATCAAAAACCTCACGATCGACACGACCTTATCAGTTGTGTATTTCATCTGAAAATTCTCAAAATGATGGACTTGTTCACGAAGAGTAACATTTTCAGCTGTACAAATTGCTACATGTACACCATAGAGTGGCAAAAGTGAGGTATTCCCCATGCACACATTCTGTTGTCGCTAAAGGATAGGATTAAGTCAGCTGTCATCGATCAAGTGATCCGTGTGGAAATTCCTGATCCACAAAACAGTAAAATCCACCATGATTCACGGCCCATGTGGACCTCATAATATCAACTCACCCTGCATGATCAATGGAATATGCAGTAAGAAGTAACCGCGTCCGTTCATCTCAGAAACTCAGACCAGCGTGCACCTGCTAATAGAGGTCATACAATTAACATCAATGTAGTAGATATCAACAACAGATGGGTGGTCCTTTATAGTCCTGTGCTGTCCCGTTTCTTCAATGCTCACATCAATGTTGAATTTTAAAGTTCAGTAAAATTGATCAAATACATCTGCAAGTATGTTAACAAGGGAAGTGACCAGGCAGTATTTACAATACAAAATCAAAATGACGAAGTATCTCGATACGAACCTGGGTATTACATTAGTAGCTCTGAAGCAGTCTGCCGCATTTTCTGTTTTCCCATTCACGAACGTTACCCTTTGGTCGTTTATCTTGCTGTGCATCTTGAGAACGGACAAAGAATTTATTTCACAGAAGGCAATGTTGCCGATAAAGTACACAGTCCACCACAGACGACCCTTTTAGCATTCTTTGATCTTTGCAACCACGATGATTTTGCAAAACAACTTCATTATAATGAAATTCCATCATATTATGTGTGGGCAAACAACATGTTTCGTCGGAGGAAACAGGGGAACGCTGTACCAGGACATTCGGGAGTGAAAAAAGATAATGTGCTGGGACAGGTCTACACTGTGCACCCAAATAACTCTGAATGCTACCATCTTCGACTGCTGCTCAAAGAAATCACAGATCACGTCTTTCAAATCTCTCAGAACAGTTGATGGTGTCCTACATCCAACCTATAAGTCGGCCTGCAAGGCACTTAGTTTTTTACAGGACGATATCAACTGGGATGAGACTCTACAGGAAGCTGCTCTGTCTCGCTCACCTCAAAAGATCCGTGAACTCTTTGCTGTCATGCTGGTGTTCTGCCAAATGGAAAACCCCTTAAACCTATGGGAAAAACATAAAGACAGCATAGCAGAAGATGTTAGGAGACAGAGTGAAAGAGATCATATACGAACAGAAGTCCACCAGTGGTTACATTTGATCTATAGCAAGTGTCTACAGTTGCTTGAAAACTACGTAATTGCTATTGGAGGTCAATCTCTTCATCATTACAGTTTGCCTTCACCTTTCAGAGAACTGGCAGAAGTTACGTCAATTCCGAGTACTTGAAAGAGACATTTTACAACACCTCGCAATTGGCCAATATAGTCACAAATAACGAGCTGTTGCTAAATAGTGACCAAAAGACAGTTTATGAGCAAGTCATGAGGAGCGTTGTCTTGGCCACTGGCACGGTGTTTTTTCCTGATGCTCCAGGAGGAACTGGTAAGACATTCCTCACAAACCTTCTCCTTGCGAAAATCCGAGTGGAAGGTAACATTGCCATAGCTGTGGATTCTTCTGGCATTGCTGCCTCTTCTTGAGGGTGGCAGAACTGCTCATTCAGCCTTCAAGCTGCCTCTGAACCTCAGCCATACTGAATCCCCCATGTGTAACATATCAAACCAGAGCACCATGGCTGAAGTGCTTTGACATTGTGAGCTTATTGTCTGGGATGAATGCACTATGGCACACAGAAGAGGTGCTAAGGCTTTAGACAGGACCCTCCAAGACATCCGAAACACCAACAAACTTTTGGGAGGCTTGACAGTGTTGCTGGCTGGAGACTCCCGCCAAACCCTATCAGTCGTGCCCAGAGGAACACGCGCTGATGAAGTTAAAGCATGTCTGACGTCTTCATACCTATACAAAGAGATGCTTAACAAATAATTATTTGTATATTTTCCCTCAGTTTAAAAATGTTTACTTTTCTTCTTAAAAAAAAATTTAAAGCAGTACTTCGCCGCTTCAAAGCGCGGGTATTTTGCTAGTTATTAATATGTAGCCTTTGTCAGAATGCTTCAAATCTCACAGACTGTTTGTAAAGTATTGTACTTTATAACTTCTCCCCATCTTCCCTTCTACATCTATAACCTCAGGCAAGTAGGTGTAGTAAACAACAAGCAAAAGTTAAGTTATACTTTAAATAATGGATTATTGATAATACTCATACTGTAAATAATAACAATATGCAAAGTACATTTGAATACTGGCAACCATACAACCTGATAAATGCTGCTGTGTGTTTCAGGCGGCACACAGACTTGTTAGTTACTTTAAATGTCTCTAGTTAAGCCCTCATTTATGGTCAACTTTCTTCAGAACAGGCCGCATGCCTGTCTCAATATGGCTGCCAAGCTGTGCTCTTCTTTGTGTTGTCCTTTTCAGTTCATGGTGTGTGAGATGTTCCTTCATCAGTTTGGTAAGAGAGAGAATGAGGGGTAAAGCAAGCAAACTTATAGATTTTCTGTCCAAACCCTACAGCCAATAGGGCGTCATGGTACTTAAAGGCTTCTGATACAAGCCAATTGCAAAAAGCCACACTTCAGACCAATGGGGCACAGAATACCTGCTACACCCCAACACCATCTGTTGAGTTGATGTTTACCAGATAGGTAGTCTGGCTTTCCTGTAGGGGTTGACTGAGAGAGTCCTGCTGAGAATCACTGGCCAAAATTGTTTGAGGCATTTCCCCCAACCCTGTCATAAAATTCACTATCCTGACTTAGTCCTGGGGTTTAAACATGAATGCTTCTTACTAATGAATTACTAATATTACATTTGCTTTGTCTCAGTTACAAATAAAGACATACAAAATATTTATCAACTTGTATGTAAAATTTCACATCACAACAATCAGTGTGTATAATAAAGGACACACAGCACCGTCAAGACAATGATGACAATCTTCAAATAGTCAAAGGCTTCTTGAGCTTCAGGATTTCACACAAATGTCAAGGAGTTTATTGTGGAGTAGTAATTGGAGAGATAACAGCACTGAAGATGTTCATGAAGTGGCGATAAGAATTCACTAAGTTGACAAATTGTGGATTTTTAAACAAAAAAGTAACAAGCAGGTGTGTCTTCAGAAAACTACCATGAGAAAAAGCCATAATTAAATTAAATACAAAAATTAAATGTGTAGTTTTAGACAGTTATATTGAAAAAAATGTTACATTTCACTACAGTCTTATGTTATTAAAAAGAAAAAAATGAACTTGTTATAATCTGTACACAGTGAGTTTATATGTAAAAGGCAAAATGGCGGAGGTTCATGCAAAAAAACTGAAATGTTAATGTTAATAGGCAGAAACAAAATAAATGGAGAAGAAAAAGAAATGGGGAGAGAATCTACTTCCTCAGTGCTTTAAGAGCTTATTCTAAAATATTATTGATCAGATCCTGCCAGGTTTTGAAAAGTTCTGCACAGATCCTCTAAGTGAAAATTACATTTTTTTCAATTTCAAATAATATAAAACACCAGTTACCCACGGACTGAAAAGAGGAGAGTTAGGATTCTTCCAGTTTAGCAAAATAAGTCTGCGTGCCAATAGTGTAGTGAAGAGTATCACAGTTTGTTTAACCTTCTCCAATTTAAGACCCTCTGGAAGAACACCAAACACAGCTGTTAGTGGATTAGGAGGGATTGTGACACCAAAGCTGTCTGAAAGGCACTTAAAAATCTTTGTCCAGAATGATGTTAATTTGGTGCTGGCCCAGTACATGTGACCCAGTGAGGCTGGAACTTGATTGCAGCGTTCACAGGTTGGATCTTGCCTTGGAAACATTTTGGACAATTTCAAGCAAGACAGAAGTGCTCGATATATAATTTTGAGCTTAATAATTGTATACTTTGCACATATGGGGCTCGAGTGAATTCTCTGCATTGCTACCTTCCACTCCTTTTCTGATATGTTGAGTGAGAGATCCTTTTCCCATTGTACTCTTAGATCTTTGAAAGGGAGGGACTGTAAAATATTTTTATGCATTGCAGAAATGCTGTCAGAGTCCTCGAGACTGAGCAATATTTTTTCCAGCAGAGAGGAAGGTGGGTGATGGGGGAATTTGGGCAGGTTCTGTTTAACAAAGTTTTCAATTTGAAGATAGTGAAAGAAATGTGTTGCTGGAAAGTTAAATTTAGAATGTAATTGTTCATAGGAAGCAAAGATGTTGTCTATATAAAGATCTCTAAGCAATTTAATCCCATTTGTTTTCCAGATATTAAAAGCTGCATATGTTTGCGAAAGTTGAAAAAGTTGGTTCTCTTGCAGAGGTGCCACAGATAAAAGATTCTCTATCTTAAAATGCTTTCTACATTAGTTCCATATTCTGAGTGAGTGAAGCACAATTGGTTCTGCAGGATTTTATTTCTATTGCGGACCAAGCCTGTGTATGTTCATCTATTTGTGTCCATGTTCAGGTTTTTATAGCTTGTATGTTTGCTGCCCAGTAATAAGACTGCAAATTAGGTAGAGCCATGCCACCTTCTGCCTGGGTCTTTGTAGACGTGGATGTTTTAGGTTCCAAATAAATGAGGTTATGGTTGAATCTAATTGCAGAAAAAGAATGATTTATTGATGTATATTGGAATGTTTTGAAATAAAAAGAGAAGCTTAGGAAGGATATTCATCTTAACAACGTTAATTCTTCCAGCTAAATTGAGATGAAGGGTTGACCATCTATGCAAGTCTTGCTCAATTTTTTCCATACAGATGGCGAAATTTTGTTGATAAAGAGATTTATGTTTACTTGTGATATTTACCCCTAGGTATTTAAACTGATCTGCAATAATAAAAGAGAAGGTGTCTAATCTAATATTGTATGCTTGAGAATTCACTGGAAAGACCACACTTTTATTCAAATTAATTCTGAGACCAGAGATCTTTTGAAATTCTGTAAGTGCTGTTAAGACTGCAGACACAGTATTTTGTGGGTCTGATATATAGTACCATATCATCTGCATATACAGAAATTTTCTTGTATAGTCCTTCTCTGATAATCCCCTTTATCTGTTAAGAATTTCGACAGTGAACTGCCAGTGGATCAATGGCAATTGCAAAAAATAGTGGTGACAAGGGGCATCCTTGTCTGGTACCACATTCTAGTTTAAAGTAGTCTGAGCAAATGTTGTTAATGCAAACTGAAGCTTCTGGATTGGTATACAGTAGTTTGATCCTTGCACAAATATTCTGGCCAAACCCAAATTTCTCTAATGTAGTGAAAAGGTAGTTCCATTCAATCATATCAAATGCTTTTTCTGCATCCAATGATAATAACATCTCTGGGGTGTTTGTCTTTGCAGGTGAATATATTACATTAAACAGGCGTCGGAGATTGGAAGCTAAGTGTCAGTTTTTAATGAATCCAGTTTGATCTTGTGATATTACTGAAGGCAGCACTTTCTCCATCCTTCTAGCTAGGACTTTGGAGAGTATCTTAACATCATTATTCAGAAGTGAAATTGGTCTGTATGATGCATATTGTAATAAGTCCTTGTTTTGTTTAGGAAAGACAGTGATTAATGCTTTGTGAAAAGTTTCAGGCAGAATTAGATTTTCTCTAGCTTCTGTAAATGTTGCTAATAAGAGGGGAGCTAGCTGAGTGGAGAATTACTTATAAAATTCAACATTAATAACAGTTTAGTCTGAGTAATGAGTACCGAGGAGTTGCTGGAGAATCTAACAAAGTAAACAGTACACTATTTGAGCTCAAAATGTAGTGTAAAAATAAAAGTAGCTATGAAATTAGCTATGAAGTAGCTATGAAAGAAATTTACTAAAGTAAAATACAAATAGCTAAAATAGCTAAAAAATGTACTTAACTAAAGTATCAAAGTAGTCGTACATTTTACAAATCTGAGTTAACTGGAAACATTTGGCGTTCATGGAACTGACTGAACCTCGAATGGAAAACAAGGACTCTTCAAGTAAGACATCATCAACTAAGTCTCAATTTCACAAACACGCTTCGTGGAATACCACCCTGCAGGTCTGTCTGATGCCGTGTTGTCAGATACTCAGGGGTCTTATAAGACATCCTGGACAAACACACCTGATCTGTCATCTTGGAAAGAACATCCTCCATCACAGAGCCAAGAGTAATAATAATAATAATAATAATAATAATAATAATAATAATAATAATAATAATAATAATAATAAT
>JANRMT010062791.1:194163528-194180184 GCA_026402145.1 Polypterus bichir lapradei
TATCTATCTATCTATCTATCTATCTATCTATCTATCTATCTATCTATATTCCACATGTGGTCTCACTAGTGAATTATATAGTTTGAGTATAATGTCTGCCGCTGGTCACCACTAGAGCTGCCAGTCCTGAGTGGTAAATGACAATAATTCCAGTTTGTCATCCTCACCCCATGGTCACCTGTGACAAGTCCATCTGCTCACATGAGTTCAGGACACCGTCAGCCTAATGTCTGTGACGTTCTTATCCAGCGTTGATGTCCACATGTCAGTCTGAATGACTTGGCACCAGTCAGTCCAGCGTTAAGGCAGGAGTGGCCATTGAACCTTTGTGTTGTTTGTCCTTCTGTTTGTCTGTCTGTCTGTCTCTCTTCATGTCCTCACTTCTCTCTCTTCTTCTCCACAGCCTGTCTCGTTGTGATCTCATCTCCAGATGTTGCTCAGCTCTCTCCTCAGCTCTTTCTTCTCCACACTCACGGCTGACTGAACTGAACCTGAGTGACAACAACATGGAGGATTCAGGAGTGGATCAGCTGTGTGAGGGGCTGAGGAGTGAAAACTGCAAATTAGAGAAACTGAAGTAAGTGAACAACAAGTGTGTGTGTGTGTTTGTGTGTGTGCGAGTGTATGTGTGTGTGTGAGTATGTGTGTGTGTGTGTGTCTCATGAATTTTATTTCTTGTCACATTATCGCTCTGACTTTTCCACTCCCACAATACAAACACTGTGTTTAATCAGGACAGACTGCAGTGTCCCTTATGGACAGACAGATGGACGTGAGGTGACACAACTGTAGATTTCCCTTTAATAATTCAATTCATGAAGACAACATTGTGACCCTGAGCCCCTCCACCACACTGGTCACCCTCCTCATCCTCTCTTTCAATATTGTTGTTTTATTTCTTGTCCTCAAGCCCATGCTGTCCATTCTTTATTTTAATCTCGTACTTGTTCCTGTCCTCCATTTTCACTTTTCCCCTTACACTCCTCTGATATCCTCACTAGAATTTGTTAAAATCACTAAAACAGAATATGGAGAAGAAACACAGTCAGTGTGAGAAGAGCTGACTAAAGTGACAGAAGACAAAGAGGATTGGACAGCTAGAGCTGGACTGGAGTGACAGATAAGGAAAAGGAGAATAGAATAGCAAAGATAAGGAGAGAGAAAAGAAGGAGATGAACAGAATGAAGAAAAGGACGAATAAAAGAGGAAGACAAGGCAGAGGATAAGGAGAAGGAGAGAGAGGAGGACTCACAGAGGAACAGGAGGAAAGGTGAAGAGCAGCAGTAGAAATGACCAGCCAGCCATACACAGAAAGAGAAGGTCACAGGGAGGAGAGGATTAGGACTGAAGGCAGTGTGGACAGTAAGGTGGGAGACACAGGAAGTCACCGCCATTATAGCCAAGTAGACTGAACAGGCCGACATCATTCTCTACATGACATGACCCCCAGGTCTACACAGGACATCGACATATATCTGTCAGTGGGCTTAGTGACCGACAGGTGGACACACAAATCATGTGCAGTAGACGTCAGAGACACTGAGAGGATTCTGGGAAGGTGACCTCAGTGGGCGTGTCAGTGAGATACTCCAGTGTGAGGAGTGGCGCCCTCTTGTGTTTGTAACTCACACTTGTGTCTCTTGTGGGACATTAAAACAAGAATCTCACCACATGATCAGTGTAGGCTGTCACATGACTTTCTCAATAATCCAGTATATAGCGCCTTTTGATATTTTTATACACACACGGTCTTCACTGATGTCATCACAGGTCCAGACCCTCTGCCTCACAAATCCTTCATTTGTCATTTCAGTCAGTCAGGGTCTTCCTCAATGCCAGCAGACAATCAAATGGCTGACTGGAGATGTGAATAATTTGACGTCACTAAGGACACCTGTCACACTAGTCCTGTGCCCCACTGGTCACTCTGGTCACTGCGTGATTCTCTTTACTACTAAATACAAAGCTGTGTGGTGACACGTCAGGGGTCAGTGGTTGTGTGCAGCCTTTTAAATTAAAATGGTGGACTCAGAGGGGCGTAGGTGGATGTGGTAGTGTGGGGGAGTAGAGCAGCCCTGGAGTGTTGGTGGTGAATTGGCGGAGCGCACTTTACACCTGCAGACACGTGTGGTTCAGCCAGTGTCCTCATTAGTGTTCTGGGGTCTGTAATTAGACGCCTGCACCCCATTGAGTTTAAAATGAGGAGGTTAAATGAGAAATAAAGTAAATGGAGAATTATGGCTGAGCTGATGCAGTTAAGTGGAGGTCAAGAAGTGGTGCTGGGAGGAGTGAGAACACGGCACTCAAGGGGAAAGGACAAAACCTGCCTCATTTTTCTCTATGGATTATTTATTGACTCTTTACTGTCATTTAAACTTCTACCAATGAATACTCTTTTAATTGAGGAATATTAAATTATTTATTTATTAACTTATTTATTGAAGAAGCACTTCACTTTATTTAGGTTTTGAACACTTCATTTTGTTGTATTGTCAAACCATTAAGCACTTACCATCTCCTTTTGCTCGTTTGTGTCCTTATTGCTCAGCTCATCTTCAGACTTGACTATTGACGTCTCAGTTTCATGTGAGTGTGACAGCTGCGGCCACCAAGGCCATCACAAGCAGGTTAAGAGCACGGGGATCAGAGAGGCCACAGAGGAGTCACAGGGCGGCTTTGAGTCAACATATTTCAGTGTCATTAAAACGGGCAAGTGGGCTTTCGCACAAAACAACTGCTAAGTGCAAAAGGGACAAACTAGGGTTCAAGTCTGACCTCAGACGACTGGGCCAAGACAAAGAACTGGGAGGACTAGAAAAAGGCAGAGCACAGCTTGGAGAAAAGCAGAAGAGAGGACAAGAGGAAGAGCTGAGACAAGCTTATGGACTATTCTGTGCACATGGCTGTGTGACAAGTGACAACTAGTAACCCACAACAAGAAGCAAATGTAAAGTTGCTCAACCCGCCTGACAGACCAGCTGGACCAGTCCAATGGCAGATAAAAAAAGACCACCGGACATTCACAAAGCTGCTGTTCACTTCTACTACACCACATTAGGAGTGACTCAGGACAAAATGATACCATGTGACTGCACTTTGATGACATTTCATATCCATTAAGTCATGAAGAAATGGATATTGTTATTATAATGTGATGACAAGATTTCAAGATATCTCAAAATCACTTTCTGTAAAATTGCCTATTCTTTCAAAGTGACATCCTGTCTATTATAAGATATCTTGAAATGTATTTCACATATCTTAATTTGTATTGTAGATGGGTGAAAATACTATCCCAATACTTTGAAATAAGTTAATGTATTGTTAAATCTCAAGTTTTTTTTGATATATCTTGAAATACATTCTAAAATATCTCAAGTGAACTAGAGACCCACTTTAAGATATCATGAAATAAATTTGAGATTTCTAAAAAATGTATTTTAGGTCTTTTAAATAAAAGAGAATTTCAAAATATCTTAAAATAACTTCCCATATGGTGGGCCAAATGAACATTTAGATACCTGGAAGTGAATTTTAGATATCAGTTAGTCAGTCATCATCCATCCATCCATTATCCAACCAGGGCGCCAGCCCACCGCAGGGCACACACACACTCACACACCAGGGACAATTTTGAATCGCCAATGCACCTAACCGGCATGTTTTTGGACTGCGGGAAGAAACCAAAGCAGCCGGAGGAAACCCACACAGACACGGTGAGAACATGCAAACTCCACGCAGGGAGGACCCGGGAAGCAAACCCAGGTTTCCTAACTCCGAGGCAGCAGCATTACCTCTGTGCCACCGTGCCGCCCATTTTAGATATCTCACAGTGAATTAAAGATATATGGAAATGCATCTGTTTTGTCTTAGTAGAGTGATATTTTACTCTACTTTCCCTTTTTGTATTATTAATATGTAGCCTGTCAGAATTCCTCAAATCTCCCAGACTTACCAGTGTTTATCAGGTATTGTACTATATAACTTCTCCCCACCTTCCCTTCTACATCTATAAACTCAGGCAATTAGGTGTAGTTAAAGACAAGCAGGAGTTAAGTTACACTTTAAATAATGTATTATTGATAATATTCATAAATAATAACAATAAGAAAAGTACATTTGAATATTGGCAACCATACAACCTGATAAATGCTGTTGTGTAGTTTCAGGGGGCACACAGACCTGTTAGTTACAGTAAGTGTCTCTAGGTAAGTCCTCATTTGTGGTCAGCTGTCTTCAGAATAGGCCGCATGCCTGTCTCAATATGGCTGCCAAGCTGTGCTCTTCATTGTGTTGTCCTTTTCAGTTCATGGTGTGTGAGATGTTTCTTCATCAGTTTTGTAAGAGAGAGAATGAGGGGTAAAGAAAGAAAATTTATAGATTCTCTGTCCACACCCTACAGACAATAGGGTGTCGTGGTACTTAAAGTCTTCTGATACAATTCAGTTCCAAACAGCCAAACTTCAGACCAATGGGGCAGAGAACACTTTCACACCTACCCCTGTGAAACTTGCCAGTTAGGCAGCCTGTGGGGATTGACTGAGAGACTTCAGCAGAGAAACACTTACTAAACATGTCTGAGGCACTTCCCCCAACCCTGTCATAAAACTCCTAAGGGGGGGGTGGGAATGGGTTCTTAAACCATCAAACTATTGCTGTTATTATCAATAATGTAACACTAATATTACATTTGCTTTGTCTTAGTTACAAATAAAGACAAACAAAATATTCATCAACTTGTATGCAAAATATCACATCACAACAGCATCTATTTCAAGATATCTGAACTGCATTTAAAAATCTCGAAATCACCTCCTATTATTCTTTCACTAGGACTTCCTGTCTATGTTAAGATATCTCAAATTGTATTTGAGATATCGCAGATTGTACAGGAACTTATTTTAAGATATCTGAAAATATAATTAAGATATCTTAAAAAGCATTTGAGAAATCTTAAAATTCACTGTTGTTTGAGTTATGTAAAATACATTTTTGGATATTTCAAATTCATTTCATAATATCTTTAATTGGGTATCTGCTCCACCTGAGAAATCTTAGAATTTATTTCAAGATATAATTGAGATTATTTGAGATATCTTTAAAAAGACATTAAATTGTTTCCAGATATCTCAATAGCATTTGCAGATATCCACAGTACAACTTAAGATACCTGAAATAAATTTACGGATACCTTGAAACAGCTTCCTGTCCACTTTCAGATATGTGAAATACATTTCAAGATATCTAAAAATGACATCCTGCACATTTCAAAATATCTCAAATACATTTTCAGATATCTCCAATAACCTCCTGTGCATTTCAAGATATATCAGATGCATTTGAGATATCTTAAAAGGGTTTTGAGATGTCATGAAATGCCCAGGAAATTATTTTGAGATTTCTGAAAATGTGTTTGAGATATCTTGAAATTCATTTCAGATATCCCACATTTTATTACAGATATCTTAAAATGTTAAGAAACTTATTTTAAGATATCTCAAGATGAGCTTTAGACATCTTAAAAAGTAAATTGCATTTTATCTGAGATATCCCTAAATGTTATTTTGGCTTGCCATATTAAAATAGACAGGTAGTCCCATTGAAAGAATAAGAAATTTTACAAGAAGGGAGTTTGAGATTTCTTGAAATGCACAAGGAGTTATTTTAAGATATTTGAACATTTATTTTGGATATCTTGAAAGGAATGTCAGATATCTTAAATTTTATTACAGATATCTTATAATGTTAAAGAATTTATTTTAAGATATCTCAGAATGACTTTTAGATATCTTATAAAGTAAATTGCATTTTAAGATATCTGAAATTAATTTTCAAATATCTTTAAACATTAATTTGGATTGCCATATGTAAATGTATTTTAAGATATCTTGAATTGCATATCAGATACCTTGTAATCAGTCAGTCATTTGCCAACTCACTTACTCCTGAATAGGGTTGCAGGGAGTGCTGGAGCCTATGCCAGGTTGCACAGGGCACAAGGCAGGAATAAACCATGAACAGGATGCCAGTCCATTGCAGGGTTAACACCACCCACCCCAACCACACACACAAGCCAATTTAGTATCACCAATGCACCTAACATGCACATCTTTGGGCTGGGACTGGGAACCAGAGCACCCAAAGGAAACCTGCACAGACACTGGAAGAGCATACAACCTGCATGCAGGGAGTACTCCGGAGCAAACCCTGTTCTCCATACTGAGAGGCAACAGTGCTAACACTGTGTCACTGTGCTACCCACATCTTGAAATGCATTTCAGATATCTCAAATTACACAGCATTTTACTTCAAGATATCTTGAAATCTATTTAAGATATCATAAAATGAATTTCATATTTCTTAAAACGCATTTAGAGTTATTTCTAAATGTTAATTTGGCTTGCCATAGTAGTTGCATACATTACCCAGGTTGGTGAATCTCCAATTCTTTGACACAAGGATGCTTGTCCCTCAACACCCACCACAAAAACACTCCATTGTGCACATTACTGGGTATTCTCAGTAAACTCAGAACATGGAAAGTCGTTGATTAAACAACAAACCTCTCAACCACCAGCAACCACCTAGCTGATGATATGCAGACTTTTTCATTTTTTGTAGAGACTTTTAATTAAAAAGTTAATAACAGGCAGAAACATTCAGTATTAATGCAAGAAAAGGTCACCAGTTGGACTAAATGTATTTCTTCTTTTGTGAATGGAATGAATTTAGCTGAGAGCAAAACACAATTTATTTTTTTTTTCTTATAAGTGAAGCATTGAAAGTTTTTGAAATTCAATTGTTCAAATCATTTCACTCTTCACTATTTGACACTAATGTCAAAATGTGTCTGAAATTTACTAAAAGTAATCCTTGTGAATGAAGAGTGGTTTGGGAACTCAAAGAGCCAACTGCTAATTGTGAGCTCGATGGCTTGATGGACTCTCAAGATCTGGAGGGCGCGTCGAATGTCCCTTATGCCCTATTGTCTCGCCAGCAGAAAGGACGTTGAATTTCACAATGTAGTCAGCTCTGTACAACAGACGTGTGTTGTTACATGACATTACATGACAATTGGACTGGACGTAATGCTGAGACTGAGACGTACTGACGTCATCCTTGAAAATGGAAGAGAAGCGGCAGAGAAATTTGTGCTCTGAGGTGTGAGAGTTAATTAAAAATACATTTTGATTCTAAAAACTTTGTGTTTTGGTTTCCACTAAGGAGCCATGCAGGAATTTTTAAAGATTTTTTTCCCTGTAAAAAGGCCTATTTATGCCTTTCATTCACATGCACAGGAGTAGGAAGTGCTGAAAGTTAGGGGGAGTATTTGGAAAAGTTACTTGTACTTGTTCTTGTTATTTGTATTCCAACTTCTGTCGCCAAGGCAGGACAGTAAGCAGCAGTAGTTGACACTGACATCTTTGTTAGTAAATAACCAGCATCTTATAAAAAACAGAAAAAACAATTCATTAGTGAGGAAAAAAAAGGCAGTTGCTGACTTGAAAGCGATAAAGAGAAGAGCTTAGCTGACAGGTGAGTTTCATTAAGATGTCGATCAGACACAAGTGGTTGTAGGAGTAGAAAAGACAATAAGAAATGAACCAGCAGTGGATTTCAGTAAGTGTGTTTTTCTAAATCGAACAGTTCTTAGCAGTCAAGAAAGTAGAGCAGTTAAGAGGGCAACAGTTTAAGGACAATTTAATACAACAAAAATGAAGGAATACAAATAATGCGAGTGGGGAGCTTGTAAGTAAGTAATAAGAGAAGCGCAAAGTTAAGAGAAGAGACAGGGAAAAGTAAAAAAATAAATAAATAAAATTTTAGTAATCCACAGTCAAATTTTAATATTGAGGCCAGTGCAGTGTAACCCCTGTTGGATGTTGGACTTTTTAGAGAATGGGTTGGAGGATCCTGTAGTCTTCTATGATGGCTACACCTGCAGGAGATGCCAGCTGATCCAGCACCTCAAGCTCAGGGTCGCTGAACTGGAGGAGGAGATGGCTGGCCTGCGTTGTAGTAGCGAATTGGTGGCCCTGGCCCAGGTGTCCTTTAGAGAGATAGTGTGCATTAGGTGATGCTGGAGGAGACTACAGACCAGAGAAATAGTGAAAGGTGGATCACGGTCACAAGGTGCAAGGTAAAAAGTGAACACTGTCTGGGGGCATCAACCCCAGAACTGGAAGTGTGAAATTGTTTTCAGGGCCTTGCAGAGCTAGACGGTACCTCTGAAGATTCTAAGGTGGTAGACAGGCATGAGGATCACCAACGGGCCACCTAAAAAACAGTTCATGGAAAGAGAGAGGTTGTGGTAGTTGGAGACTCAGTCATTAGGGGGATTGAAGCGCCTTACATACAACGTGATTCCTGATTTTAAGAAAGCCCTCTCCTTCCTTTTGATCGCTTTGGTAAAGTGCATTATGGGGTACTTGGTGTTAAGAGTTTTTAGTTTAAAATGGTGTGTCAGGCTGGTGGGCTTGGGAGCTCCTATGTGAAGTGATGAGATGAGCTGATTGTTTGTTACATGCAGGCAGAGTCAGCTCAGCTCTCTTAACATTATGCAGGTGGTTTGGTGGGGAACCTGTGCCCACTGGGATAAAAGGAGCCTGAGTAGGTTAGATTGGGAGGAATAGTGAAAAGGAGAATGACAGGAGGTGATATCAGAGGATAGAAAAAAGAAATGTCAGGTTCAAGGCAGAGCTGGTGCAGTGGAGAGGAAGCCTGCTGGTGAGTGAAGTCGGCATGTTGTTGAGCCACAAAGGGATGCAGGCATGACCAACCATTCGGAGAAGTCCTTCGGATGCTGAGTGACAAAGAGAAAACACCATTGATATTAGAAACAAACTTTTATTACTCACTTATCAGTACAAGGACATGTGTTACCAAAACAGCCCACTTACTCTTCACAAGGGCCTTAATACTCCCAATATGGACACAACACCACAATGCTACAAATAGGAGTACAAGATAAAGAACTTAACAACATTATCTCTTTTGGATAAGAAAAAACAATTAAATGGCATAAAAACAATTTGCAATGGCAAATACCCATTTAAATGCACAGAACTAATGATTACTCGTCTTCAGATCAAAAAACAAAATTTGGTTATGCTAGTCACTTACTGTGATATATTCTGTCTTTAATCCTTTTAAATGTACAAAAGGAAACGTTTCTTTCTTCTTAAGACAGTCAGCAAGCTGGTCCTTTGTAGGCGACCACAAAACACATTGGACGTTTTGATCTTGAAGATGTTCTTTTATCCCACTTCACTCTTGATGAAGTCTGTTCTCTGTTACAGACTTGATGGATTGAATCACCCCAAGTAAGCAGTAGGTGTCTGTAACACAAATGACCTGAAGACCTTTGTGTCTTGAGGCACTGACTGTGAGCTCTGAAAAATGTTTACAAAGACAGATTGCACTTGCAATCCATTCAGACATTGCTTGGGTTTCTCCTCCCCAAGTACTTCTTTCTGCTCTGATTCTTTCTAACTGCCAACAAAGAGGTGAGAATCAACCTCCACCTCCTGCCATAATAATCAGGCATCCTCCTTGTGTGCCACCATCAGGAAGATTCCCAAGTGAGACATCAAGAAAAACAACAAATCTTAATGACTCGTCTCTTCCCAGGTTTTGAGACTTCAAGGCCACTTTTGCCTAAAGACCTTGTTGGCTTTATGTACTGTTTGAACAGTAACACATTTTGTGCTTGATGTTAAAACGTGTCCATCAAATGAGACATCAGGTCTGCTTTGGTTGGCAAACCAGAGAGTCTGCCCTGTTTTTGATTTTAGTTCTTCCAATTAGATGCACTGAGGGGAGCGTCCCTTTTAAAGGATTTAGAAGAGACTACAGCAGTGGGCTGAAGCTTCTCTGGATGGCTTTCTTGGTGTATACATATTACTCCATTGACACTTGGAACTTCCAGTCCCACATGGCCGAAGTTCTCATACCCTTCATCACCATCCTGGAAAGTTGATCTGAGGTATGGAATAACTGAGATAGAAAAGTTATGTGCACCCACCCATATAAAATCATCAACATGACATACATTATAAGAATTCCATTCACAGTACCATCTTCATCTAACCATTAAAAAAACTGCTGGATCCACTTGTGCCACATTTCCACCCATCTTCAGCATGATCTTCTCAACTTTATTATACCAGTAAAGTGGCACATCTATGGGATCACACACATGTTTTCTGAGCCTCCACAGTTTTTCCGACACATTGTAATACCCTGTAGAAAGCACATTTGACATCCAAGGAATGAACTCTCCATTGTCTCTGACAGTAGACAGCTAAAAGAACTTGGAGAGGTTCTGATGAACACGTCAGTGAATCACTTTTGAGCCCATTTCTGTTTAGTTCCTCAAACTCTCTGACCACTTTAGTGTGCTTTGGGTTTTACTCCTTCTGAAGTCTGTTTTGAAGTGTGTATCCATCACCGGTGACCAGCTAAGGTGGCTGGGGCAGAAGCTGATGTGAAGGAAGACTACTGTTGATGGTGGTCTCTTGGCTTGCTGATGAGAACTTAAATGGCAAGCAGAGGAGATGTCAGTTTTAGAAGGTGGCACAAAACTTTTGTTGTGTTAAATGGACCGAATCTGACTGTGATGTTCCCCTCATTTTAATCTATGGATTATTTAATGACTGTTTAATGAATGATTTTAACCTTCACCAAAGAACACTGTTTGTATTGGTATTTATTTATTTATTTATTTATTTGTTAACTTCTTTATTGAAGAAGCACTGCACTTCATTTTGGTATTTGAACACTTTGTTTTGTTATATAATAAGACTACTAAGCACTTAGGCATCTAATCTTAGATAGATATATATTTTTTTATTCTTAAAAACAACTTAAAATTCAGTACAAAATTCATTAAAAACACAAAATCTAACCACAGAAAAAAAACAAAACATAATAAAATCAGATTTTAAACTTCTAAATACCCCCAGTCCATTCCTTATTCATTTCATAAATACCCACCCAAACCCTTGCCCCTTCATTCATCCCTTCCATCCCACAGTTCCACTGATTTATTACAATATTCTATAGATTTCTACTGATACATATTCTTTTAATAATAAAATTAGAATTAGAATGCAAAGTAAAGTTCATCATTGTCATAATTACACAATACATTATTTATACACCACTTAGCCTTAAACTGTGAAAGATTTCTAGTAGATTTATAAAAATTCAGATCTACTTCTATTCTGCTTCTACAAGTCATTTTAAATAATACTGTGGGGTCTGTGCTGCCTGCTCCTTTAACCTTATTTTTCTGGGTTTTCCATATTCCCAGTTTCGCCTGTCCTAAAATAAAGTTAACCAGGTTAATATTTGTATTTGGTTTTTTTTGAGCTCTTTACCCCAAACACAAACACCATCCTATTATAACAGACCCCAGACCCTCAATCAACTGCTTTATCATTTTAAAAAAAGCCCCCAATCTCTCACAAAACATAAAACAGTGAAATACAGTCTCCCTCAACCCACAGAAAGGGCAGGTATCTGAAACCCCCGGACAAATAACTGATAAAAAGGAATTCACAGCAACTATACCGTGCAATACCCTCCACTGTACATCCCCTACCCTACTGGTCAATGGTGGTCTATATAGCGCTCAGGGTTCCTTCAGGAATGACAATCTTCTTCCTCCAGGGTGTGTCGGCCTTCAGTGCTTTCAGTTGATCCTGATTCTTTACTTTTACGCAGATCCTGTAGAGCTGTTTTCCTTTGATGGTGTTTAAGGGCAAGTCTCTCAGATCTTTTGTCACAAGTAGTCTGTTGGTGTCATTATTGTCCCAATCTCCTACTGGAGACATCACAAGTGTAGTGAAAGTCGGATCTTTGGGTGGCTTTAGCTGGTCTTTAAAGGTGTCCTGCAGGAGTGTCCTTACTTCACTTCCTAGAGATGCTTTAACTTGCGTTAAGAAATTCCCCACAAGCCGCACTGAGTGCACTTCTGTCTCTGCTGCTACAGTTTCTGGACTTTTCCAATTAAAATCCTCCCAGTTGATTAAATGCTTTAATTGTGTAATGTTATTTCTACGTAGACTATGAATAAAGCTTGCAGACTGTCCTATTGTGGTGCAGATATTGGGATTAAATACAATGGGCTCTTTTAGAATCCAAAATAATGAGAGGATATCACAGTCTCTTTGAATTGATAAAAATTGCCAAGCTTTAAAAAGACTCCTGTAAAAGTCTGGTACTTGTAAGGTCTCAGGTTTCTCAAGACGACACCATATTAAGCTTTTGCCCAATCCCATTTGTCCCACTTGGTTAAAAAAGAGCAGTGCTAGATTCATCCAGGGCTCGGGCGTTGTGGAGTATAACAGTTTTTGCACGGTCTGAAGGCGGAAGGCAATAATTCTGCTTTCAATGTCCATAATGCCTTGCCCACCTTCATCAAGTGGCAAGTATAATACGCCCCTCCTCAACCAGTGAAGACCATCCCAAAAAAAGTTAACAACATTCTCTTGAATCTTTTGAATTACATGTGGTGGAGGCTCCAGACAGATACACCGATGCCACAGACTCGAAGTCACCAGATTGTTAATTACTAACATCCCACCTCTGTACGACATTTGGGATAGTATCCATTTCCATCTGGCCAACCGAGCTACCACTTTTTCCAAGAGTCCATCCCAGTTCTTCTGGACACAGTGATCATCTCCTAGATGTACTCCCAGGTAGAGAATGCCTTCAGTGCTCCATTGCAGCTCTCCTTGTAAACTCGGCGTCTTATATCCAGCCCAGTCTCCAACTAACAAAGCATTGCTTTTACTTCAGTTTATTTTAGCATTGGAAATCAGTTCATATTTCCTTTGACAGTTCGTGACATTATCAAAGTCTTCTTGATTTGTGATAAAAACAACAATGTCGTCTGCGTAGGCCGTGACCTTTATAGGATTCCCAGTGCAGTAAGGAATGGAGAGACCAGTCAGCACTTTTCTCAGGTTGACCAAGAATGGCTCTAAGGCGAGGGCGTACAGCATCCCTGATAGCGAACAGCCTTGTCGAACTCCTCTTTGGACGCTGAAAGGCGCACATAAACCACCATTGACCTTAACTATACCAGAAATGTCACAATACAACAGCAGAATGTACTTTATAAATTGTTCCCCAAATCCAAAGGCCTTGAGAGTGTTCCATAGATACGAGTGTCTGACTCTATCAAAGGCTTTTTCTTGGTCAATTGAAATAAATCCTGTTCTAAAATTGAACAGTTTTGCTGCAGCGATAATATCTCTGACTAAGAAAATGTTATTAAAAATGGATCTCTCAGGGATACAATAGCTCTGGTCTGGATGCACCAGTTTCACTAACACTGTGCGCATTCTGTTAGCCAAGGCTTTTGACAGGATTTTATAATCTGCGCAAAGTAAAGACACAGGCCTCCAGTTCTTAACATGGCACAAGTCACCTTTTTTAGGCAGAAGTGTGATCACTGCCCTTCTGCAGCTCTGAGGTAGCACATCTGATTTAACACTGTGTTTAAACACTTCTAACAAATCCTGGCCGATAACATCCCAAAATTCTTTATAAAATTCAATTGGAATGCCATCTATCCCAGGGACTTTTCCATTATGAAGTTCGTTCACTGCTGCTGAAATTTCTGCCATAGTGAGCTCTTTATTCAGCTCGGTGGCATCTGCTACAGGAAGCTGTGGTAAGTCCTCTAAAAAGGACTGTAAGTTTTCATCACTACCTCATCCTTCAGCAGAAAACAGCTTTTCATAAAATACTCGGACCTCTGTTCTTATCTCACCCAAGTCCTGTGTCTTTTCACCATTAGCTTTAGTCACACAGTGTAGAATTTTACTTTGAGAATTCTTTTTTTCCAGGCCAAAGAAATATTGTGTTGGTGCATCCATTTGTGTTAACTGCTGGAAGCGAGCCCTCACTAGAGCGTCCTGAGCTTTTGTGTCTAGTAAATGTGAGAGCCCCCTCTTTGTTGCTTTGAGACTCTCTGTAAGGTTTTCATCTGAGCCATTCCCTAATAGCTGTTCAATCTGAGATATTCTGCCCTCCAGTTGTGTCATTTCTGACTGTAACAACCGTGTGACATTTCTGGTATATTGCTGACACAAGGATCGAATTTGGTTCTTCCCCATTTCCCACCAATGCTGTAAGCTTGTAAACTCCTTCCTCGAACCCCTCCAACCTCTCCAAAAATAATTAAAAATGTCTTTAAATCGTTGATCTTGTAGTAGTAGTACATTAAAATGCCAGTATGTGCTGTGAGGCCTGTAGGTGCTCGATAGAACTGTACAAACCACTAGGCTGTGGTCCGAGAAACCAGTGGGGACAATGGAGCATTCCTTAAATAGACCCAATAGGTGCTTAAAAGTGTAAAATCTATCGAGCCTGGCCATTGAAAAGGTCTCACTAGTTATCTTTCCCCACATGTACTGTCTGCTGCTGTCTCCATGTTTACTCCTCCACACATCCACCAGCCCCGTCTCTCCCACTATCCTTCCCCATTCCCGTGCAGATTGGGGATGTTGCTCCAGGCTGTTATTTCTGTCCCTCTGAGGGTCAAGGGTACAATTAAAATCTCCACCCAATATCACCACTTCCTCAGGGTCACACTGACTTAAAACATCAGCCAATACTTTATAAAAATCAAGTTTCTCAATCCCATTATTTGGTGCATATACATTAATAAAAGTGAACCAACAGCCATTTACTTTTTTTTTTACTTTCAGTAGCCTCCCTTTCACCACTTCATGTACATTATGATCCTCCATTCGAAAACCACTGCAAAACAAGACCGCCACCCCTGCACTGACATGTGTCCCATTGCTGAAGAAGCAGTCCCCCTTCCAGTCCCTGCTCCACTCCCACTGGTTTGTCTCATCTATGTGGGTTTCCTGTAGAAAGGCGACTGTCAGATTTTTTTGGGTTAGAAACTCAAAGAGCGTCAGTCTCTTGCTTGGATTCCTCCCGCCGTTAATATTTAAACTACCCAATTTCAAGTTCGCCATACTGATTAAATGTAAACAGCAGCTCAGCACCAAACCAATTGACCACCACAGGTACAATGGCGGAAAATTCCTAAAAATGTTATCCATTACACTTTTCATTTTTTAGTCTGTTTCCTCAACCTATTCGTGATATTCTTTAATCTCACGAGCTCCTTGATGTTAAATATTGTGGTCATGGTTTTGTCTTTTCTCAAACTACCCACTGACGATATAAACAGATTCACATCGGGAAAAAAATCCGCCACATTCACCCTTCTCCTGCCCTCTGTCGCCTGTAAAAACTGTTTAACGCTCTGGGCGCTGTAACCGCCTCTGCCACTTAAATCCTGGGAGTCCGATATGGTTGAACAGTCTGACATTTCTCCATCACCCTCCTCCCCTGCGCTCACCACGGCAGAACTGTCATCAACCGTCTCTGCGAGAACTGCAAAAGCCCCCTTAGCATTAAACAGAGGATCAGCGGCATCTCCGCCCTCTACGCCCGATCCCCGACTCGTGTTCATCCAATTTTTTGTTGTACCACCGTCTTCTATCCCATGCCTCTTCCGCCCTGGGCGTCTAAACTCGCCGTCTTTCTCAATATCAGTATTTCCATCCTCCTCTTCCACATCCACATCTCCCCATGATCTGCCCTGTACTGTTAAAGAAGTCTCCATATTTAAACCACTTTCATTCTCTTCTGGATTACCTTTTTCCTCATCCCCCTGAGGCACTGCCTCCCCCTCGTCTACGATCTCTCGGCTCCCAGCTGCTACAGGACGGCTTTGAACTTCACCTTCCAACTCTTTCTGAACTTCAGGTTCATTGCCTCGTTTTTCTTTTTCTTTTTCGGGACAATGTTTAATCAGATGTTGTTCACTCCCGCACCGTAAACATTTCATTTCATCCGAAGACACAAAGATTACATAATCAAATCCATCAACTTTAAACTTCATTGCAATATTTAGATTCTCATTCATTCTGTTCAAAACCATGAAAACTTGTCTTCGGAAAGACAGAACATGTTTTAACGCTGGGGATTTACACCCCAATGGAATAAAACGAATTTTAGAAACAAGTCTGCCATGGCGCTCCAGCTGTTTTTCAATAGTTTCATTCTTTATAAATGGCGGTACATTTAAAATAATTACTTTGCGTGCTGGAGTGCCCAGCGAAGTTACCTGTATGAAAGATCCATCAATAACTACACCTCTTTCTACCACTATTGAGACCAGATCTACTGAACTTAAGAATAAAACAATACAGCCGTTCATTCTGGAAGCCGATTTAATATTCTCACAACCGACCACCTGACCGACTGCTAAAACCGCCATCTCCAATGGGACAAACTCCTCTAACAGAAGTTTTATCCCATGGCGGCGGCTCAAGGTCTCCAAATTCGCAGCCATACCGGCTGCAGTGGCCAAAACGCCACTCAGTAAAAAACAACGCTCAAAACTTTTCAGTAATAGTTCAAAAGCATGACAGAATAGTGAAAAAAGGAATGAAAAAATAGATAAAGATTAGGAAAACAACACTCACCGCACTCACAGTCCAACACAGCCACTCGCACCAGAGCAAACACCCAGCATGCACAGCGAAAACAGGAAGGAAGTGGATAGATGGATAGATAGATAGATAGATAGATAGATAGATAGATAGATAGATAGAT
>JANRMT010062791.1:194213413-194232884 GCA_026402145.1 Polypterus bichir lapradei
CTTTGAAGAACAAAAAAAGTCCGTCTACATGCGGCTCGAACCTTGTGTATGTTTGGTAGCACATATCTGTGTGAGAAGCTCTTCTCAGTGATGAAGACTAACAAAACAGCACACAGGAGTCGCCTCACTGATGAGCACCTGCAGTCCGTCCTGAGAATCTCCACAACACAGAACCTCACACCAAACATAAACGATGATTGTTTTGGTAAAACAAAACATATCCTTGGAATTCTTGTATATAATTTATAATTGCTGCCAAAAGATTTTCATGTTGCCTTTGAATACTTAACTTGTTTAAAGTATAACATTCCTAAAATAATAGGTTTACATTTTTATGTGAATAATAGCATTAATATTTAATTATGTAGAGCACAAATTCAAAACTGTAATATACTCAGGCATTGAGCTGGATGCCTTGTACCCTCTTGTGCATTTCCATTTTGTGTTATTATCAATCAGCTATTATTTCTTGATGAACAGATAAAAAGACCGCTACTGTCTCTGTTACCTATTGTTCTGTTTGATGACAATTAAATAAACTCTTCAGCTTTTCAGAGCTGTCCCCTAATACACCACACATACATTGTATAGATTGCATCATATTTAAAGTCGATCTAAATCATGGCATACCATACAGGAGTTTTAAAAAATCACAATACACAGCACATACTTCACTAAACACCTCGCACATGAATCACAATACATAAAGGCACATGAACATGTAACACATACCAAGAACCTCAACCCTCCCCATTGCATCAGAAATCCAGTCCCTGAAAACACAGCAGATCGAAATAAACCAACAAACAAAAATATGCAAAACAAATTAAACCCAAATTAATTTATTAAACAACGTTAATGCAGATAGGTTTGATCTTCATTACAACAGCACTCCAAACTCTTTCCCACAGATACACAGTCCTTCAGGCTCACCTGTTTAACTGCTCCAGTTAGCCCACCACCTATGGTATCTGACAATCTGCCCTCAGGATTAATTCAAGATGCCAGTTGAGTTGTAAGCCTTCCGCCTCTCATCTTCCCTTTTTTGACTGTGAAACAATATTCATTTTTAAAACATGCCACTCAATCACAGGATGTTCTCTGGTGGCCCTGATATGCCAAGAAGGATCTTGCAGTGTAGGCGATAGAAACTATCAGGGTATTATTCAGTTATTCAGCAAGTGATGTAGAGAAATAAAAATAAAATACCACAATTTTACTTATGTAGACTTGTTAAAATTTGATGATTGTCTGCTGAGTTTGACTCAATAAAGGCCAATCTGTCCAGTGAATCACCAACAAGAACAGACAACAAGAGGACAAACTACATGTGACCTCAGCACCAATCCATGGAAGGCCAATAATCTGAGATCTAAACGAAATCAAAGATTCTCAGACAAAAAGCTGAGACACATGTTAAAACACAGCTGATCAAAGAAGCCCTAACAAAAGAAAAGTTTGTTTCCATCGCAAAATATTTGCCAAATCAAACAGGAAGCACATAGCAATTTATACCTTAGCTAGGAGAGAGGGCACACTGAGCCACCATCTTAAAGAAGGCCATTAAATGATGTGACATGGTAGCAATAATATCATAACCATAGCCAATATGGCTGTCACAATTACCAGAATCATACAAAATGACATCAGGTGATATCAGCAACAAAATAACACAAATTAACAATTCCTGCAATTTCAATTGCTAAAATACTTAAGATATTTTTGATTCAATGACCAAGTCAGTTTATGTTTTTAGAATCATTTAAATTATTTCACATCTTCTTTGTGTGCCATTTTGCTGTTCATGGAGGTTGCTTGATTTTTTTTTTTATACTCAGACTCCGTGCCACCACATAAACAGTTGAGACACAGCACAGGACATAAATGTGTCTTCAGGTATGAAATGGCAGCACCCTGCACACTCAGCTATCCTCAGTGGATTGAAGATGTTAAAGAAACAGATATAGTTATTGTCATGTTCAGTCCATTTAACTTCTCAGTAGAAGGGATTTTTCTTTGCCCCTAAACTACTAACATTTTGGTTTTGCATGCTACATGGTGTTGAGCAGCTGCTTGTCCACTGTTCTCGCAACAAATACAAGGGAGATGAAACATCAGTCAAAAAGCAGGCCAAAAAGTCAATAAACAAAAGAGATCGAAGATGTCAAGCAGCAGACATTAAACACTAAATACAGTAGCTCTTAAACACTGAATACTTTTCTGGAGGAAAATCTGACAGAGTCTGGAAGAATCGCATACCTTGGGAGAAGACAATGAGGGCAAGCATGAAGCCAGAACTCTAGAGTGATGGTTTCAAAATAACAATGTGAATGTTCTGGAGGGGCTGATTTAGAGTTCAGACCTCATGGTATGGAGAATGGAGAAACTGTAAATGGACTTGAAAATGGCTGATTAATCACTATCAACATGACACCTGTCAGAGCTTAAACAGTCTGACAAGAAAGAATTAATGGGGATAAACGGCAGAGCTGAGAGAGAGAAAGAAAGAGAGACCTGAGCACAGACTCCAGACTGTCATGGCTGCCATCTACTAAGGCAGCTGAGAGCAACGACAAAACATGAAAATGAGAATTTCACTCTGCTGTGTACATGCGACATACTCTTACACTAAACCAAACTAAACAAACAGAGAAAGGATTCTCCCATTTTACCTCTATAATATCTTGCATTTTTCTTTTTCTATTTGTAAAGCACACACATACGTGTAAAACTGTGCTACCTAAAGAAATGAATGTCAATGTTGTTTAAGAGCTCCAGGCCAAGCAACTCCGTCCTGCTCTGCCAGCTCAGTATAATTTAACGTCTTTGTTACCAAAAGTCAAGTACGAGATTCTGAAAGTCACCTGCAGCCCCTCCAGTGTCCTGCTTGACTAGAATTTCACAAATTACTCTGAGCAGTTTATTAGTTTTATTCTTCTTACCTGTTTATGTCCTTGATGTCCCGTGAATTGACAATGTGACTTTATTCAATAAGCCGTTGCAGGCACCTCGACTTCAGCAGGCATTGTCAGTTCTGAGGCCAAACCTGAAACTGCAGCAGGACTCGGCTTGTCTCTCAGCTCTCTGGCTGCTCTTTTTGTATTCCAACAAAGTTTGAAAGTAGCAAGTGCGGTCTTGTGACTAAAGTAATAAAAATTAAAAGGAATGCAGTCTGGTGAGTTTTCATCAGTCAATGGAGCCACTTTACCATACTGTGCTCCTTATTAACAGATATTAAGAGATACAATTACAATACTGATGTGTGTGCCTTTCTTCAGATTACAGATGCACACAGAGTGGTGGCCACAATAGCTCTCAAGCGCCTGTCTCTGTACTCTCATTGGTCTATTTTCTCCTTAATCTGTTTCTTCTGAACACACTCCTGTACGCTTCATTTCCATTAAAAAAGCAGAGATGAGAGCTATATTTTGTTCAAACTACAGTAAGCAGAAATTCAGATCAATTACCTCATCAGCACTTCCTCAGTCATCTGCTTTTGTTGTGTTGTCACAGAACTTCAACACAATTCAATCCCATCTAAATCCTTGATGATTTTAGTAAATTCTTTTTGTGTTTCCTTTCTTATTGCAATTTATTATTTTTCAGTGAGTCTCCAATTGTCAATAATTACTTAGGACTCTGTTACTAAAGGTCTGGGTTTGATATATCCAATACAGTTATCTTTTAGCATTGATAGTTATCCAGTTTGAAGTGTCTATTTTGAATTTGTTTCATTTGTTATGATTAATTATTATTCTTATTTTTTTTCGGATTTTATTTCATTTTCATTATCACCTCCATGTTATTGAGGGCAACTGCACAGTTGTTAAACCACTGATTAAAACCTTGCATTTGGAGCTAATAAGATCCCATTCATACTGCAGCTCCATTTCCATTTTTCATTTATATGTGACAACAATCTGATTTTTAGAGAAGTACAACTAGCAAAAAAACATAATAGAATCAAAACCTTTCGGAAAGTAATTCAATTTTTCTCATAATAACTGTTTTGCACCCATACCGTCCACATCGTTCTCAGCGTTCTTTGGCCCACTTCTTTCTATGTTCAGAAATATGTTTCTTTAAGAGCCTTTTATGTCAACATCAGTATCTAAAAATGTAAATGTGTGTAAATGTAAAATATGGAAGTGTTAAATCAGGGAAAAGGCTTTTATTTTGTTTTTCTGGGAGTGGCCCCATCTCTATTAATGCTGGGAATGTTATATCTGAAGGTAATAATATTGCAGTTACAAAAAGAGAAAAACAGAGTCAGGTTTAACGTAATAAACTTTAACAGGCTCTTGTTACTGAGTACACGTTACACCGTAAGTGTTCTACAATCAGCTTCCTATTAGTTCTCCAATAGAAGTTTACATTCTAACAAAGCAAAAAACTATCTCTACATCCTGTTAGCACAGGGGATTATTCTTCGCCTTATTATTATTTTCTGAAATATAGTATTAGTTAGTTAAAGCAGTCATGAGGCTTCCATCTTCTAAAAGGTTTACATCGTACATCTGGTGTACGTGTGCTCATCCCCTCATGCAGCCTCAGGTAACTTTGACATCAGCAGGAGCTGAAGCCGTAGAGACAGGTGGCATAACAGGGGGACTTGGTTCTTCTGATGTTTCTGTGCCACTGACTGTTTCAGCAGGTGTAGCGGGTAGCAACTGTTCAACATGTCGTCTCCATGTCTGGCGGTCACAGGAGCATACCTTATAAGAGACAGGTCCAGTCTTTTGAAGAATGGTTACTGGTACCCATTTCTTAGTAGAGGAGTAGTTACAAGCAAGAACAGCAGCTCCATCAGAAACCTTTAGCCCACTTGGCACATTGATTTACTTTATCCGGCTGCTTATCATAAACGTGCACCTGAATGGTAGCTGATCTCAACAAATGAAGACATGCTCTAAGCTGCCTTTGGATGAACAGATCAGCTAGTGACATACCTGTTGTTGCATGGTTTGTGTTACGATATTTAAAAAGAAATGTATAAAACGTTTTTTGAAAAGTGATTCATGTTTGGATGCTTTAAGAGCATATTTAGGGGTGTGCACCATTCTTTCTGCCTGGCAATTAGTAGAAGGGTGATAAGGGCTGGATAGGAGATGTTTAATACGATTATTTTTTAGGAATCCCTTCATTTCTTGGAACACTAAAAAGGCCCATTATCCATAACAATATGCTCTGGCAGCGCAATACATGCAAACATTTCTCTCAATATTTGGATCGTCTTTTCTCATGTGATGATGGACATGATGGTGACCTCAGGCCACTTAGAATCTGCAATCACTGCGACCAGAAGCACAACACCATCTACAGGCCCTGCAAAGTCTAAATGAACACGTTGTGTAGGACTGGCAGGCCATTCCCATGGATGCAATGGTGCTTGTCTTGGCAAATTTCTGAGGCCTTGGCATGATGAGTTGCCTTTTCCTCATTATCACTATCAAGTCCAGGCCACCAAAAGTAACTCTGGGCTAGCTCTTTATTTGGACTCTACCATCGTATCCAAGGTGTAACTCATCCAGAATGGGTTTGCTCAACCTTGGTGGTATAATTAATCACATGCCCCACATGAGATGTCCTGTTGTCACTGATAGTTCCTTCCCATGTGAAAGGTAAGGCTGAACGTCAGGCAGTGCATGAAGGGTGCTAAGCTGCTGACCTCTGACAATGCAATCAAGTAGTTCTAAAAGTGTTGAATCACCCTTGGTTTCCTGCCTGATCGGGTTACAGGTGTATTTTCCACCATCTAAAAGTAGATAATCTTTTGCTCCTTTTTTATTGGTTGTTCAGGTTGATGGAGTTTTGACTGACCATCTGCATTTCCATGTGCCTCAGAATGCTTGTGGTTGATTTCATAATTGTGAGCCCCAAGCAGCAGTGCCCACCTCTGATATCTCTTTGCTGCCATAGATAGCACACTAGGATGTGAGCCAAGAATAGACATGAGTGGTCGGTATTTGTTTCCAAAATAAGTTTTTGACCACACAGGTAAGATTCTTTAATCAAGAAATGATGCTTAAGACCTCTTTTTCAGTCTGAGGATATTTTGTTTCACTTTTATTCAATGTTCTTAACTGACCATCTTCTGAGCAGACAGAGATGCCACTTTGTCCGGTAAGACCCGTGGGGGGGTGCCTGTGTGTTTACGTGAACAGAGAGTGCTATACGAACGCTGTTGCAGTCACACCACACTGATAAGGTTTTATTAGTAAGGTGCCAGCCTTTCTACCTGCTGAGGGAGTACAGCTGTGTACTGGTAGCTTCCGTCTACCTCCCGCCTAGCGCAAATGCTAACTAGGCACTAGCAGAACTCTACTAGACCATCAGCAATCTCTAAATGACGCACCCCAAGGCATTTTTCATTATTGCTGGGGACTTCAATCATGCCAACCTGAAGTCAGTTCCCCAAAAATTCTTCCAGAATGTGATCTTTGCTACTAGAGGGGGATACTGTCTGGACAATGTTTACACGAGTGCTCCTGACATCTAAAAGTCCCTACCCCACCCCCAACTGGGCTGTTCAGACCATATCAGTGTGTTTATGGTCCCTGCATACAAGTCCCTGCTGAAGCGCAATAAACCAGCCAACAACAACATCAGAGTGTGGCAGGTTGGTGCTGTTTCTGCTCTCCAAGACTGCTTTGAATTGACAGATTGGGACATTATCAGGGAGGCTGCTTTGGATGGTGACTCCATCAATCTGGAGGAGTACACAGACTCTGTGACTGGCTACATCTCCAAATGCATAGAGGATATTATTGTTATCAAGGATGTTACCAGAAGAGCAAACCAAAAGCCCTGGATGACGAGAGAGGTGCGCACGCTGCTCAAGATCAGAAATGCAGCCTTCAAATCTGGAGACAAAGCCGCCCTCAGGGTGACCAGAGCTAACCTGTCTCGCACTATAAGGAGAGCTAAGTGGGCATATGCGCAGAAGATCAACAAACAATTCAGCAGCACCAGAGACACACGTCGTATGTAGCAGGGCATTCAGACAATTACAAACTTCATGCCCAACCCACATACCGATGATGGTGATGCCTCACTACTGGATGAGCTGAACAAATTCATCACAAGGTTTGAGGCGCAGAACAAAGAGCCTGCAAAAAAAGCAACACCTCCCTCCACTGACCAAGCACTCTGTCTCTCCATAACAGATGTGAGGAGGACTCTATCCAGAGTCAATCCACGCAAGGCTGCAGGACCTGACAACATACCTGGTCTTGTGCTCAAAGAATGTGCCAGTCAACTGGCTGGTGTCCTCACAGACATCTTCAACACATCTCTGAGTCAGTTGTCAGTCCCAGCATGCTTCAAGTCGACTACCATCATACCAGTGCCGAAGAAGTCATCAGTGACATGCCTGAATGACTACCGACCAGTTGAACTCACGCCAATCATAATGAAGTGCTTCAAAAGGTTAGTCATGTCACACATACAGATTTATCTCCCTGCCTCCCTTGACCCTCTTCAGTTTGCATACCCGCTCAAACAGGTCAACTGAGGATGCCATATGCTCTGCCCTTCACCTGTCCCTGAAACATCTGGATAAAAAAGATACATATGTCAGGATGCTATTCATAGACTTTAGCTCCACTTTCAACACAATCATCCCTCAAAAGCTGGTTGTAAAACTGAGCAGGTTGGGCCTGAACACCACCCTCTGCAATTGGATCCTGGACTTCTTGACAGAGAGGCCCCAGTCAGTTTGGATGGGCTGCAACACTTCCAGCATCATCACACAGCACTGGAGCACCGCAGGGCTGTGTGCTTAGTCCACTGCTCTTCACCCTGCTGACTCACGACTGCACAGCCACGCACAACACCAACCACATCAGCAAGTATTCCCCCTTCCATCCTCACCATGTTCTATAGAGGCACCATTGAGAATGTTCTGACCAGCTGCATCACTGTCTGGTATGGCAACTGCAACATATCCGACCACAAGACCTGCAAAGGACAGTGAAGACAGCAGAGAATACTATTGGGGTGTCTTTCCCTTCACTACAGGACATATTTTACAAATGCAGTGTCCGCAAGTCCTACAGTATTGTGCAGGACCCCTTACACCTCTCACATGGACTTTTCACACTTCTGCCATCCAAGAGAAGATATTGTAGCATCAAAGCCAAATCTTCCAGGCTGCAGGAGAGTTTTTACCCCCAAGCTGTTAGACTCCTTAACACCAGGCTGCCCCTGGGACCTTCCACACAGCCTCAACCACCTCTAAAAACAGAACATTTATATATGAAAACCACTATCCTGCAAAGACGAGTGGGCATGTAGAAAAAGAACAAAAAATCTCATACTGACCTTTAAGGATTTTGACACTCTTGTTATCCTTCTGCTGTGAAACATTCTGACCTCTCATTGCTTAGACATGTCTTAAACAACTATTATCATACACTGATAACACAGGTATACAGTGATTTTGGTGCCAATGATGTCTGAACGGTTTTATATTAAGTTTATTTAGTCCCATTTGAAGTACAATTCCTGGGATATCGTTGCAGTATACAAGTTCTTCCTCTTGGTTGAAATATGGGAGAAGCCTCTCTTCTCTTGTCCAATAGGCTGTAATTTTAACTTCTGCCTTTATAAGATTTTGTTCATTAAGTCTGGACACTAAAGTTCAGATGCTTGCTTGGACAGATGTAAGTCTCGAATCAGGTCATTGAGTTCTTTTTGGCTTAATGGTTGAGGCGTCGAGGAGCTTCCCTCAAATTCACTTCCACTGCTACTACCTGCCATACACTCCAATCCCTGCCTCTCTTCAGAGTCTGACAGTGGCTGGTTTGGTAGTCTGGTAAACATTGGTATGGGAACATCATTGCCATGGGGAATAGGTCGTCTTGCTGATTCCAAATCAGGATAATCCCACCAAGCTTTCTTGTAACGATTAAAGCCTTTAATCTTTACAACACAAAAATAGCAATCATCATGGTGGTTTTTCGGTTCTCTCCATACCATTGGCACACCAAAGATTAAACTTTTTCTTTCACCTTTTGTCCACTGTCGTAGGTGCTCCACACATTTTTTGCAAACCATATGTGGAGCCCAAGACTTATCCTGATCTCCAAGCTGTACTCCAAAATAAGCCAGGTATACCCGATGCACAAAGTCTGTGATATTTCATCTTTGTTTTTTCAACCATGTACTCTCCACAGATGCAGCAGAATACATCAGGATTGTTGATGCAGGCTCTTCTTGATGAAGTCATAATATTTACATGGATTTATATACTTATTAAGACAGAACTTTTTGGGTATAAATTAAGACTGGGTTGACAAATTTATACTGTAGCCGACGTCTTTCCTCTGCAAATTCATAGTTGAATTCTGGCTTCAAAAAATTGCTTTTTATAGCATTGTAGGCCTACAGTTGAAATACAAAATAATTATATGGGATATTTTATTACCTAAGACACTGTTAAAGAGTCAAAAGACAAACCAAAAGCTATTGTATTTGTTATCACACACAAGTCGCATTGGGGGAATGCATTATTTTCATGGATGTCCATTATCTCAAAAACCAAAACCAATTCAGCAAAAGTAATGGGATTTTTGAATTCCGCGTCCAAAAAATACCTGAAATCCATTCAAAAAACCTTGGCACCTGAGTTTTTTTTATATACACTTGTGTAATTTCTGTATTATCTATATATATTATTCATTTGTTATATTATATATTTTTTGACTATATTTATGTATCTAGATTTTATAATACCATACATTCCATCAATCTTGTCTTTGCACAATGTCTTGTCTTGTTTGTGTTTTAAATTAAATTTTAAATTTAAATTATATTTTTAATTTAATTTTTATTTTTTATTTGCACTTCATGTTGTTACACTGTGGACCCTGAGCTTCGCAATTTCATTTATCTGTATACTTGTATATGTTTGAGATGACAATAAAGTTTGCTTTGACATTGACTTGACTTTGACTTAAGACAAATGCAATTGTTTGCCCCAACAGCACCAGTACCATAAGGGGAGGCATTACATGCTAGATGAATTGATAAGGATGGGTCAAAATGTGTGAAGACTCCATTAATTGATTGTCCATCAATAACACAGAATATTGCAATAAGCACTTTAAAACACAGAAGCTTTTATCTGTTGCTTCCCTACATGATAATTACCTTTTTCTACCCTCTCAACCCCACACAGTATTTAATTTTAGGAAACATCTGGGATTAAAGACTTAAAGAATTGTATACAAATAATGTCTTTGCATCTTATGAACAATTACGCTTTGAATTTAACTTCCCATCAACATGAGTTTTCCTCTTTTTCCTCTGAGTGCTTACCAGGCAGCCTTCGTGTCACAATCACTCCTAACTCATTAACAGCAGCGTGTGGTGGACTAACAGAAGGGCTTAAAGTGAAAAAGAACTGATTGTAATGGCTGACACCACATTATTGACACATAGACTTATCTTTCTTAATTGGAAGAATCCCAGCCCATCTTCTGTAATAAGTCAGTGGGTAACTGATGTTGAAATTTAAAAATATCAAATTGTCACTTTGAGAATCTGTTCAAAAAATTTTAAAACATAGGCAAAATCTAATTGATAGCATTTTAGAATAAGCATTTATATCAGGGTAAAGGACATTCTCCCTTCTTTGTGAGATGTTCTGGGGTTACAGATCTGCAAGATCAGCTTCAACAGAACAAAGGAACAAAGGCGTGTGTAGAAAGATTATATTTGCAACATTAAAAATGAAAATGTAAAGATGAAATAAGTGATTTGGATACAAAAATCAACATTGTATAAGATAATGGAGAGTGTTTCTCAGTGTACACAGTTTGAGAAGCCTCCGTTTCCACAACAACTTTACTTACAGGAGTAAAGCACACAGATGCAGTGGTCAGCTGAGGATGTGACTACAGAAATCACTAACTGCCCCTTCTCCTCAGCTACGTTGTACACGTTACATTCTGATAGGACACCGTGATGATGTTGTGGTCCAGCCACATTTAGGGCTGTGAATGATTTAGGACCGATTCATGGAGCCCTTGGAAGACCCCTGCTGCCTCCTCCTTCATCCTCACTGTCACCAGCTGAATGGTAAGCAGCCGCTAAGAATTGACTGCTCAGCCCAGAAAAGCAAGAAAGCAAAACCAACAATAGCATTTTTCTTACACATCTAACAACACAAGATATTTATAATTTATAATTTCTGTTCTTCCCGGGATATTCATTGTACTGTATGTACGTTATGCTAATGGCAATGGGGCCAGTGTGAAAGGTCATTTATGGCATGATTTCCTTAAAATTTAACCCAGGAATATTCTGGTATTTATATGTGAAAGGGCCTCCAATGTAAGTTAAGGTGAGCCTCACAAGGACTGGTTTTGCTTCAAAAGCCGATACATACATTGTCCAGCACACACCATTTTTCACTCACACACCAGGCATGAACTTCACCTCATTTGTGCCCTCAAATTCCACTACTCTAAATAAACTGCTCTAAAAAAGCAGAAAAAAATGATCATAATGTTCATAACCTTGTATCAGTCAAAAAAGTGTAGCTATGTTTACCCAACATTACCAAAAATCCGGCAGCTTTAGTATGCTTCATGCGATCCTGGCAATAGTGTGACACGTTAAAATGATTTGACAGACAAAATATCATCGCTTTTAAAAGCTTTAGTGAAATTTCAAAGTAAAACAGTTCACACAGCAATAGAGAAAAAAAATGGTATTGCAAAGTAAAGAAACATTCTTGTTTAAAGAAAATTCAGTTTATGACTTTTATCTTATTTCATTTCTTTAAGTTTTCTCATACAGTTGAACAATTTTAAATGGTCAGAAAATGGTATTCCTATCCCATTTATATACTGAAAATGGGTCTTTCAGTCCATGCTAGCAATTCACCTATTTCAAACTGACTTAATTAACACACTGTAATACGTATATAGCCAAGAAGTCAAAGTCAAAGTGAACTTTATTGTTATCTCATCCATATACAAGTATACAGAGAGACAAAATTGCGAAGCTCAGGGTCCACAGAGTAACAACATGAAGTGCAAATAACAAATGTAAATTACATTAAAATTAGAATCCATCCATCCATTATCCAACCCGCTATATCCTAACTACAGGGTCATGGGGGTCTGCTGGAGCCAATCCCAGCCCACTCAGGGCGCAAGGCAGGAAACAAACCCCGGGCAGGGTGCCAACCCACTGCAGAAAATTAGAATTAAAATTAAAATACAAACAAGACAAGACATTGTGTAAAGACAAGACAAAGAAGTCTTTGCCGGCTGCTCTGCATGAGCTGGAGGTGTGCCTTCAGCCTGCGGAGCATCAGTTATTACAGGTGCTACGTGCAGGTACTGAAGAGGAAGAAGGTCGCGTCGATAGAAGAGTTGCGGATGGCGACGAGACTTCTGTTCCATAAGGAGACTCAGACCGTCAGGGCATCCCAGAGCGACAGGAGGAATTGGAGGCTGAGTGCCGGTTGCTGGGTGCACACGTCCGGAAGCTGGCCGCCCTCTGCAGGGGCAGAGGGAACCCGTGAAATCAGCGAGAAGGAAAGGACTAAAGGCGGTCCCGTCGGGTACATCGACAGGAGGGACACGGAACCCATGGAGGGGGTGCCGGTCGGCTAGGGGAGCGCTGCCAGTGCGTGGCGCAAGGGGACGCCAGGGAAGGGTGTCCAGGCAGCGGCTCTGCCCCCGTCTTTCTCTTTGTTGCAGGACCGGACCCTGGACGTGCAGTAGGACCCGCTTCGTTGGGAACCTGCCCTCATGCGACGGGCCGTCTGACAGGAGGACTCTCCGCTGGCGAGGGGGTGCCGCCATGGCTGGCGGAGCCTGCGACGGAGCGAGTGGCGCCAATCAAAGGGGCGCGAAAACCTCGGAGGGGGTGCCGAAGGACTGGGTACCGGGGTGCCAGTAAGAGGGGGGAACGCAGCCTGTGCGAGGCACAGGAGAGCACCAATTGGAGGTGCTCAGGTGGCGTCTCCGCCCCTATCCCTGTTTGGAGAGCAGGGCCGGACCTCGGTGGCCGAGGAGTAGGACCCGCTTTGGGGGTAAGCTGCCCTCGCGGGACGTGTCGTTACTCCCAAGTGGTCTTCGCTGGCTGTGGGGCACTGTCAGGGATGCCAGGGGCAATGACCCGGCCGGGACGCCTTGAGGGACCGGAGGAGGGTCTACGCGCGCCCTGGATCACGTGGGGGCCACCATCCTGGTTGCTTTGGGGGCCACGGGCACAGAGCTTGGAAGCTCCACCCTGTAGGGGCCTGTGGTCGCCGCCAGGTGGCGTTCCCGTGCCTTGGGAGCCCTGGATCTCATCACTTCCGCCACACCAGGACCATGCTAGTGCAAATACAGAAGGCTGGACTTAAACTACACCCAGATAAGTGCCATTTGAGGATCTGGGAGGTCACTAACTTGGGGCATTGAGTAAGTAAAAGGGAGGTGGCCATTGTGGACAGCAAGACCCAAATAATCCAGAACTGGCTGGCATCAGTTAACATACTGCAGATCCGTGGATTCCAAGGATTAGCATCTTGCTATCATCAGTTTGTTCCTGGGTTCATTACTGTGACTGCCCTCCTCCACTGGCTCATAAAGAAAGGTCAACGTTTCTCGTGGGGAGCAGAGGAACAATGCACTTTTCAAACCCTGAAGGATGCCTTGTACCATCTTGGTCCTGCCAGACCATGCCATGCCATTTGCCCTAGACACAGATGCCAGGAATGTAGGACTTGGGGCTGTCCTAACACACCCACACCACCAGAGAGAACAAGTAGTTGCTTACTTCAGCTGATCCTTAAGCAGAGAAGAACAAACTCACTGTGTCATGTGGGAACAGCTCCTGTCAGTAGTGGCGGTGATCTGGCATTTCTGACTCTACTTACAAGGGTCTGCATTTACACTGAGCAGCAATCTTGCAGTGGCTAATGTCTTTTAGGGAACCAGAAGAGCAAGTGGCAAGATGTCTGTCATTTCAATTTAAAGATCAACATCACCGGGGAGGTCAGCATTATAACACAGACGTACTATCTTGCTGGTCGTGTGCCCAGACATATTGTAACTACTGCCACTGTAAGGGAGGACTGAGAGCAGACAAAGGAGGTGGAACACATTTATTCTGTCTTAGTGTTGCTCGAGAGACAATGCAATTAGGGGATTTAGCAGGACTAGGACCTGCAGACAAAGAAAGTTGGGAGGAGGTAGCCCCAGAGGATCTCATTGTTAAGGGCCTCTGAGCTCAGTGGGACAATTTGGCCATTAGGCCAAATAATCCCTTGCAGCTGGAGATGTCACTTGGCAGGTGATAGTACCAAATGGCACACAGGATGATGTTCTTACGTTGGTGCATGGAAGCGTGGGGTATAGACACTTTGGGGTCAGTAAGAAGCTGAAGCAGCACTGAAAGGTGTTTTTTTGGGGACAGTGCTAATGAGATCCTGAAGACCACTGCCACTGCTGTGATGTGTGCACAGCTTGCAAGCGACCTCTGGAGAATCAATTGTACCCCTCCAACAATATTAAGTTGGTCCGCCAATGAAGCTGGATAGACGTACTGGGGATTTTCCCCCATTCTCGAGAGAGAAATAAGTATATCCTAGTTTTGGCAGGCTATTTCTCCAAGTGGCTACAGTATCACCCTATCTCTAATCAGGAAATGGGAATCGAGGCTAATGCCCTGGTTGAGGTCATGTTTGTAGATTCAGCATGCTGCTGGAAATCCATTTGAACCAGGGGTGTAATTATGAGAGTAAAGTTTTTAATCATGTGTGTGACCTCTTTCACATTCATAAAATATGCACCATTCACTCCAGGCCCCAGAGTGATAATCTGGCTCAACAGTTCATCTGTACCTTGTCGGCTCAGTTAGCTATGGTGATCGACAAGGACCAATGTGACTGGGATCAGCAACTGGCCCTATGTTCTCCTGGCATGCCAGACCTCTGCCCTGTTAATGTTGGGCTGGATGTTGAGGACCCAACCCCTCTCAAATATGCCACTGGAAAGGGGAGGGCAGAAACCCAATTATCCTTGGACTCAAGTATCGGACCAAATCTACAAGGCCCACCTGTTTGTGCGGGACCATCTGCACAAGGCTGACTTAATCCAAAAGTGGCATTATGACATCAGAGGAAGAGAAACCCCATACTACTCCGGTGATAAAATGTGAGTGTGTAGTCCATGACAGAAGAAAGGCCGCTCCCTAAAACTTAAAAGTGCTTGGTGTACTGGGTGCAGATGTCACCAGGAGCATGCCAGATGTACCTGCATAAGGATTGGTCGGCTCCTTACCAGGGAAGGTTAGGTGCTGAAGAAAGGATCAAGGTGCCAGCTGACTGGGAAATTAATCAGAAATAACAGCCCGATCCTGCGCTGGACATGGTAGGTGAAAAATTGCTTTCTACAGATGCCACCACACGTACTGGACAACCCAGACTAGTTATCTGATTAGCAACTTGTTATCGACAGTTTGAAACCTTAGAAAGTTCTTAATAGCAAAAAGAAAAAAAACAACAAAAAAGTCTGAGAACTGTCTTGGTGGTGTGTACATGTGGTTGTGTTTGTTTGGAGGACACTTTGTTTTAAGTTTGCATGTTCAGTTAAATTAGAAGAACAATAAAACCATTTTGATTGCTGCATCTACTTGCCTGTGCAGTTTATTTCTCCAGCCTGCAAAAGGACATTACATATTATATATTCAACAATGAGCTTTTTACAGTGAAAACCATAAGTCAAGTGAGACTGTTGAGATTTAGTGTAATAAATATTCAGAGGAAAGAATTTTGTCAGAAAAAGCAATTGTAATATTGGGAGATTTTATCAAATACATTAAGGATACATTTCGTTCTTTAATTAATATTTTAATTTCTACCACATGATCATTTGGAATAGCATCAGTTTTCATTGGAATATTCAATTGTTAGACACTAATGCCAGATTCATACTTGTGTGCCTTCCTCCTTATTCTTTATTCTTCAACCCTGCTGAGAAACGTTTCTCAACATGGCGATGGAAGGAGAATGACAGACACCCTCATGAACAGGAAAGTTTTTTTACTTTACTTTATAGCTTAGTTTATTCATATTTTATTGTATTTTGTTTGCTAGTTTGTTTTCTTTTTGCAGTAAAAAGACACGTGTATTCCAAAAACACCTTTTCATCTACTGAATAAAAGGTGAGCTTTTGTTTCTAGCTTTTGTTGTCATTGCTCTCATTGTTGTCATAGTTACTGTATATAGTAACAGCACATTACTACACCATACTCTATTGACTGCTCCACGTCTGTTTAGAGTGTTCTGTAAAGCTCTTGCCTTGTCTGTTTCAGAGAATTATGGAGCTTGATGTTGCCAGAGTGCATCAAGAGTGCATCTGTGTTGACAAAATTGGCTTCAACTTAAACAGAGCAAGATGCAGGGAAAGAAATGTCATATGGCAACGTACCATTATCAATGTACCAGGACAGTGAGGGGGTAACATTACTATGTGTGCTTCCATGGGACAAAATGGGGTTTTACATCACCATGCCATTCTTGGCCCATTTCTCAACATCATACACAACATCCTAATTCCTGATGACCATCAGAAGAGTTTCCACCGGTCTGCTGTGGTCAAAAATTGATTTATAAACCATCCTGAAATATCTGTGTTGCTTCTCCCATTATATTCTCAATTTTTAAACCCAATTAAAGAATTCTCCTTAAGTGGAGCTGAAAGGTGTATTTGTATGATCACCAGCCATATAGAAGTATCCCACTTCTTCAGACAATGGACGAGGTCTGTGGAGATATGTGGGGGCATGCCAAGGGTGGATATGTCACTCCAGAAGACACTTTTCCTGATGTCTTTCCAAGGAGAACATTTCTTGTGACGTAGATGACGTGCTGTGGCTAAACCCAAACAGATGACAGGGTGCTGCCTAATTGTATCCCTTTGTAGTTTGTTCCTCTCTTCTTCTGTATCACCTTCTGAATTTTTTGCAAAGGAGCATACTATACAGTATTTTCTAGCCCAAATAAAGGGTTACATGTATTTGTTTTTGGAAAAGTAAACTTGATTTTCCTTTGTATGTTTAATTAAATACAAGCATGTACTTTGAAGAAATCCCTACATTACATTTTTGAACCATTTACAGAAGACTGCTGTGCATTGCACATTATTCATTATTAGGATTGCATACTCATTTGATAGTTTGCATATAAAGTTTGGATGTAATAATATATTTTTTGTAATGGTTTATATGGTTTTGAATGAAGTGTTTGCTTCCTTAAGAGTTTTGAGGTCTTGTGCTAGTGTTTTCAGTGTTTGTTTGCAGAGTTCTGCATAATGTGCTATAGCTTCAGAAATTGTGTGAAAGCAATCAAAAAAAAACTTTAATTTGTTTGGATGTCAAGTTTTTATTCTGAGCAGAGTTAACAAGATTTTGAATCACTTGTTGGTCTTTGACAGGTGAGATACATGTTTTGGGAATAAAGTTAGAATTTTTAGTAGTGTATTTAGGGATTTTAAAGAGGGTGATATAATTATAGAACATGTGTTTTAGCAGCCGTAAAACACTGTAAGTTGACAAATGTAATCATTAAGGATAAAAGCTCTCATGGCTTCAGTTAAGGACTTTTCATGGGTGATACCACCATCCTAGGCTGATCACCAGCCATTACAAGATGAATCACAGAGAAAAGGTTAACATTGTCAGCAAAGCCAATGAGCTGGGCAGAGACTTGAAGAAGAAGAAGGCGGCAGAGCACTCCACTATCTGTGGAAAAGGTCAGCAGTTTAAAAAGTCTTGAAAGTCACATGTGGGAGCAGCATATCTCACTTACCATCACAAAAGCGTCAAAGGGATGCCCACATGCTTTTGTTTGTGCTCACCGGCTTTTCAAAAGTACAGTGGAGTCCATCGAGAGTAGCTTTACTGCAGAACATCCATCCATTTTCCAACTCGTTGAATCTGAACACAGGGTCACGGGGGTCTGCTGGAGCCAATCCCAGCCAACACAGGGCACGAACCAATCCCGGGCAGGGCGCCAACCCACTGCAGGACACACACACCCACCCACCAAGCACACACTAGGGCCAATTTAGAATCGCCAATTCACCTAACCTGCATGTCTTTGGACTGTGGGAGGAAACCCACGCAGACATGGGAAGAACATGCAAACCCGGGTCTTATAACTGCGAGGCAGCAGCACTACCACTGTGCCACCGTGCCACCGTGCCGCCCTACTGCTGAACATGATGTTGCAAATCTACTCAGCTCAGGGCTAGAATGCTACAAACGATGGTGAAGATGGCACAGAATGGGACTGGCACTTGGATCCCTGCTGTTCTGCACATGTACTGTAAGTCAGGCACACCCTCTTATTAAAGACTTCAGCCATTCTGCCCAGTCACTCTTCTCCTTCCTCTGTTCAGGACCTTTACATTGACGTCAGTTGTAACCCTCAGAACAAAAGGCTTCTCAAAAGCTGCTCATATTGTAAACAGTGTCTCTTATATTTAATGTCTGATCCAAAGAACCTTACAAATGTCACTATTATAAATGTGTACCTGTGAAAGAGGAGCACTGACTGGTACAGTGGCACCTGTGGGACTAGTTATATTTTATTTACTTTTTCAAAAAGCTGAACCTCCCTTCTTCCGGGTTTGTTGTAATGTAGATGAGCAGCCAGGGAGCTGACAGACAAGCCGATTCCTGCCACAGTCTTGAGTGCAGCTTCACAACTGACAACATCTACAGGAGTCGAGGTGCCTGCTGCTGCTGCAGTAAGTCGTCTTTTAGTTTTTTTTCCTGAATTTATTTGAGAGGCTGAATGTTCCTTGATTGTGGTGAGTGTGGCACAGATAAGCCAGTGGGACTGGAGAGGAGGTCTGTGCTGAAGGGGATGTAAGGAAATATCAGAAAAAGAGATTTGGGGCTGTGCAGGCCCTACTGTGCCAGGCTTTGTTGCTTGTAAAATGACATTTCAAGGCTCACAGCTTTATTTATAAGTAGCTAGTCATGGATGTTCACCTCAATGCTGCTTTAAAACAAATTGTGTAATGAGAATGTGAGACAAATTCACAAACCAAGGCTGAGGTTGAAATGCAACATTAAAACATGGACGGTCAACCCCGCAGTAGAATTATCATTATGGTGACCTAAAGATAAAGAGAACTGAATGGAGTAATTTTTATTATTTCTGCAGATGGTGTACATTAACTTTCAGTAAATTTTGTTAAGCTGTTAGGAACAAAGAAGCTGAATTATAAAGAGGTGACAGAGCAGAGCAGATTTACTGATCAAGAGATCATAAACAACAATTCTTTCCACAGCACATTCTCACACGGGAGCTCAAAGTAAAAAAAATGACTTACAAATGAGCTTTGCATGTATGAATCGCTAGTTAGTTTAGTTTATGTTTATTGTCATATGTCTTGAATGCTTAAATCCACTCTCTGCCTCCATGATTAGTGCTGCGTATTCTTATGCAGAGAGT
>JANRMT010062791.1:194252884-194277021 GCA_026402145.1 Polypterus bichir lapradei
CTTCTACCTACACGGGAAGTTGGAGAATTAGTGATGAGTCAGTCAGTCAGTCAGTCAGTCAGTCAGTGAGTGAGTGAGTGAGTGAGTGAGTGAGTGAGTGAGTGAGGGCTTTGCCGTTTATTAGTATAGATTGTATCAGGCTAACCCTTATATGTAAAGTGCTGCTGATGATACTCAACTAGAAACAACTGACTTGTCACAATGTATGGTGTTAAACATTTGTCAATATGTTAAGTGCAATGATAGTCATTTTCACAGATGGGTTTTGGGTTAGTTCATATACTTTTGTTGTAAGGAATCTTGTTCTAAGGATTTCTTACCATTTTCATTTAATTTGACAAAGTTTTGTTCCTTTTTTTAACACAACACATACAATGATGCGTATGTGACATCACCGAAAGTTGTATTATAATTAGGCTGTGTCCCTGTGATACTGTATCTCTCTGAAACTCTAGCAGACTTAGCTAATGTGGCAATTAGGCCAAGAGATAGGCTCCAGTTCAGTTTTGAACTTATTTTGACACCTGACTCTGATGTTCAGTTTGTCCTCATATTTTGTTTGCCAGTTTCAGCTGATATTTCTAGTTGATTTTGGTCTGTCCCTCACTACATCTCTGTCTCATGTTTCTCTACTGGTCAAAAGCCTTTTTTCCCTCACAACAATCCTTGGTGAATAATTAAAAAAAATAACTTCTTAATAAATTAGTAAAATACAGTATCATTTAATGATAAAGAAATCTGTCTAATTTAATAATGCAAGATTCTAATGAAGAGTGTTCATTGTTACTTAACTGTTCATTATGATAAAATGTGAAAGTACAGTTTTATTCTGCAGATATATCTTAATTTTATGCGCTAAACAACTCTACATTAGCATGATTCTAAATTTTTCAGAATATTATTTTGATAAAATATGCAAAGGTTTGGAATCTGTATAGAACACGTTTATTATTATGCTCAAATAAAAAACTAGCAAAATGGTGTGAGTCCTCCTAAAAGTCCCACAAGATAGGCCTAAAACTTCACAGACTCGTCCAGAATGGACATCAAACCAGACAACCTGACCCCAACATCCACAGCCTGGCTTTAGCCTACACAGGCAAAAAAAGGGTTTGTGCTTCACATGTTCCAAAATATACTTAAATATCCCATTAATTCAAAATGCCTCAAAAGAGAAAGAAAAAAAACATTTGACTTGAGATAACAGCCCTTCACATAATCTTTATAAATGAAAATTGTAGCTGCGTTTATGAAAAATTACCAAAGTTCTGCAGCTTTAGTTTGCTTCATATGATTCTGGCAGTAGCTTGACATGTTGAAATGAATCCACAGACAAGACATCTTGTTTTTAAAAGATTTTATAAAAATTCAAAGTAAAACAGTTCACACAAAAATAGAGAAAAAAGTAAAGAAAGGTTCTGTTTAAAGTTTATATATCTTGTTTCATTTCTTTAAGTTTGCTTATATAGTTGAATCATTTCTAAACAGTCAGAAAACTGTATGCTTATCCCATTTTCCTGCTGTAAATTGGCCTTTCAGTCCCTGCTAGCAATGAGCCTAATTCCAAACACAAACTGACTCAATTACCACAATGTGTTACAGATATAGCTAGGAAGTTCTATCTCATAAATAACTTAAAGGGGGAAGGCTATGCCATATTCTGATAGCTAGAAGAAAATTTAATTCTAATTTAACACTAATATGAGTTTAACTTAAAGCATTAACGTTCTAAATTTGGGTGTTATAAAAATATTTATTAAGCAAAGAAAATGAATCACTAGGCTCAAAAAGTAAATAAAAAGACAGCAAAAAAAGATTTGCCTAAAAGATAATCCAAAGAGCAAACAAGTTTCAAAATGAAATCCAAAAGAATAATTCAAGAAACAGAAACAAAAGTAATCAGAGATTCAGCAAAGACAAAGAAACAGCAGTACTCAGACCATTGTCTCCCAAATTGTATTCAATGACCCCTGGGGGCTTCTCACTTTGCCAGTCTGCCTATTAAACTTTGGAGGCAGTTCTCTTAGCAGTGCTGCAAGGGGTGGTCCTGCCTTTTAGGACTGCACCACCATAAAATAGAAGAAACACAGTCAGACACAAAGAAACTTAATGATTCACAAATAATAAAAATGATAATACATTAAACTTATTTGCTAAATAATATAAAGACACGACAATTTTAACAGAAACTACCATAACAAATGTATAAAACTGAATAATTAATAAAAAGAAAGAAAAAAAAATTCAACACACTTCCTGGAGAGGAACCCTTGCTGAAACATAACATTTGTATATTGTAGTGCTGAGATGGACTGAGTATGCTTCAAATCAGAATTATTACATCTTCAATTTAACTCCCATTTCACGAAGTCCCAATTTGTTTCTTTTATTATTTTAACTGGACATAAAAAATACCTAAGAACAAAACTCATGAAGGGGAATGTGGTGCACAGATGTTAAGGTATTATCTCAGTTATTGGCAATAAATGTGGAATATCTAACAACATTTCGTTCTATAGCACATCATCACACAGAAAATTTGCCCAAAGTGCTTTACAAGATGTTAAAGAAATAGTCACAAGCAAAGAAAATCAAATTAAATTAGTTAACAATAATAATGAATAAATGAGATAACAAACAGAGTAGATTAGAAGAAATCAATACATGCATAACATACATTAAATATGCAGATAATAGAAAATACTAAACAGAGTCCTTATATATACTGTAGATTCAAGTGAAAGATAAGCACAATGCTAAGGTCAGGTGGCCAGGGAGGACAGGGAAAAATAAAAGTTCTGCAGGGGTTAAAAGGACCAGGCAGCCCCCAGCGGGCTCTCTACAGTCCATGAATGTGTCACCCACAACAGGACCCTCCAGTGAAGTCAAGTGTGAGCTGAAGGAGTGAGACAGCAATTCACACCTGGGACCCAGCATTCAAAGGCGTTGTTTGTGGTGTCATTAGGGGGTCTTTTTGTATAATAATAAAGAAATAAAAATATTGTCAAGCATATTTCTGAATAGAATTTCAGAGTTGCAACAAGGTCTAGGGTGTTGTACCGTGTTAGCCATTATGGATGTGGTGAGAAGTTAAGCAAAATGACCCCTTTTATTGGCTAACTAAAAAGATTAAAATATGCAAGCCTTCGAGGCAACTCAGGCCCTTAAGAGGCTTTCAAATGACAGCAATTTAGGAAAAGTGAAGGAAGGACAGGACTGTGATGTGCACACTGAAGAAATAATTAAAGAATGAAAAGCACAGTGCCAATTGGCAAGAGTCGTGATGTTTCTGGGGCTTACTTTATTGTCAAATCTATAAAACGCAGTGACATTTTAACTTGTATGTTAAAATACGAATAATATAAAATAATATTTTTTTAAATAATAAATGGTTTTGGATACAGAAACTCTTAACCTGTAGTTGCTCCAGGGGCACTGTACAAATAGCTGACCCTGCGCCACTAATATGGAGTTGGTCCACGCTTTGCAGCTCTAACAACTTCAACTCCTCTGGGAAGGTTTTCCAAAAGGTGTAGGACTGAGTGTGTTTATGGGAATTTGTGACCAGGAAAGAATCGCCGTCTTGAATTCATCCCAAAAGTGGTCTATCGGGTTGAGGTCAGGGCTCTGTGCAGGCCAGTCAAGTTCCTCCACACCAAACTCGCTCCTCCATGTTTTTACAGGCCTTGCTTTGTGCACTGGTGTGTGTGCAGTCATGTTGACATCCCCAAACTGTTCCCACAAAGTTGAGACCATAAAATTGTCTAAAATGGCTTAGTATGCTGAAGCATTAAGAGTTCTTTTCACTGGAACTAAGGGGCCAAGCCCAACCCCACACCATAATCCCCCCTCCACCAAACTTGGCACAGTGCAGTCAGATGAGTCCCGTTCTCCTGGCAGCCACCAAACCCAGACTCATCCATCGCTTCAGACGTTTTGCATTGCACTTGGTGATGTAAGGCTTGGCAGAAACTGCTCTGCCACAGAAACCCATTCCATGATGCTCTCTACATTGCACTGTTCTTGAGCCTTTGGAGGTCTGTAGCTAGTTGGCGACTTCTGCACACCCCAGCATGTGCTGTCCCCACTCTGTGATTTTCCATGGCCTACCACTTGGTGGGTGAGTAGCTGTTATTCTCAATTCCTTAAATATTTAGTAGTGAGGACATTTCACAAATGGCATCCTATCACAGTACCAACAGTGAATTCACTGAGCTCCTGAGAGCAACCCATTCTTTCACAAACGTTTGTAGAAGCCAGCAGTCTTCATGCCGAGGTGTTTGGGTTTATACACCTGTGGCCATGGAAGTGATTGGAACACCTGAATTCAATGATTTGGAGGAGGGGTCCCAATACTTTTAGCAATATATATATATATATATATATACAGTATATATTGTGAAGAGTGGGGCTGAATGCACCCCTAGAAGACATGGCCACTCCTCCGAAACCCCCACTTAAATGGCAATACAATAGAAACAAATACAGTTTTTTTACCTCCTCTTTGCTCGATTAGCTGCTGTTGCTGCTGCTGTGCTGCATGATCTTCTTCTCATGTGGCGCTTTGAAAATTTAAAAGGCTGTATAGAAGCTGCAGTTTTGTCTTATTGCCTTGTCTCTCTTCTACCCCAGACATTGTCTGTTTTACTCTTTATGCTTTATTATGCTGTTAACGAATATAGTTTATGTATCTTGAAAACCCTGAATGAATCTGTGCAACCCAAGCGTGACAATATGTATAAATTATATATATATAATCGCCCCCTGCTTGGTTAACTGGATTTACAATTTAGTGAGATTGCTATTTTCTTGGTAAAATGCTTTGCTTCGCTCGCCAACTCCCTACCCTCACCAGGGCACGCTATGCACCATACACTTAGTGCACGAAATAGATAATCTACAAGACTCCGGCTTAAAGTTTAAATCCAAACAATATATTCAATCTCTTTTCGCTGTTCTGTTATTTCACCGAGTAATAATTTCCGTTTGTTTGCGCTAACGCAATCTTTACTTTCAATTTTTTGAGAGTTTCGAATTGTAGTACTTTCATTACCTCTAACCTGCTCTACATGTGTATCTCGCCAATGTTCCTGTGAGGCATTGAGCTTGGAGGTCCTTTGCCAGCTTTATTGCTTGCTCTTCTGTTACCACTGACTTTAAGTAGTCATCTACATAGCAGTTATTGAGAATGGTCTTAACAGCTTCCTCAGAAAATGTTTTTCTTAAATTTTTAGCTGTTGTATGCAAAGCGTAAGAAGCGCAACTGGATGAAGAAACAGCACCAAAAAGATGTACTGTCATTTTAAATTCCTCCAAGTCTTTACTTACAGTAGATTACCTCCACAAAAAGTGTAAGAGATCATTGCTTTTATCTGGGACTTTAACTTGTTAGAACACTGACTTAATGTCTGCCATTAGTGCTACTGGCTCCTCTCTGAATCTTGTAAGGACACCAATGAGGGTGTTAGTTAGGTCAGGTCAGTAATTATTCATTAAGTAAAGTCCCCTGGTAGGTGACTGTGCAGTCAAAGACCACTCAAATGTTATTTCTTTGGGTACTTTGATAGCATAACCATTCTCAATAATGTATTTCATGAAGGTTTTATAGTCTTCATGGAAACCTGAATTTTTGTTCAGTTTTCTCCTGAGCCCAATAGCACGCTGTTCAGCAATACAGCAATTGTTTCATCCTTCAAAGGCAAATTTTAGCAATAGTGGCCACCTACCAGTTTCCCAGATTCTGAGGTTATGCACATGAACTTGATGTCCTTCTGTGACATTTCCTCATTCTCTTCAGAACTGCGCTCTGGAAAATCTGTGTTATACTGTTGGTGCAACATAAATTCAATTTCTGTTACTGACACACAATTGATTGAATGTTTAGACATCTTACCACCGTGCTATGCAATTCATCTAATTCTTTATATGGCCCACTGATCATCCCTCCAAGTGCAGAGTGTGAGGTCCACTTGATTTAGGACCTTGTAGATTTGGTCTGATACTTGGGTCCAAGGAGAATTGGGTTGCTGCCTTCCCCTTTCCAGTGGCAAACCATATTTGAGAGGGGTTGGGGTCCTCAACATCCAGCCCAGCATTAAAAGGGCAGAGGTCCAGCATGCCAGGAGAACATAGGGCCAGTTGCTGATCCCAGTCACATTGGTCCTTGTCGATCACCATAGCTAACTGAGCCGAAAAGGTACAGATGAACCTTTGAACCAAATTATCACTCTAGGGCCTGGAGTGAATGGTGCATGTTTTTCGAATGTGAAAGAGGTCACAGACATGATTAAAAACTTCACTCTCCAAATTACACCCCTGGTTCAAATGGATTTCCAGCAGCATCCTACAAACATGACCTCAACCAGGGCATTAGCCTTGATTCCCATTTCCTGATTAGAGATAGGGTGATACTCTAGCCACTTGGAGAAATAGTCTACCAAAACTGGGATATACTTATTTTCCTCTCGAGAATGGGGGAAAATCCCCAGTACGTCTATCCTGCTTCATTGGCAGACCAACTTAATATTGTTCGAGGGGTGCAATTGATTCTCCAGAAGTCCCCTTGCAAGCTGTGCACACATCACAGTAGTGGCAGTGGTCTTCAGCATCTCATTAGCACTGTCCCCAAAAAAAAAAAACCTTTCAGTGCTGCTTCAGCATCTTACTGACTTCAAAGTGTCTAGACCCTACACTTCCACGCACCAACATCACAACATCATCCTGTGTGCTCTTTGGTATTATCACCTGCCAAGTGACGTCTCCAGCTGCAAGGATTTATCTTCTTCTCATCAACACCCCATTCCCAATGGCCAAATTGTCCCACTGAGCTCAGAGTCCCTTAATAATCAGATCCTCTGGGGCTACCTCCTCCCAACTAGGCCTGAAACTGCCTGTCACACAGGCTCTGACTTTCTAGGTCCAAGTCCTGCCAAATCCCCTAATTGTATTGTCCCTTGAGTAACACTAAGACGGAAGAAATGTGTTCCACCTCCTTTGTCTGCTACAGTGGAGTAGTTACAGTATGTCTGGGCACACGACCATCAGGATAGTACGTCTGTGTTATAATGCTGACCTCCCCAGTGATGTTGATCTTTAAATTGAAATGACAGACATCTTGCCACTTGCTTCTCTGGTTCCCTAAAAGACATTATCCATTGCAAGATCGCTGCTCAGTGTAAATGCAATCCCTTGTAAGTAGGGTCAGAAATGCCAGATCGCCTCCACTACTGACAGGAGCTGTTCCCACGTGACACAGTGATTTTGTTCTTCTCTGATTAAGGATCAGCTGAAGTAAGTAACTACTTGTTCTCTCTGGTGGTGTGGGTGTGTTAGGACGTCCCCCAGTCCTACATTCCTGGCATCTTTGTATAGGTGAAATGGCAGGGCAGGGCACGGCAGGATCAAGATGGGAGCCTGGCACAAGGAATCCTTCAGGGCATGAAAAGTGCATTGTTCCTCTGCTCCCCACAAGAAATGTTGACCTTTCTTCATGAGCCAGTGGAGGAGGGCAGCCACAGTAGTGAACCCGAGAACAAACTGACGATAGCAAGATGCTACTCCTTGGAATCCCCGGATCTGCTGTATGTTAACTGATGCCAGCCAGTTCTAAATCACTTGGGTCTTGCTGTTCACAATGGCCACCTCGCTTTTACTTACTCAATGCCCCAAGTTAGTGACCTCCCAGATCCTCAAATGGCACTTATCAGGGTGTAGTTTAAGTCCAGCCTTCTGTATTTGCACTAGCATGGTCTGCAGGGAGTGAAAAGTGGAATCAAACATGGTCCATAAGCCATCTCATCATCCAAATATACCAGGCATACAGAATTACAGATGCCTGTCAGGACACGGTCTATTAGCCATTCAAAAGTTGCAGCTGCATTGCACAACCCAAAAGGAAGCACATGTAACTGCCAGAAGCTGCCCTGTCTGCAGTTTTCTCCTTGGCTTCGAGGGTCAGCTCCACCTGCCAATGGACACTTTTTAAATCTACCATAGAGAACCAACATGACCTTGACACCAAATCAAGGACCTCATCAATTCGGGAAAGTGGATATGAGTCTTTCCACGAAACTGTTTTCAACTGGCGATAATGAAGGCAAAAAAAAAAAACATTCTCCGGATTTTTATTTATCCAAAACAAAAGGGGATCACCAATTTGACGACTCAGTAATCCCATCATTCAACATGTTGAGTACCAGCTGATCTGCCACAGTCTGCTGAGCCAGAGGGATGCACTGCGGAAGTTGTTTGATTGTGTGTGCATTCCCAGTGGTGATGCTGTGCTGAAACAATCACCAAATCATTCAAAAACATCACTATGTTGTTCTCGCTATGGTTCTGTCAGTTCCTGGCAGCTTCTTTTCCATCACCCACTTTTACTGATTGAGACAGTTTGAAAAGCTCCCAGTTGGCTGACAGAGTCAGGAGGACAGCATGACCAAGGCTGATAGCTCATCAAATGACAACGTGTACAGCTGGGTATCAACAAGATTACCTGGAACAAGGCAATCTGAGCCTGGGCTTTAGTTTAAAAGTCTATTCCCAAGATGTAAGGGTCTATGATTTATGCTATCCAAACTGGGAATGTCCAAAAGTGTTCTTCCTGTTCTTAGAATGGCAGTAGTGCGGCCCTTCTTCATAGCTTGCATGCCCATGGCGATAACGAATTGGCTGTAAATGGCTTGAAAGGGACGGTTCTTAGGCAACAGATTGTTTTGCACTACAGTTGACGTAACCCCAGTATCTACCAAAGTCTTCGCATCAGTGTTCCAAATCTAGATAGGCAAATGATAATAATATCCACAGCCCAACTGGGGATCACCAGTTCATTCCATCCTGCATTTGTTGTTGGTGGCAGTGGGATTTCTGTAGGATCCAAAATCATCCCACCTACTCTGAACCCTTGCTGTTTCCTGGTACTTCATCCAAGATAGTGATTGTACAAAAAAGGATAAAATCGTGAGACCGGCTACATTAGCGTGAGTTACTGTATGAAAATCTTAGATGTGAATAAATATAAACAATTTACATCACTTTTAACTGCTTAGTATAAGAATAAGTTGTCAGTTCTTGAGATTGGTTTTAGCCGTAGCTAGCAACTACCCATTAGACAGAAAAAAGCTGTCTCAGGACTGTTGAAAGTTTATATTAGCTAACTAGCTAAGGAGGCCTTTGTTACATTTGCCTCTACTTTATTCAGGGTTGTTGTGAGTAAAAACTATTTTTGGTCACATATACGGTTATACAGTACGTGTACAATGTGCAGGCTAAAAAGATCATCTGACAAGTAGGCTCTTACTTTTGGCATCTGTCTAATTGTTTTAACCCAGAAGGCAACACATCATGCAAAACTATCTGTCTCTGGAACAAACCCGAGCTTCAGTCCCCCTAATGATTGACTCCCCAACTACCAGTACCTCTCTTTGTCTAGGAACGTTTTTTTGAGGTGACCTGTTGGGGCTCCTCATCCCTGCCTACCACCTCAGAATTATCAGAGCCACTGTCAAGCTCTGCAAGGACCTGAAAATTGTTTGACACTTCCTGTTTTGGGGTTGATGCTCTTGGACAGTGTGCACCCTTTACCTTACACCTTGCGACCGTGAACCACGTATCTCTAACTGTCTGGTCTGGAATCTCCTCCCGCGCCACCTTAGGGATACACACTATTTCTCTAAAGGACACCTTTAGAGAACCGCCAATTCTCTGCTACAACACAGGTCAGCCAAATCCTCCTTCAGTTCAATGACCCTGAGCTTGAGCTGCTGGATCAGCTGGTATCTCCTGAGAATGTAACCCTCATAGAAGACTACAGGCTCCTTCAAGCCATCATCTAAAAAGTCCAACATCCAACAGGACTCACATAAGTCATAAGCTCACAGAGGGAAATCCAGAATTGAAAAATGAACATTATGATGGACCCCTACCTTCTCCTTCTCATCACCACACAGTTTGTCAGTTTCGTGAAGTAGACTTGGATAGTAAATTGATCGTATTTAACACATGGAATGAGGTAGATAACCATGTCAAGACTGGCAGATGCACTGCATTAATAGTAAACATTCTGGACTGAGTGGCCGAGGTGTGGGTGGGGTAGGGCCTTTTATGTGTCAGGAGCGCTCGTGTAAACATTGTCCAGACAGCTACCCCCTCTAGTAGCAAAGTTCACATTCTGGAAAAATTGTGATAATTGTGGCATGATTGAAGTCTCCAGCAATAATGAAAAATGCCTCAGGGTGTGTCGTTTGCAGTTTGCTGATGGTCTCGTAGAGTTCCGCTAGCGCCTGGTTAGCATTTGCGCTAGGCGGGAGGCAGATGGCAACCACCAGTACACTGCTGTACTCCCTTGGCAGGTAGAAAGGCCGCACCTTACCAATAAAACCTCTATCAGTGGGGGAAAGTGTAGTGCGACTGCAGCTGCGTTCGTATAGCACTCTCTGCTCACATAAACACACAGTCCCCCACCGCGGGTCTTCCCGGACAAAGAGGCATCTCTGTCTGCTCAGAAGATGGTCAGTTAAGAAAATTGAATAAAAGTGAAACAAAATATCCTCAGACTGTAAAAGAGGTCTTAAGCATCATTTCTTGATTAAAAAATCTTACCTGTGTGGTCAAAAACCTATTTTGGAAACAAATATCAACCACTCATGTCTATTTTTTGCTCACATCCTAGGCAGCAAAGAGATATCAGAGGTGGGCACTGTTGCTTGGAGCTCACAATTATGAAATCAAACACAAGCGTTCTGAGGCCCATGGAAATGCAGATGGTCAGTCAAGACTCCCTCAACCTGAACAACCCATAAAAAAGGAGCAAAAGATTTTCTACTTTCAGATGGTGGAAAATACACCTGTAACCCGATCAGGCATAAAACCAAGGGTGAATCAACACTTTCAGAACTACTCAATTGCATTGTCAGAGGGGAGGACCTTAGCAGCCTTCATGCACTGCCTCACGTTCAGCCTTACCTTTCACGTGGTAATGAGCTATCAGTGACAGCAGGATGTCTCATGAGTGGCATGTGATTAATTATACCACCAAGGTTGGTACGGTGGCAGAGTCCAAATGAAAGAGCTAGCCCAGAGTTACTTTTGTTGGCCTGGACCTGATAGTGATATTGAAGAAAAGGCAACTTCATGTTCATCATGCCAAGGCCTCAGAAATTTGCCAAGACAAGCACCATTGCATCCATGAGAATGGCCTGCCAGTCCTTGACAACGTGTTCATTTAGGCTTTGCAGGGCCTGTAGAGGGTGTTGTGCTTCTGGTCGCAGTGATTGCAGATTCTAAGTGGCCTGAGGTCACCATCATATCCACCATCACATCAGAAAAGACGATCCAAATATTGAGAGAAATATTTGCATGTTTTGCACTATCAGAGCATATTGTTATGGATAACGGGCTTTTTTTGTGTTCCAAGAAATGGAGTGATTCCTAAAAAATAATGGCATTAAACATCTTCTATCCAGCCCTTATCATCCTTCTTCTAATGGCCAGGCATAAACAATGGTTCACACCCCCAAATATGTTCTTAAAGCATCCAAACATGAAGCACTTTTCAAACAACGTTTTATACATTTCTTTTTAAATATCGTAACACACACCATGCAACAACAGGTATGTCACCAGCTGATCTGTTTATCCAAAAGCAGCATAGAGCATATCTTGATTTGTTGAGATCAGCTACCACTCAGGTGCACGTTTCTGATAAGCAGCAGGATAAAGTTAATCAATGTGCCAAGTGGGCTAAAGACCAAGAGTTTTCTGGTGGAGCTGCTGTTCTTGCTTGTAACTCCTCCACTAATAAATGGGTACCAGCAACCATCCTTCAAAAGACTGGATCTGTCCCTTGTAAGGTATGCATGCAAGACCACCAGACATAGAGACAACATGTTGAACAGTTTCTACCCAGTATACCTGCTGAAAAAGCCAGTAGCACAGAAACATCAGAAGAACCAAGTCCTAGTGAGCTGACATAAAGCCCCCTGATGCCACCTGTCTCTACGGCTTCAGCTCCTGCTGATGTCAAAGTTACCTGAGGCTGCATGAGGGGATGAGCACACAGCAGTTGTACGACGTAACCCTTTTAGAAGATGGAAGCCTCGTGACTGCTTTAACTAACTGACCCTATATATCAGAAAATAATAATAAGGGGAAGAATAATCCCCTGTGCTAACACGATGTAGTTTACCCTCTTTGCTTTGTTAGCATGTAAACTGCATTGCTGGCAGTGCGTGTTCTGCTTTATTCTGATATTTCTGTTTTAAATAGCAAATGTTTTGTTAATTGTTACCCAAATTTACAATTTTAGGTTTAATGTGTAATATTGTAAGTCTGTTAAACTAATGAGGGTCCCGTAGTAATAAGGGATTATGGGTATTGGGAAGCTAATAGGAAGCTGATTGTAGTACACATACATTGTAACTTGTGCTCAGCAACAAGAGCCTGTTAAAGTTTATTACATTAAACCCAACTTCGTTTTTCTCCTTTTGTAACTGCAGTATTATTACTTTCAGATATAACATCCCCAGCATTAATGGAGGGGGCACTCCCAGAAAAAAAAGCCTTTTCCCTGATTTAACACTCCCAAATTTTACATTTCCACACATTTAAATTTTTATATACTGATCTTGACATAAAAAGCTCATGAAGAATAATTTTTTTGAACATAGAAACTAGTGGATCACAGGATGCTGAGAGCGATGTGGACGGTGTGGATGCAAAACAGTCGTTTTGAGAACAATGGAAATAGTTTCTGAAATGTTATGATTCCATTATGTTTTTTTTACTAATTGTACTTCTCTAAAAATCAATCAATGGAAATGGAGCTGCAGCGTGATTGGGGTCTTATTGGTTTCAAATGTAAGGTTGTATGCAGTGGTTTAACAACAGTGCAGTGGAGGTGCAACAACAACAATATGGAGGTGTTCATGAAAAGGAAATAAAATCAGAACAAAAATAAGAATATTAATTAATCATAATACATGGAACAAATTCAAATTGGACACTTCATACTGGATAACTATCAATGCTAAAAGATAACCGTATTGAACCCTGGATACACCAAACCCAGACCTTTACTAACAGAGTCCTAAGAAATTCTTGACAATTGGTGACTCACTGAAAAATAATAAATTGCAATAAGAAAGGAACCACAAAAAGAATTTACTAAAATCATCAAGAATTTAGATGGGATTGAATTGTGGTGAAGTTCTGTGACAATACAACAAAAGCAGATGACTGACAAAGTGCTGATGCGGTTATTGATCTGAATTTCTACTTACTGTAGTTTGAATAAAGCATGGCGCTCATCGCTTCTTGAGAAAAAAGCGCAAATGTGTGTGTTCAGAAGAAACAGATTAAGGAGAAAATGGACCAGTGAGGGTAAAGAGGCAGGTGCTTGACAACCACTGTGGCCACCACTCTGTGTGTGTCTGTAATCTGAAGAAAGGCACACATGTCTGTATGTAATTGTGTCTCTTAATATCTGTTAATAAAGAGCACCGAGTGGTAAACTGGCACTTTTGACTGATGAAGACTCACCAGACTGCATTCCTGTTTATTTTTATTGCTTTAATAACAAGACCGCACTTGCTGCTTTCAGACTTTGCTGTGATACAAAAAAAGCAGCTGGAGAGATGAGAGACAAGTCGAGTCCTGCTGCAGTCTCAGGTGTGGCCTTAGAACTGACAACGCCTGCTGAAGTCAAAGGGCCTGCAGCGGCATATTGAATAAAGTCACGTCGTCAGTTCACAGGACATCAGGGACATAAACAGGTAAGGAGAATAAAACTAAAATACTGCTCAACTTGTGATATTCTAGTCAAACAGGACACTGGAGGGGCTGGAGGTGACTTTCAGAATCTCATACTTGACTGTTGGTTACAAAGACGTTAAATTATACTGAGCTGGCAGAGCAGGATGGAGTTGCCTGGCCTGGAGATTTTAAACAACATCGACATTCATTTATTTCTGTAGCGCAGTTTCATACGTATGTGTGTGCTTTACAAATAGAAAAGGAAAGATGAAAGTTATTATAGATGTAAAATGGGAGAATTCTTGCTCTGTCTGTTTAGTATTTAGTATAAGTGTATTAGTCACATGTAGACAGCACAGTGAAATTCTCATTTTCATGTTTCGTCACTGCTCTCGGCTGCCAGGTTTGCTGTTTCATTTTTACTGTTTCTTGTCAGTCCTGGGGTGGCACGGTGGCGCAGCGGTAGCGCAGTTAGGAGACCTGGGTTCGCTTCCTGGGTCCACCCTGCATGGAGTTTTCATGTTCTCCCCATGTCTGTGTGGGTTTCCTTCCACAGTCCAAAGACATGCAGGTTAGGTTCATTCGCGATCCTAAATAGTCCCTAGTGTGTGCTTGGTGTGTAGGTGTGCCCTGCGGTGGGCTGGCACCCTGCCCGGGATTTTGTTTCCTGCCTTGCGTCCCGTGTTGGCTGGGATTGGCTCCAGCAATCCCCCGTGACCCTGTAGTTAGGATGTAGCGGGTTGGATAATGGATGGATGGATTGTCAGTCCTGATAGCAGTGCATTAATTCTGAAGGCCAATGTGTGATAGAAAATTAAATTCTAAATCTCTAACGACTCCAACATGCTATTGACATCACCATCAAGTCAGATTGAGTGTTATCTCCTGATTTTCACTTTTTTACTGCTGCCAATAAATTGACTTTTGTTTTTTCTTGTTTCATTAAAGACAATTTCTGCTTATGCATTCTGTGCTGCTAGTTTTTAAAGTTTCATTTTATTTTTGTTTATGTGTCTTTTTCAGGCCTTTTTCTTGGTTATTGGGGTTTTGGCATGTGTACTTCTGAATACACTGCCCTTTTAGCTATTTATTTTAAACATATTTAAAGATTCACCTTTAAAAGCATTCACCTCTTGACAGTTTTCACATTTTCTTGTGATACAATACTGGATCTCAGAGGATTGAATTTGGCTTTTTTGGCACCAGTCAAATGTCAAAGTGAAAATGTGTCTCTGTAAAGTGGTCTAAATTATTTACAAATATAAAACACCGAATGATGGAGGAGTCAAGTCAGTGTTTAGTAGATGGCAGCCATGACAGCCTGGAATCTGTGCTCAGGTCTCTCTTTCAATCTCTTGTCTCTGCCGTTTGTCCCCATTAATTCTTTCTTGTCAAACTGTTTAAGCTCTGACAGGTGCCATGTTGATTGTGATTGATCACATTTACAAGTCCATCTACAACTTCTCCATTGGACTGAAGTCTGAACTTGGCCGCTCCAGAACATTCACATTGTTGCTTTATGCTTGGCCTCATTGTCTTCTCCCATGAGATTCTTGTAGACTCCATCAGGTTCTCCTCCAGAATGTTTTCATATTTGCTGCATTCATTTTCCCCTCTCAAGCCTTCTATGTCCTTCTGCAGATTAGCAGCCTCACAACTTGATGCCACCTTCAGGCTTCAAGGTGCAGATGTTGTATTTTCAGTAATGCGCACTGTTTGGACATGGAGCTTAGTCCGATGGACAAAAGGCTCAAGTCGTAGTCTCTACAGTCTCTCCAATGTCTTTCACTGTGGTTAGTGACAACATGCTATCACAGACTACAATTATCATCAGGTTTTCCTTTTGGCCACTTGTTTTGTTTATGGATGTTTCCATTTTGTGTTAAGAATTATAGATGCCTCCTTGTTGTTTCTTGTTAATAGCTCCTAAGAACTAATTGTGCTTCTTAGTGGTTTAGTACACCTAGCATTTTTCTTTATTGCTTTCAAGTTTTTGATGATTTAGTTTAGTGTTGGCATTTAGTGATTTATTTTGTCCTTCTTGTAATAATCTTTTGGCCTGTCATGTTATCTGTGTCTCTTCTCATGGTCCTTTATAACCTGTGGGAAACAGCCCGGACGCAGACAGGTAGACATGGTTTTAAAGCACCACACACGTTTATTTACACTAATATTTACAAATAAGTGCACACACAACCCACTCTAACCCAAAGTCTAGGCCTCTTCTCACAAACCTTAAACTGCCACTTTCACTATTTGGCTCAGCAGGTTTGATGTACTCTCACATCATCATATATGTGTGCAGACATATTGATGATTGCTTTGTTTATTTTTGCCGTCACAGGATAACCTGTCCAGATGTCACTATTGTGACTTTTTAAAGACTGATGTTGTACACTTCCAGGCTGCCTACAATTGTAGATAAACTTACAAACCAATGTTTGCTTTTGTGTCTGGTTCTCTAGTTATTACATTTCTGGCTACTTCTTTTTAAATACAACAGTTATTTAGTGTTCAAGAGCTACTGTATTTAGAGTTTAACTTCTGCTGCTTGACATCTTTGATCTCTTTAGTTTATTGACTTTTTGGCCTGCCTTTTGACTGATGTTTCATCTCCCAGTCCTTGCATTTGTTGCCCTTGCGGTAGGCCATTTTTACCATTCTTACGATAACAGTGGGCAAGAAAGGGGTCAAAAGCAGGAAGCAAGCAAAACCAAAATGTTAGTAGTTTAGGGGCAAAGAAAAATCCCTTCTTCTGAGAAGTTAAATGGACTGAACATAACAATTACTTTATTTATTTCTTTACCATATCTGCAATCCACTGAGAATAGCTGAGTGTGCAGGGTGCTGCCATTTTATACCTGAAGGCACATTTACTTTCTGTGCTGTGTCCCACCTGTTTATGTGGTGGCAGGGAGTCTCAGTATTCAAAACAATAAAACAATCTCCATGAACAGCAAAATGGCACACAAATAAGATGTGAAATAATTTAAATGATTGGTCATTAAATCAAAAATATCTTAAGTATTTTACCAAATGTGGACTGGTTGGGCAAACTCCCATGCACCCTCCAGGACCATGCTAAGGGTGTAGAGCTGGTCCACTGTTCTGCGACCAGGACGAAAACCACACTGATCCTCCTGAATCCGAGGTTCGACTATCCAATGGACCCTCCTCTCCTTAGCAGGGTCCTGGAACTACTCTCTGAACTACTCTGACTTAGAATTGCCACCTTTGTTTTGTATAACAGATGATTTTAATATGCAACACATATGTTTTTTCATTGTTTTTTAAATACTGTATCTTTTTCTTTTATCTTTCACTAATAAAAACAGCAAAGGGGACAAATGCTGTGATAATTTTAATGTGATATATTGTCATTTTTCAAAAAACACTAGAGTTTTTAATGTACGTCTTACCACTTGGTAATGAATGTCAGATTAAATTAATCAACAATTAAGAACTCAGTAACATTAAATATGTTAAAAATAAGCCTCATTAACATGGACAAAGGTGGAAATGAATAACAATTTAAATGATGTTAATTTGTTTAATCAATGGTTTAGGCCGGGGTCTCCAACACGTCACTCGCAAGTTTTTGGTAAATCACAACACCTTTCCAAGTAGCTTGCCAAAGGGTTAATGAGTCCTATATAAATTTGAAAACTTGATTAGTCAAATTAGGGGTGGGCGATTCAAAAAAATCATATCACGATCCTTTTAACACAAGATCACGATCCACAATCTGAATTGCAATTTATCGTTTTATTTTTATTTTTTATTTTTATTTTATTTATTTATTAATTTTATTACAATCCATACAAAGCAATCAAGTTTTTACAAAAAGAAGAATTGAGTTAAGAACAGATCGATCCCCACCCCTGAGAGAGAGAGCAAGCCAAACGGCATAAAAATTTTATAGCTTTTAAACATACCTAAATTAATAAATTCTCTGTGCTTCATGAACTTATTTTAAAATATTACTGATTAGATCCTGCCATGTTTTGAAAAAAGTCTGTACGGATCCTCTAACTGAGTATTTGATTTTTTTCCAATTTCAAATAATATAACACATCGGTTTCCCACTGACTTAAAAGAGGAGAGTTTGGGTTCTTCCAGTTTAGCAGAATAAGTCTGCGTGCCAAAAGTGTAGTGAATGCAATCACAATTTGTTTCTCTTTCTCCACTTTAAACCCATCTGGAAGAACACCAAACACAGCTGTTAATGGGTTAGGAGGGATTGCGAGTCCCAGATTAATGTTAATTAGGTGCAGGCCCAGAACATGTGACCTAGTGAGGCTGGGACTTGCTTGCAACGTTCGCAGGTTGGATCATGCCCTGGAAACATTTTGGAGAGTTTTAGGTGAGACAGATGTGCTCGATATATAATTTTGAGTTGTATAATTGTATGCTTTGCGCATATGGAGCTCGAGTGAATTCTCTGCATTGCTACTTTCCACTCCTTTTCTGATATATTAATTGAAAGATCTTTTTCCCAGTGTCCTCTTGGATCTTTGAAAGGGAGGGATTGTAAAATGATTTTATATATTGTAGAGATGGAGTCTAAGTCCTTGAGATTGAGCAATATTTTTTCCAGCATGGATGAGGGTGCAAGATGAGGAAAATTGGGAAGGTTCTGTTTAACAAAGTTCCTAATTTGAAGATAGTGAAAGAAATGTGTAGCTGGAATGTTAAATTTGGAATGTAATTGTTCAAAGGATGCAAAGACGTTGTCTATATAAAGATCTCTAAGAAAGTTAATTCCAAATTTTTTCCAGATATTAAAAACTGCATATGTTTGTGATGGTTGAAAGAGGTGGTTCTCTTGCAGAGGTGCCACAGATAGAAGCTTCTCCGTCTTAAAATGCTTTCTACATTGGTTCCAGATTCTAAGTGAGTGGAGCACAATTGGGTTATTAGTGTATTGCCGATAACGTGTGTTTATTGGAGCACAGAGCAAGGAATACAAAGAAGTACTGCAGGATTTTACTTCTATTGCGGACCAAGCCTGTGTATGTTCTTCTATTTGTGTCCAGGTTCTTATCGCCTGTATATTTGCTGCCCAGTAATAAAACTGGAAGTTAGGTAGAGCCATGCCGCCTTCTGCCTTTTGTATTTGTAGGGTCGCTCTTTGGATGCGTGGATGTTTTGAATTCCAAATAAATGAGGTTATTGTTGAATCTAATTGCCTAAAAAATTATTTATTAATGTATATTGGAATGTTTTGAAATAAAAAAGGAGCTTAGGAAGAATATTCATCTTAACAGTGTTAATTCTTCCAGCTAGTGTGAGATGAAGGGTTGACCATCTATGCAAGTCTTGTTTAGCAGCCGGAACTGATCCTTGCTTAGTAAGTGGGTCTCCTGTAAAAATACTATTTTAGCATTTAGACCTGTTAGGTGAGAGGGTACTTTCTTTCTCTTTAATTCGTGATTCAGGCCTTTAACATTCCAGCTTAAGAAGTTAACTGTCCCATCATGGAGACACTGATTCTGAGTTTTTGATGTCATTTTATAGTCTTAACTGGAAGTGAGACAGCTTCGGTCTTAATTTCCTATTTCCCCTAGAGTTGTTGCCATGCAGCTTATTATTATGTTGGTAGTTATAATTATAAAGATTAATAGTATAGATCAGGTATAGATCAAGCCTGCTCTCTTTCTCTCCCCCCCTTAACCCCCCACCCCCCTTTTTGCCTCCCCAAGTGAGGCTAAAACCCACTTCACACAGTCCCAGTCCTCTGACATACCCAGAGACAGAGCACGCCCAAAGCAAAACAAGCCCCAATGCAGCGGTGCTTTAGGGTTAAAAGATAGAGATATCTATTATCAATACAGTCTTTAAAAAAGAAGAAAAAAAAAAAAAAAAGAGTTTTGCACTTAAAATATATATATAGTCTTCAGCAATTTTAGTGCATTAAAATGATACACCCAGATAATAAACCCGGGTGATGGTGTTAAAAATGTGTCCAGAATAAGCATAACAATTCTTAATGCAGCAATAACAATGACAATAAACCAAGGATATGATATTGAACAGTCTCGTTTAGGGTACAGATGAAATAATTAGGAAAAAAAAAAAAAAGGGAAAAAAGAAAAAGTAATTAAGTACAGTAAAACATAAACAGATAGTGCCCTAATAATACTAAGTAATAATGAGAATATATGCTGATAAAAACACGTATTTTAAAACGAATAGATCAAACAGTAGATTATTAATCCTTGCTTTATCATTAACCGCCATGACTCACTATTATGTATCAGAATAGTCCCGGGATCAGCTTTCTTAATTCCTTTTCTGCTTCTTACTTGCTAGCGAAGACATAGAATTGACCCTGCCATTCCACTTTAAGTTTTGCCGGATACAAGAGGCTGTATTTGACGCTGGCTTGCCGTAACCGCTGTTTGATGTTGTAGAAGGCTGCGCATTTAGTAGTTGTTGCTGGAGAGAAGTCAGGAAAGATACGAATGTGGTTATTTTCAAATGTAATATCTTCCTTGTTTCTGAGGAGTGCCATCACCTGTAGCTTAAATGATAATCATTCAAAACGAACTATAAAAGATCTGGGTCTGGGTCTAACAGTGTTTGATCCGCGTACGCGGTAAGCCGCTGCTATCTCAGATTCTGCTTTAAAGTCGTCCCCGATTATTTTAGAAAAAAGTTCAGCTGCGAATTTCACAGGGTTTGAACTTTCTCGATTCTCAGGCAGACCTTCAATTCTGACGTTATACCTTCTACTTCCATCTTCCAAAGCAGCCAGTCTGTCTCCGAGTTTTTTGCATTCGGAGCTGACATTTTCTGCTTTTTCTTCAGCACTGGTAGCTAAATTTTTGGCTATTTCAATCCTAGTCGTGAATGTCTCCTTGAGATCCTCCAATTGATCAGTAAGCGTTTCAATTTTACCCAGCACCAGTCGCATCTCCACTTGCATTTCTTGTCGCAGCCTTTCATTTGCCTGTTGCAGCACCAGCCGTTGCGTTTCCTTTGCTTGTTGCAACTCCTGCCGCTGCGTTTCCTTTGCTTGTTGCCATTCCTGTTTCAATTCCTGTTTCAGTCTCTCATGTGCCTTTGCCCTTGCTTTCTCATTTGCCTTCTCGGTTTTCTTTATATCTTGTATGAGCTCAGTGAGCATCACCTCCAGTTTAGACATTTCAATTGTGCTTTCTTATACCGTAGGTGAAGTGTCAGGCTCTACTGTAGCCGGTGTCCCCGCTATTCTCGGTTCGCGTGGAGTAATTGAGATCATGGACAGTAAGGCCTTTTCCAGTTTCTGGTGTTCTTCTCCGATCAGCGAGCTATCGAGATCTGTACTCACGATCGTACTTTCGCAATTTATCTTTTTAATGTGGCATACACTTAAAAGAATATCTGCACTCAAACTCATCAAGACCTACTTAACACTTTATTTGAAATATCAAACAAAGTTGAATTCAATTGTTCGCTAGCTAAGCGGAGTTAAGGAACACGCTCCAAACCTAGGAAGTGAGTGAGGAAGGCCCCTCCTCTCTGCCTGCTGCATCTCACTCGGATTCGCACAAATAAATCGAAACCGAACTCTGATACATAGTGAAATGAAAGAAGTTACAAAATCAACTGGAATGTTCAAGCAAATTATAGAATAAAACCTAATCTAAATCTGATAAGTAGTTCTCTCGTGAGAACACTGGATTTTATATATTTTATATATTAGTAAACCTTCAAAATAATGTGCAGTTAAAGTCTCCACAGGATTTCTGGAGCTTAGTAGAGCCAGATAACTAGAAGAATCGTCACCAAGCAGCTCTGAAAATGTCTGCTTTGTTTGGGTCTCCATACCTCTGTGAGTCTGACGTGAATGTCATGAAGTCAAAGCTCAGAACAAGACAGAGAGACGAACATTGAAATGACTCAATAAGAGTGAACCTCAGTGTCTCCACCCCACCATACACCTCAGTGCCAGTCATCTGACTAACTAAATAACACATCACACATGCAACTGGACCTGTGAATAAAGTGACACAGTGACATGTGACAAAATGACAAATGAATACGTCATATCTGTGGATTTGGAATTGCATTGTTTTGTTTTGACAGCATTCATGTTCTAATTCAATAGTGTGAGACAGAAAATGCACTTGCAGGTGATCTAAATATTTTTGTGATGTTTTAATGCAAAATGTGAGTTGTTTACACCAACATTTTGTACATGTTCAGGCAAAACAAGCTTATTCAGTTTGTTTGGGTTGAACTAAGCTACAAGAACAAACGTTAGAAAACATGAGGAGCTCTCGGCCATTTTCATTTTGTTAAAGTAGCTCTCAGGGGAAATGAGGTTGGAGACCCCTGGTTTAGGATATGATGTTTTATTATTTTGTAGTGAACATGTAAGATTCATTTTTTAAAAAATACACAAAATTAGACAATCTACAAATATCAAAAAAAGCAAACTTTCTCTGAGGTTTTCTTTCTCATTGAATGGGACTTTTGTGAACTCCACTACATTACGCTCAACTTCACTTTTATGCTGGTATGTGCCAAGCTATTAGTTGACAGTTAATTTTCTTGGTTGCCAAGTGTGACTTGCACTAATCCTCTTTGGTGGTACCAATACCAACTCAGATTAGGATCTTGATTTAAACGCGGATTATGTGCTAAATGCTGTTTGTGGTGTACGCCTATTTTAGCATTTTATAATTCATTAGTGGATTATGTGGATCATTGTAGAACCATTGCATGACAATGCGGCAGTTCATTGTGGGAAGGGTTCTTTGCATATGAAGCTGGTTCTTTGTACTTTGTGCCTGATATTTGGAAAAAAAATGAAGTCTTTACTGTATGGTAGACTACTTAGCAGGACATTCGTAGATCAAGAAAACCTGAACTTGGCCTGTGATATGAAACACAGCAAGAGTCCTTTTAATTGGTGTTTAACAAGGCTGTTACCATCTATTTGTGGTTATTTACTGCATGGAGCAGATTATAGATCTAAATAGATAGATAGATAGATAGATAGAATAAGAGCCATAGACAGCCAAAATGTCGAGCTGAAATAAATAAACCAAGTCACATATCTGGCCTTGGTGTTTGACACAAGAGGTGGTTGTGAAATGACCATCATGGAACTGATGCAAGCTGAGAAAATGGAAGAAAGTGGGAGGAAGTACAAATGGTCAAAAACTGTCAAGAAAACGTAACTGTAAGTTGTATAAGACAGAAGTCCAACCAGTGCTGATGTATGGAGATGTAATCTGGGCCATCAAGAAGAAGTAGGAGCTGCTCATCAGGACAGAAAGAAAAGAGAAAGAAAAATAAATAAAGATGTCAACAAGATGTCATGGGTATCATGGGAAGTAGGATGACATGGTGCGGACACCCCAGCTCGAAATGTGTGCTGTTGTTGGATGAAAAGGCTTTTGAACGATGGCAGATGGCAGAGGTTTGAAAGTGTTGGGTGTAAAGACAGAGGATGCTGTGGTCAGGATCAATGGAGACAAGGATCTACATGGCCAACTGTTAACACCTGAGCAATGGTTTCAAGTAAAACAAGAAAACAGCATTGCATACTTCTATTATGTAGCTGTGATAAAATGATGACAACACAGTTAAAAAGATGACCTGAATAGAGACACTGGGCAATTTTACCTGAAAAGAAATCATTGAAGTCAGGGTCCGCAAAGTTGGGTGAAGTTTCATGAAGTGGTCATCTTTTATAGGTGTTTGGTTTATCACATCCTCACAAACAGTGCAAGAAAGAAATGTTTACTGTAAACCTGAGGCTCCATCCATGTAACTGTTTAAGCACTGATGACTGAGGAATTCTGAAATCCCCCATAAGTGTGGCACAGATAGACAAGGTGCCGTGAACTGAAGTTCTCTTTTGAGTCCAAAGTAAACACCGTGTGGTTGTCGCCCACCTCACTATTTAGTCAAACTGGTGTTCATTGTGCTCACTCGCTGACTACAGCAGTGCTTATATATATCCATCTCCCCAAAAAGGGTCTCAGCAGCACAGCAATGCTATCATAAAATGTTCATGTCAAAAAAAAGTGAAAAAATAGTAACAAATATTTATCAAGACAATATTATTTCAAATTTGGGGAATTTCAAAACTTTAAATAAAAATCTATTACTAAAGAACATAAAAGAAAATATTTTACAAAAGAAACAAAGAATTACAAAAGAAGCTCTTGGTGAAATAATAGCTTGGTCAAAGCTAAAATAATATACATCTATACTAATAAAAGGCAAAGCCCTCACTCACTGACTGACTGACTGACTGACTGATTGACTGACTGACTGACTGACTGACTGATTGACTGACTGACTGACTGACTGACTGACTGACTGACTGACTGACTCATCACTAATTCTCCAACTTCCCGTGTAGGTAGAAGGCTGAAATTTGGCAGGCT
>JANRMT010062791.1:194292021-194305546 GCA_026402145.1 Polypterus bichir lapradei
TTAAATTTTTCCTTTTCTTTTTCATACCTTCTTTAACACACTACTTCTCCGCTGCGAAGCGCGGGTATTCTGCTAGTTAAGTTATAAAAGTAGCACATCACAAATGTTGAAAGCACTTTGAAGTATTCCACAATTGATAAAGAGGACCTTGGATGTATGTGGGCTGTTGAGAAATGGAGGGCTTGATGGTGGGGTTGAAATTTCCTGTCCAAACCAATAATCAGACTTTGGCCACTCTATTGTCCTCCAAAGTGTCTGATCATGTAGGCATGTGGATGGCACGCTGGGCAGTGTGACTGTACTGTTTTAACTATAGTGTGGCTTATCATCTGAGGTAACAGAATCACATTGTCAACTGCCTCTCTTGCTCGTCCTTCACAGCTACTGCTGAGACCATTTCTGACAATAAACCTGAGTTTGTGGTGATTTAGTCTGTTGCTCTAACTGCCCTGTCACTGGGTGACTTTGCTTCTGCCTCTCCATTTTACAGTGAATTATCTGCCCTGCAAACTCAGATTACCAATGGTTGGCCATCTTCTCTTAATGCTGTTGCTACGGTTTCTCATCTATATTTCTGATTACGAGATGAATTGAGTGTACAAGATAGTTATGTGTTCTGTGGTGGTCGTCTCATTGCTCCTTTCTTTCAGAGTCACACGATGGTTACATTCACTCCTCTAGGTCACCAATGAATTGTTTAAACTAGACAGCGTGTGTGTCAACTATATTGGTGACCAGGTATAGATGACATGGTTTCAGTTCATGTTAAAAACTGCCAGCTGTGCTGATCTTCTCATAAGACAGCCAATTCCCTTTTCTATACCTGTGCCATTTCCATCTGAACCCTGGGAGAAACTGATAATAGATGTTGGGGATCCATTTGAAACAGCTGTCTGGAATTATTGTTATACACTAACCCTGACTGATTATCATAGCAAGTTACCTCCACTTTTACAGTTTCCACTCAAAATGTCATACATTTCCTTATCTCAGTCCTAAAAAATGCATAAATCTACACACCCTTGTGTAGGACAACACCTGTCAATTCACATCTGCAGACTCTGCAGCATTTCTGAAAGCAAGTGATATAATATTCATCAGATACACACTTCAGTATACCGTCTGACTGCAAACAGGGCACTTAAAGATTTCAATTTGATCTCAAAGGCTTTATTCAGTTAGTTATCTTGCTTTAAAATCCCTGAAGACCTGCACTCTCAGAATGATTTCCTATATGCCATTCAACACCACATGTCATTACACCACATACTTTACCCTTTATGTTGGAAAAATACAAATACATCTCAATGTCTTTCCTCCTCCTCTTCACTGCAAGGCTGATGATGTTCCTTCAAGGGAAAACAAAAACGTACACAGATGTTAGACATGGAGTGCATACCCCTTATTTCTGAAAAGGGGTCAAAGTGCATATCCGGCACCCAATGCATGTTCCAAAAGCACACCTTAGGTTTTCACAGTCTGGAGAAGTTCAAAAAGAAGTTGGTCCTTGTAATTATCTGCTAGCAGATGAGATGAAACATCATTCTCCACTTATCCAAGTCAAATGCACTTGTGGCAAAGAATGTTAAAATGGAATTACCACACCAACATTCACTACCACCTATGCCTGAGGTTCCTTACAAGATACAAGATGGGATGTGGCAAGAATTGAAAGTGAAACTAAAAGAAGATTTAAGGTCTCTGGTCAAATTTTTAGAATTAACATGGTGGGAAGATTCACCAAGGTACAGTAAGTCCAAGTGCAAAGAGCAAATTCATCCATTTAAAGCACTTGCTATCCCTCAGAAAGCCAACTCTTAGTATGGCTTGTACGTCAATGGAGTATCAGGGCCAGGAGGCAAACCACAGAGCCTCGGACCTCTTTGCTGAATCTACTCAGAGTTGAAGAAGAGATGCTGAATCTGAAGTCATAGAGATTTTGAGATTAAGCCATGATTGAATTTATTACCAGCAGCAGATTGTTGATGGGTAAAATTGGATGAAGAGTTCAATAGTATACTGTATAGCACCATGAAAGGAGATGATACCAAGAAATTAATGCCATGGTACAGGTTGTGTGTTAGGCATACAGGGATGCCTTTGACTTGAAGGAAGGCAAGATAATCAGGCTATTGGCAAGTCCCAGTTGGAGGTATAAATTCAGAAAGAACTAAGGATGCTCAAGAAAAAGTGGTAGAAAGCAGATGATGCAGAAAAGGAGCTCTGAGCCAGCTAAGCTCTAAGGTAGGGCAGAAATGATACAGAAAAAGCAGAGGAATGGCAACAGAGGAAAGCCTTTATCAAGAACCCCTTTTAGTTCAAAGAAAAAAATCCTGGAAAAACCAAAAAGTGTGAAACTGGTGTGGTGTAAGAAGAAGTTGAAGACAAGGTAGCAGCAGCACATGGTGACTGCAGAAGGGAATGCCCTCTTCGAATACCAATTTTTAGGCCACACACTTAGGAAGTAACAATAGCAACATTTATTTCTAGAGTACATTTTCATACAAATGCTTGTACTGCAGCTCAAAGTGTTTTACAAGATGAAGAAAGAAAAGTTTATAAAAACTAAAATTATAAAATAAGATTAGGCAATACTAAATAACAAAGAATAAAGTAAGGTCTAACGGCTGGGACGACAGAAGAAACAAAAAAAAAAACAATTCCATGAAGCTGGAGAAAAAGAAAAAATAAAATCTGCAGGGGCTCCGAGGCCATGAGACCACCCAGCCACCACTAGGCATTCTGTCTAACATAAATGATCTCAATCAGTTCACATGGAGGAATTTGATGATGATGGTCATGTGGACCTCTGGCTTTCAGCCCATCAATTTAAAGACTGCAAGTTGCCCTGATCAGGTGGTGGTGGCACAGATTACCACCACAAAAAAACAAAAAAAAGAATAGCAGAGAAAATCAGGGGTAGTATTGAAGTAAAGGAAGTAGTGGACAAAGCTCAAGCAAGATCTACACCACATATAAGTCCCACAAAAACTGTTTCTGAGGAGGATATCTAAGCTGTTGTAGGAAATCTGCTAGTATCCAAAGCTGAGGTTCCTACTTTTTCTTCCAGAGGGCTGCTTTGTTCAGATAGAACTGACTTTAGCAGGATTGACCACTTTTGAGAAATCTCACTGCTAGATGTCGACAGGAAAATATTCTGGTTCCTCTTTGCCAAAACTTAAAGAATTTATCAACAGCCGGGTCCTCACAGCACATTGTGTCGAACATCTATGAATCTCTCAAGAAAGGAACATGTTGGAGGAAGTCATAAATGAAACCATATTACTGTTTTTGAAGAGAAATTATTAATAAGGTAATGAAATATCAATTAATGAAAAGTAATGTATCTGATTTTATAATGAGGACTAGCAGAATACCCGCGCTTCGCAGCGGAGAAGTAGTGTGTTAAAGAAGGTATGAAAAAGAAAAGGAAAATTTTAAAAAATAACGTAACTTGATTGTTAATGTAATTGTTTTGTCATTGATATGAGTGTTGTTCCCATATCTATATCTATATATATATATATATATCTATATATATCTATATATCTATATCTATATATATCAAAATAACCGCGCTTGGCAGCGGAGAAGTAGTGTGTTAAAGAAGGAAAGAGAAACAAAAGGAAACATTTTGAAAATAACGTAACATGATTGTCAATGTAATTGTTTTGTCACTGTTATGAGTGTCGCTGTGATATATATATATATATATAGTAAAATAACTGCACTTCGCAGCGATGTCATGTGTTAAAGAAGTTATGAAAAAGAAAAGAAAACATTTGAAAAATAATGTAACATGATTGTGAAAGTAATTGTTTTGTGTATTTGGCGGCAGCGTCACGAAGTTGTTTTCGTCTAGCTGCATTAGAAAATGTACCATGACATCTGATACGCCTCCTTTTTACTGTTTTCTCACAGCTTGGATTGCTGCTGTCATAATGGTTTTGAGTCTACATATATATATATATCTTCATATCTATATAAATATATACATATGTATATACATTAGATATCTACATATACACATATATATATATATACATATCTATCTACATCATACATACACACACATACATACATACACACACACAAATTATATATATGTGTTTGTGTGTGTATATATATATATATATATATATATAAAATGTAGATAGGTGTGTGTGTATATATATATATATATATATATACACATGCATACAAACATACACACAGGTATATATATGTGTATATATATGTATGTGTCTATATGTGTGTGTATAGCTTTGGTCACTGAGTGCAAGGGAAAAATAATAAAATATAGTCTATTAGTTATTAAACAGTAAAACATTAACATTTTAAGAAGTAAAGGTACATTGAGCACTACTCGAGTGGTTGCGGGTAAACTACATTTTAAAAGACGGTATAACAGAACAGGTAAGTAGTACTAACAGCAGCTAAAATGTATATGGATCATCTCTCGGTAGTTGATCCCTTTTGAAAGGCGCTACACGGCGGCTGTGGTATAGAAATTACATTTTATATGTGAACGTTCAAATTTCTGCCTCTGGTAATGTGCCTTAACGGTATTACCAGTAATTAAAGAAAAATTGTTTTGTGTCCTCTGCAGTGTTAAGAGAGAAAGGCTTTGGTTTGGGATAAAATGAAAAAAGGTGTAAAGAAAGGAAAGTTGCATTTTTCTTTTATATAGTATAGAGAGATGTGTTCGGTGACGTTATGATCGCCTTTTGGGGACAGTCGCGGTGGGTCTTGTGTAGACTGGTGAGACGTCTCTGCCATTAATCGGCTGTGTTGGCACTGTCAGTCCTTCACTCGTGTGCGTGTCTTCATAATCCGAGCTAAGGACCTCATAATCGTATACGTGCAAAAGAAAGTGTGAATCGCCTTAATATTATTTTGCCGTGGTGTAGAAAAGGGGTCCCGTGTTTGCACTTGTCTGGGCTATAGCTCAGGGGGAGGATGAAAAAAATTAAAAGTGCTCACATTGATTTAAGGCAGAAGTGCAGTCAGCGTCTCAAATCCCGGCACAGCTATGCGCGCGCGCCGGCTGCTCGACTTTTGCTGGGCAGGAGACCCCAGTTTTTGTACACACGTTCCACAAATGAGACACACGGGTTTACCGGCAATGTCAGTAAACATATACTCAGCCTCCCTTCGGTTTTTAAAGGCTCTATGTTCAGAATCACCTTTTCTCTTTGGCATCGTGTGGGCTAGCTTGGCAATAACTTGTAGCATCATAAGCTAGACTTGATTAACGTGGTAAGTGTTCGGCAAGGCAGCTGAAGCGCTGGATTATGGGATCTGTAGTTTATTGTGTTACCAGCGCTTCATATCCCCGGGCCATTAATAACAATAATACAGTATATAAAATGATCTCACGGGCCGGATATAATTACACGCCGGGCCGGATGTGGCCCGTGGGCCTTGAGTTTGACTCATATGGACTAAATAGAACTTGAAAAGAAATATTTTTTGGAATGTGATCGCGCAAGTCAGTACATCGAGCCCGCGTGCTATTGTGGTTTTGCTTGTGTGCTTCATTAAGTTACCGTCCCCTCGCTCTTACTTTTCTATCGTTCATCTAATGAATACACTGAGTATGGCTTTACCAAAACAATCATTGATCGCGAATAAAGTATCCATTATTCATGAAGCCTCAATAGGTGATCTGTCTTTCTGCATTAACCGCATGCGTTTTCATACGTCTCAAACTAAGGGGATGCGAGGTTAAAATAAATTGAGAAGCGCGCGTACATACTTAGTGAATCCCCTCTCGGGAATTGAACCTCGGACGTGGGCGCTACAGGCGAATGCTTTACCATCGCGCCACGGCGTGTGGTTTATCTATTTGAGCGTAGCAGTGTAATTAGGTTTTTGTTCAGCACTCTTTGGAACTGTTGCTTTTTGTCTGCGCACTGCATCAGTTCACGTGAGCCGCTGAATATGGTTTTATATATATGTCACTCGCTCGCTTCTAATTGTTTCGCTGCCTTCTTAATTATATAATGCATGTTTTCTAAAGCGCGTTTTGTAGCTCTTCCTGGCTTTCTACGTAATGCGTGATTACGTGAGAGGCGTGATGATGTCATACGAAACCCCGCCCCTCCAGCTGAACTCCATTACAGTAAATGGAGAAAAATAGCTTCTAGTTATGACCATTACGCGTAGAATTTCGAAATGAAACCTGCCCAACTTTTGTAAGGAAGCTGTAAGGAATAAGCCTGCCAAATTTCAGCCTTCTACCCACACGGGAAGTTGGAGAATTAGTGATGAGTCAGTCAGTCAGTCAGTCAGTCAGTGAGTGAGTGAGTGAGGGCTTTGCCTTTTATTAGTATAGATTCTAACAGAGGTTGTTACTTCACCATTTATTGTGATTGACAGTGAAAGTGAAGCTTCTCTGTGTAGTTGCAGTAGATCTGTTTCTACCAAATGTGTTAAGACTGTCATACAACGTGAGGACAATCTCCTGTGACTTCACCCCTGCCAGCGCCCACATCCACTGGAGAACTTTAAGGGCTTCCAGATTGATCAGAGAGGACACGATCATTGAGTTGACCTGTCACAAAAAATGTTGTCTTGTTTACTTACTGGTGGCGCAGTGGGTAGCGCTGCTGCCTCGCAGTTAAGAGACCCGGGTTTGCTTTCCAGGTCCTCCCTGCATGGAGTTTGCATGTTCTCCCCGTGTCTGCATGGGTTTCGTCCCAAAGACATGCAGGTTAGGTGCATTGGCGATCCTAAATTGTGTGTGTGTACCCTGCAGTGGACTGGCTCCCTGCCTGGGGTTTGTTCCTGCCTTGCAAACTGTGTTGGCTGGGATTGGCTCCAGCAGACCCCCATGATCCTGTAGTTAGGATATAGCGGGTTGGATAATGGATAGATGGATGGACAATACTGGATCTCAAAGGATTGAATTTGTCTTTTTTGGCACCAGTCAAATGTAAAAGTGGAAACAGGTCTCTGTAAAGTGGTATAAATTAGCTACAAATATAAAACACCAAGTCACAGAGGAGTAGTCACCCCTTCAAGTCAGTGTTTAGTAGATGGCAGCCATGACAGCCTGGAGTCTGTGCTCAGGTCTCTCTCCCTCTCTCTCACCTCTGCCGTTTGTCACAGTCCAAAGACATGCAGGTTAGGTGCATTGGTGATTCTAACTTGTCCCTAGGGTGTGCTTGGTGTGTGGGTGTGTGTGTGTGTGTGTGTGTGTATGCCCTGCGGTGGGCTGGCGCCTTGCCCAGGGTTTATTTCCTGCCTTGCACCATGTGTTGGCTGGGATTGGCTTCAGCAGACCCCTGTGACCCTGTACTTAGGATATTGCAGGATAGATAAAGGATGGATGTTTACTTACTCAGGGTTCAAAACTGGAGTTCGCCTCCTGAGTCTCTTGTTAAGTTTCAAAAAACTCAGATGTTTGTAGAACTTTACATGGAGATCATGTCCTTTAAGTGTTCAAATGAGTGACACACCTAAGTCTGCTGTCTCCCTACTCAGCTCTTGTCATTTTTTTTTGTTTCCACAGTCCTAGCTTATTGAGAGCTCACCTGAACTTTGGTGAAAGGAGCCTTTAGAAGAGACAATCAGTCATTTAAACCACAAACCTAAAGATGAGTGAAGACGGCTTGTGTGAGAAGTTTGTGTCAATGATCTCCAGGAAAAGAAGATCTGATGAAGACATTGACACTCTGTCTGGTGAGAAAAACATGGTGACTTCCTCCTTGAATTTAAAGATCTTCATCCAGAACAGTTTTAAAGCAACAGACTTTATTTAAGAAACAAATTCCTTGTGTGTATGTGTGTGTGCATCTTTTTTTTATTTTATTTGCTTTGTGAATGTTGAGAGTGTGGACTGCTTGCTTCAATCACTCACTGTGTGGAATTCTTGCTGTTTGTGTTTTAATCTTTGTGACTTCACATCTGATTGCCACTGAGCAGTGCTTTTACAACTCCATAGTTGAATGTTGTTTAAATGTTCCATATGTGCTGTTAACAGTAAGTTCATGTCATGTTAGTGTGCTCTTTTATCTTCACTCTTTTACTTTTCTACTCCTAGTGCTTCTGCAGTGCTCCTTAAAAGACACACAAGAAGCACCACAACTTTCAAGCAAGAGCAACCTTTAAAAACACAGCCCTTCACAAAATCAGGCCTCAGTGCGAGCGCAGCGTGACGCCGTCAAAGAGGGTCCGCAGTCAGTGGGGCTTTGTGCTGCCTCTTTCTATAGGTAATCCACATAAGAAGAGAACTGCACATCAGGCAGGATTGCTCAGACATTTTAAAGCACTCTCATTCAGTTTTCTTTTCACCTGCTCTGTTTCTTGTTGTGTTGCCCGTCCATCTCTCTTTTCTATAAAATAACGTGCAACTTTTCTTAGTTTACAAATGAAGCAACTGAACTTACTACAAGAAATGCTGCACTGTAATGACTTTAAAATGTTGTTTACTGATCTTTAGGTTATCACAGGTCATTTTGAAGACATTTATTCAGAGCGGATAAAAAATATATAGAGTGAATTGAAGTGTTTATCATGAAACTACTAAGCGCAAGCTACAGTTACAGCCATAGATGGGAAATAAAACACAATAAAATAAACACAAAAACACACCTGCTATGAGTGTGGTGGGGGTGACCAGTGAGTGTAGTGGGGGTGACCAGTGAGTGTGGTGGGCTGACTAGTGAGTGCGGTGGACCGGTGAGTGTGCAGGACCCGACTTCAGTCGAGTGTGATGTCTGACATTAGATGGTAAAAGAATGACATACAGAAGTAAGCTGAATGCACTTTCAAAAATGGAACACAGCTGAACTAAAGATTTGTAATTTAAATTCTGAAAGCTTTCATTTGCATAACTTAGCAAGTCAGGGAGAGTTACAAGACCCTCTCATGATTTCAGTCGTGCAGTTTGACATTCCCACTGACTCAGTCAGACTGATCTGAGATCCACCCTGTTGTAGGCCCAGACTCTTCTGTGTATTTGCGAGAGGTGATGCCCAATGATCCCTCCTCCATAAGTAAAAGGCATACAATGAAACTGAAAGTAAAGAAGGAAAGAGATACTTGTCTTGTGCTTATCACACCAGCAGAGAATGGAGAAAAGAAAAAAAAAGGACTGAGATTACTGCTGAACTTGCCATACTAAGACACCAGGCATCATGTCATTGACTGTCAGAATTTGGCACATATTGTTCGCAATACTTTAGAGGGCCATAGCACTCTGTCTACCAGACGTTGGAAAGTTGCTGTTGCCCCGTGCAGCCCAAATGGAAGTACCTTGTACTGCCAGTGTCCACTAGGGGTGCAAAATGTCATTTTCTTTTTTGCATATGCTGTTAAGGGAATTTGCCAGTAGCCCTTCATCATGTCAAGAGTAGTCAAATAATCGGCCTTCCCCAATCTCTCAAGGAGCTCGTCCACTCAGGGCATGGGATAGGCATCAAATTTGGAGACTTTATTCAGACACCTAAAGTCATTACAGAATCTCCATGACCCGTCTGGTTTAGACAGAAGGTCAACACGTTTTGCCTCCGGGAGGCAGTAGGGCCGTTCCCTGGCAACCACCCCCGGGTCCGTCACGATGTCATGCTTAATCAGCGAGGTCCGGCCTGGGGCTTCACTGACTACTTCCAGGACAGACAGGATCGCACTTTTGAGCTCCCGTCGCTGGTGGGGCATCAAATTGTGGCCGAGGTTAAGAGTGGTTTTCTCTGAGAAAAGGGAGAGGGTGGGACTGGAAAGAGGGTGTTCTTCCCTGTCCCTCCACATCTTCAATTAGTTAATATGATAGACCCTCGCACTCGGTCGACGGTTTGGTTGGCTTACCAAATAGTCGACAAGCGCTTTTGTCTCTTTTCTCTCCAATGGGCCAGCAATGTTGAGTGGGAAGTGGGCACAAGCACCATTACACGGTCTCCCTGCTGAAACTCATGCAGGGAGGAGTTTCGGTTGTAATTCCGGGCCTGCGCTGTTTGAGCTCTGGGCATGTGCTATTTAAGCTGAGGCCAAATTTTATCTAATCTATCGTGTAGCTGTGCAATATATTCTAAGACAGCGATGGCGAACCTATGGCACGCGTGCCAGCTGTGGCACGCGAAGGCCTTGCAGCTGGCATGCGGGAAGGTCCGCAATTAAGATATGCGGCGCGGTGGGAGGCGAGTGTGCCGGTGTCTGCTTTGCAGCTCACCTGGCAACAGGGCCCGGACTGGCCATTGGGAGGACTGGGCATTGTCCCGGTGGGCCGCGGCCCATCCTCCTGTGCTGGCTGAAGTCCTGTGAGTGGATGTTTAGCCTGCCTGTCTTCCCCTTAGTATCCTATGAGCCAGGCAGTGTGTGAGGGGGCTGCTCAACCTAAAATGCCCGGGCCTATTTTTTGTCCCAGTCCGGCCCTGCCTGGCAATGTGTTCCTCGCGGCTGCCTGAACTGCCGCGGGGCTGTGAGAAGCAAAGTCTCACTCCCCGCCTCCGCCTCTGAACCCGCCCAGGTACTTGCCTACAGCACCGAGCGTTCTTCTGTCACGCCCTCCCACCCTGGCGGGAGACTTGAGGAGAACAGGAGACGCAATCTGCATTCTACATCATTTATTATTAGGTAAACTTCTACTTTGCCCTACCTGTGCTGCCTAAGTTTAATTGGACCAATAATACTAATGTTAATTATAAACTTACCTTGGCTCCTTTTTAAAAACCTATTAAATTATCTGGCTATTTGTCTAGGTGTCCAGGTTAGGGTTGCACAAGTCCGGTTTTCACCCGGACAGTATATTTTTTGACCAAAACGGATGTCTACAATTAGTAAAATTCCCCAATCACATATTTTTTTATGGGGACGGATCTGTATACAGCACTTCATTAGATTTTTTTTATTATACAAATTTTATCTTTTTGTAGACTTGAAGTCTTGAACAAAGAAAATGAGTACAGCAAAAAAAGCAAAAACAGATAGTGGAAGACCATTCCAAGAGGCCTGGACAGAGACATATGGAGTGATTGAACGCAGTGGGAAAGCATTGTGTATTATGTGTAATGAAAGTGTTGTGTCTCGCACATCAAGTGTCAAACGTCACTTTGAGACCAACCATAACAGTGTTGCTGAACTTGGTTTAGCTCAAAGAAAAGAGTTCCTTGTAGGAAAATTAAAGAAATATCACTCCCAGTCTCTTAGTTTTAGCAATTATCTTTCAAAAACTAATCATCTTACAGTTGCCAGCTTTCAAATTTCACTGTGCATGGCAAAACATGGTAAGCCCCTCTCTGATGGAGATTTTATCAAAAAGGCAATTTTGGCTGGGAGTAATTCACTCTTTCATGATTTCCAAAACAAGGATAAAATTGTGCAGCGCATCTCTGAGATGCCGCTAAGCAGAAATACTGCAAAAGATAGGGTTCTGCGAATGGCTGCTGATGTTAGTCAACAGCTTACTTGCGACTTACAAAAAGCACCCTTCTACTCCATGTGCTTGGATGAAAGTACAGATATTACTAACCATGCAAGACTAGCGCTCATTTTGCGTTATGCTACTGGTGACATCATGAGAGAAGAGCTGGTAAAACTGCTGTCTTTGCCTGGAAGAACACAAGGGATAAATATCCACAATGCTGTGATGGAGGCTTTTTCATCACTAGACATAAGTCCAGAAAAAGTGGTTTCAGTTACTAGCGATGGAGCACCTAGCATGGTGGGGACAACATCAGGATTCATTCATTTCTTTGCTAAGGAAGCAAAACATCCACTGATTCAATTTCACTGCATAATACATCAAGAGGCTCTCTGCGCCAAAGAAAGCAGCAAAAAACTTGACGATGTCCTCAAAGATGTAACAAAAATGGTGAACTTCATCATGGCGCATGCTCTTATTTTCGACAATTTCAAGCCCTTCTTGATGAGGTTCAGGCACAATATAACACTTTACTGATGTACAATAATGTCCGGTGGCTGAGCAGAGGACGAGTGTTAGAGAGATTTGTGGCCAACTTGGAAGAAGTTAGGCTATTTATGAACGAAAAGGGGGAAGACTATCCTCAACTCATCAACATGGCCTGGCTTACCAACCTCATGTTCTTTACAGATTTTACTAACCACTTTAATGTACTAAACAAAAAATTACAAGGCATGGGAAAAACAGCAGAAAGCATGTTTAGTGACATCAAAGCTTTTGAGAGAAAATTGCATGTTTTTGAAAAAGACCTTGAGAGTGGACAGCTAAAATATTTTCCCAACCTAAAAATACATTTGGATAATTCTACAACATTTGTGGACAGTCATAAAAAACACCAGGAAATCCACAAAGCATATTCCACCATTGTAGCCGAAGCTAAGGAGAATTTTAGTAAAAGATTTTCTCAGTTCCGTAAGATGGAGACAACCCTTTCATTTATAACTTCCTCATAAAAGTCCACATTTGAAGATCTTGATCTTTCCTGCTTACAGTGGTTGGATATTCAAAATTTGGAAATGGAGCTACTGGAATTTCAAGAAAGCTCTATCTGGAAAAGTAAATTCAATGACCTGCGTGCGGCTCTTGAACGTATTGAGTGTGAAAGGGTGACAAATGAAATCACTGCTAGCAGTTCTGAAAATGAAATCCTAAAAGCGTGGAATTCTCTGCCAGACAATTTTAAGTCCATGAAAGCACTTGGGATTGCTCTTCTTACTTTGTTTGGGTCATCCTATGCTTGTGAGCAGCTGTTTTTGGCTTTGAGTCATATAAAATCTGATGCTAGAAACAGATTAACGGATGACATGAGTGCTGCATGTGTTGCTCTGAAATTAACGCACTATGAGCCAAGGATTGACAAGTTATCAGCATGCATGCAACAACAAAAATCACATTAATTTTTTTCAGAGCATGCCCAATGCATATGTTTACATGAAGCAGTGTTTTCAGTTTGCAATTAAGACACTTTCTAAGTTATTTAAACGTTATTTAAAGATGTTATTTAAAAAAGGGACTTTACATGGCCCTGTTGTATTCCAATCTGGAATTTCCAATAAAAACGGTTGGTTTAATTGAAAGCTCTTTTGTTTTCTTTACATCATATTATTAGAAATGTAATGATTTAACTATTTTCAAATTTGATTGTAAATTTTACAAAAAAACATGTATAGACTCTTTGGGAATACACACCGAGTCTTGACACAGTTAACAGTTTTAAGAAGTTTATCTTTTTTTTTACTCAGGATACATTTGACATGTTATGTGAATAATACATTTAAAATATATTGTGTAACTGAATCAAATTCTTCCTAAATTCATTAAATTGAATGAAATTATTAAAACATTATAAATTGCCAATAAATTGAAATGAAAACCAAAGGATTGTGAATCAAATTGATTTTCTGACAATACAAAGATTCCAACCTTTAAAAATGATGTTACATAGTTCAAGCAACTTTATAAAGAGTTTTTAGATACTAAAATCTTGTTATTAAGGTTTAATTGACGTGCTGGCACTTTGAGGAAATTCTTTGGTTTTGTGCGGCAGTTTGGGCACTCGGGCTCAAAAAGGTTAGCCATCACTGTTCTAAGAGGTTAGTGGAG
>JANRMT010062791.1:194341428-194353600 GCA_026402145.1 Polypterus bichir lapradei
ACTAATTCACCAACTTCCCGTGTAGGTAGAAGGCTGAAATTTGGCAGGCTTATTCCTTACAGCTCACTTACAAAAGTTAAGCAGGTTTCATTTCGAAATTCTACACGTAACGATCATAACGGTCGATAACGGTCGACAACGTCCGCCATGTTGAAGTTTCTTATTTATGGCACCATCTTCACGAAATTTGGTAGGCGGCTTCCCTGCGCTAACCAAAACCGATGTATGTACTTATTTAGATGGTATGACGCCATTGTCGGCCGCCATTTTGAACTTTCCAACGTCACTAATTTTCCAACTTCCTGTGTAGGTAGAAGGCTGACCCCATCTTCACGAAATTTGGTAGGTGGCTTCCCTGCGCTAACCAAAATCGATGTACGTACTTATTTCGGTGGTATGACGCCACTGTCGGCCGCCATATTGAATTTTCCAAACATCACTAATTCTCCAACTTCCCGTGTAGGTAGAAGGCTGAAATTTGGCAGGCTCATTCCTTACACCTTACTTACAAAAGTTAAGCAGGTTTCATTTCGAAATTCTACGCGTAACGGTCATAACGGTCAACAATGTCCGCCATGTTGAACTTTCTCATTCATGGCCCCAACTTCACGAAATTTGGTAGGCGGCTTCCCTGCGCTAACCGAAACCAATGTACATACTTATTTCGGTGGTATGACACCACTGTCAGCCGCCATATTGAACTTTCCAACGTCACTAATTCTCCAACTTCCCGTGTAGGTAGAAGGCTGAAATTTGGCAGGCTCATTCCTTACAGCTTACTTACAAAAGTTAAACAGGTTTCATTTCGAAATTCTACACATAACGGTCATAACGGTCGATAACGGTCGACAACGTCCGCCATGTTGAATTTTCTTATTTATGGCCCCATCTTCACGAAATTTGGTAGGCGGATTCCCTGCACTAACCGAAACCGATGTATGTACTTATTTCGATGGTATGACGCCACTGTCGGCCGCCATATTGAACTTTCCAATGTCACTAATTTTCACAATGTCCGCCATGTTGAACTTTCTTATTTATGGCCCCATCTTCACGAAATTTGGTAGGTGGCTTCCCTGCGCTAACCAAAACCGATGTACGTACTTATTTCAGTGGTATGATGCCACTGTCGGCCGCCATATTGAAGTTTCCAACGTCACTAATTCTCCAACTTCCCGTGTAGGTAGAAGGCTGAAATTTGGCAGGCTCATTCTTTACAGCTTACTTACAAAAGTTAAGCAGGTTTCATTTCAAAATTCTACGCGTAACGGTCAACAACGTCCACCATGTTGAACTTTCTTATTCATAGGTAGAAGGCTGAAATTTGGTACTTATTTCGGTGATATGATGCGACTGTTGGCTGCCATATTGAACTTTTCAACGGTCTTTGTTACTTATGGGCCCATCTTCAAGAAATTTGGTACGCGGGTTCCCAACGCTAACTGAATCCTACTTACGTACATATATACGTCCATAGCCTGCAGGTCGGTCACCCACGTTGTTGGCTGCCTGCCTATATAAGGCCGTCTGTCGCTCCAGTCTCTACATTCCCTTCCTTGCTTCGCCACGGTATTCACGTCTCCCTGCTGATAACTACAGCCTTTTTATTTAATCCACGGCTTCTCCGCTGTTTTATTGTTCATTTATTACGATTATAGTTATTGTATAGGTATTTTAGACTTACTTTCCATTGTTCAGGTACCCATTTCCTTTATCATTCCAACCGTACCCCCATTAACATGTCTATCGAGGTAATCACCATCGATCAAAGAACTGTCACTTACCAAGTGGTTTCCATGCCTGGAGATGGCACCTGCCTTTCCATTCTCTTTGTTACATATTGCACAGCCATATCAGGCTCACTATTGATATCCGGAGGAACATTGTGTCTTATGTATTGAATGACTGGGACAGGTTCAAGGTGTGGACTGATGACGGTACAGGAGATAATTATACTACACAGGAGCACTAGAAGAGTGAAATGCTTAAGTGTACCGAAATGGCCAAATATTTTACACCTTTGGACAACCGCCAATGCCTCTTAAACATCTTAGCTTCACAGGTGACGATTTCAGTAGTGGACACTTTGATGTTTAGAAATGTTTAAACTCTCAAAAGCTGGATGTGAAGTTATCAATGAAACTGGTTGTATACTTACAACGCTTGACAGATGCCGAATGTCTCTTCAACACAAGTCCTACAAATACTGTCGTAACTGAAACAAACCATGAAACTCAAACCGATTATGACAGCAGCAATCCAAGCTGTGAGATTTGAAACAAGATTACTGTTCACATGGCCAACTGTACGTTGCATGCTCAAGAGTAAGCTCAGCGCACAGCTACAGCTTGGTCATATTGCAACTGGAGGGCCGAACTGACAACGTGGCATACAAAGAGATCTTTAACAAATAATTATTGGTATATTTTCCCTCAGTTTAAAAAGGTTTAATTTTCTTCTTAATAAAAATTTTAAGGCAGTACTTCACCGCTGCGAAGCGCGGGTATTTTGCTAGTATATATATATATATATATATATGACAGCAACACTCATCACTCACAACAGTGACAAAACAATTACATTGACAATCATGTTACGTTATTTTCAAAATGTTTCCTTTTCTTTTTCATTGCTTCTTTAACACACTACTTCTCCGCTGCGAAGCGCGGGTATTTTGCTAGTTTATAATATTAGAGAAATAGCCGCGCCTCTCAAGACGGACAGTGTTATTATATTCTGTTATTTTAGCCTTCAATATCTCATAGTGGATAGTTAGTTTAGTTTTCCTGCATTTACGCTCAGCTCTACGACATGTTCTTCTTAAATCAGACACTCTTTGGGTCTTCCATGGAATAACAATACTAGAAGATTTTTTAACTGTCTTCACAGGTGCAACTATGTCAACAGCAGCTCTTACTTTAGAATTAAAGTTTTCCACTTTACTATTTACATTATCCTCGCTATTATAGTTAGCATTATAAATGGACTGATTGCTTAGAATAGTTGTAAGCTTTAAAGCTGCTGATGAGTCAAAGAAGCGTTTTTTAACAAAATGCTTCTCATGAGTGTTATCTATCTTTATTTCTATATTAAATAGTAGAAGGTAATGGTCTGATAGACCAATATCAATGACCTGCTTTAAATCAACTTTAAGCCCTTTAGCAATCACTAAGTCTAATGTATGACCTGCTTTATGTGTAGGCTGATTAACGAGCTGTCTCAAATCAAAAGAGTCCAGGAGGTTCATGAATACCTTTACCTTTTGGTCACACTGATTGTCGATATGAAAGTTGAAGTCGGCGATTATTAAGAGGGCATCATAGTTTGTAATTAAAATTGACATTAAGTCAGAGAATTCCTCAAGGAAAGACGCGTTATATTTAGGAGGTCTATACACGGATAATACTAGAACGTGAGAATCTCCATGAATAACAACGGCGAGATACTCAAAGGACTTAAATTTACCAAAACTGACATCTTTACATTTTAACCAGCTCGAGTAAATGTTAGCCAAGCCACCCCCCTTTTTCCCCTGGCGGTCTGCACGAGTAAAACTGTAATCCGGAGGCACAGATTCGATTAAAACAGTTGCGCCATTTGAGTTAAGCCACATTTCACTTAAGCTCTAACATTTAATAGTGCCATATTTAATGTTTCTGAAGGGTAGAGCTGAATTTTATGCGTGTTATTGGTAATCGGAACAAAAATTAAGTTATTTTTGTTAACGCCGCTCTGTGTGTATTTTTTATGTAATCTACAATCCGTTTTTATAGTCTTAATGCAGTGTTGATCTGAAGTAGTAATTTCAATTAAATTATTGGTGTTTATGCCGCACTGCCTAGATTTTTTACGTGCATTAAGATTTGTTATTAGATTATTAATGTTGTGCACTTTAACGGAAGACTGTGTTAAGCCATTATGTCCTATCAAAGCAGTAGCATTACGGAAGGGGTTAAAAGTAGAAGTAGACAGTCAAGATAGACGAATTACCTTAGTGATGTTTTCGGAGAGGACCCGGGCGCCAAATCTATTCAGATGCAGCCCATCCCGCTTGTAGAAGAGCGGCCTTTCCCAAAAAAGATCCCAGTTGTCTATAAACCCGATGTCTTGAGTCTCGCAGAAGCCTCTCAGCCAGTTGTTTAAACCCAGCAGATGACTGTAGTATTCATTCGATCGTCTGACGAGAGGTAGTGAACCCGAGATGAAGATTTTTGCGGATGGGGTCCTCTCCTTTGTATCTTCAACTAGTGCTGCGAAGTCAGCCTTGAGAACCTCCGACTCTCGGTGCCTTATGTCGTTTACGCCGGCGTGTAGAATAAAGGATCCAATTGCCCTCTTGTGTTTCTCATAGAATGACGGCGCCCGCCTCATCACATCTCGAACTCGAGCACCGGGAAAATAAGAAACAAAGGATTTTCGATTAGGGCACGTGATATTCAGGTTTCGTACAATCGAATCACCTACCACGATTACATCACCCGGGGTTGAAGGCAGACTGGGGACGTGGAGAGGGTCAAATCGGTTCTGGATTGGAATGCTCGCCTGTGCCGATGGAGGTGTTCTAGCCTTGAACCCCCGCCTGCAAAGCTGAAACCCGTCGAGGTCTTCATCAGCATTGCCGTTGCTCCTACGAGGCGCGGGGGTGTAGCTTACTTGCCCTTGGACTGAGCGGCACGAGGTGGGGTTGATGTTACGCCGACTTCAGTTGTTGAGTGTGGTTTGTCCAGCAGCCGAGCCTTCAAGTCTCTGAGGTACCTTCGTCTGGAGAGGAGTTTCTGAATCTGTTTGTCGAGTGCCTGGAGTTCTTCGACGACGACGGCAACGCGATTCATCTCACTGTCGGCCATTGTCTGCTTCTACTTCCGTTTCCGCTTCGTCACCTAGGAAAGAAAGAGAGAAGATGTCAAGGTGTGTTAGCAATGGTCAAGTTGTGTTGGAAAACATCGCTGAAGATGACAGGGCAAAGGAAATAACAGGCCTTGACCTCGATCAAGTTTTACTTCCTACTGAAAGAGCACTAGGGGTACAGGCATGTATCCAGTCCGACTGCTTCAAGTTTAGAGTTGACATCAACACCAAATCTCTCAGCAGAAGTTTACTGTCCATGGTGAGCTCCGTATGTGACCCACTGGGATTCTTAGCACCAGTGATTTTGCCTACAAGAAGCATTTTACAAGAGTTGTGTGGGTTGAGAATATGTTAAAATGACACTGTGCCAGGACACCTCGCTCAGCAGTGGTCCCGGTCGATGTAAGATCTCCATCTGTTAGGTGAATTTGGACTCAACAGATGTTTCTAGCCAGCCTGCTTTGGTGAAGCAGTTTCTGCTCCGTTGCATCATTTCTCTGGTGCTAGTCAAGTAGGGTATGACACAGTCACATGTCTACTTCAACAGAACTGTAGCAAACTACTTTGTCAGTGAAAACGCTAGAGTTGGGCCAGTCAAGTCCATTACCATCCCATGATTAGATTAACAGCATTAACTTTAGCAGTAAGCATGGACAGAATGCTAAGGAAGGAACTACAGCTGCCATTACAACATTCTGTGTTTTGGACAGACAGTAACTAAATATATTAACAATGAGACAACAAGATTCTCTACATTTGTGGCTAATAAGGGATCAGCTATTCTACAAATGTCAAAGGTCTCTCAATGGAAGTACGTGAGCTCTCAAATCATTCCTGCTGATTATGCATCTAATGGCCAAAATGTGGATGTCTTTATGAAGAACAAGGTTTGACTGTTTGGGCCCGACTTTCATACCAAACCAACCAATGAAGGGCAGAATGTCAAGATTCCCTGGCAGACCTTACTACAACAGACCTTGAGATAAAGAGAAGTGTCCTGGTTAATTTAGTCGTGGCTAATGAAAGGGAAGATAGAGTTAATCCATTGATAGAGTACTTCTTCTTATGGTAAAGTAAAAGTCTTTACTTTGGGACTTTGGCAGTTGACTCTCTCTTTCTTTCTTTCCTAGGTCACGAAGCGGAAGCGGAAGTACAAGCACACAATGGCCGATAGTGAGACGAATCGTGTTGCCGTCATCGTCGAAGAACTCCAGGCACTCGACAAGCAGATCCAGAAACTCCTATCCAGAAGAAGGTACCTCAGAGGTTTGAAGGCTCGGCTGCAGGATAAACCATCCTCGACATCTGATGTCGACGCAACATTAACCCCACCTCGTGCCACCCAATTTCAAGGACAAGTATGCTTCACCCCCGCGCCTTGAAGGAGCGACGACGACGCCGATGAAGACCTTGGCGTATTTCAGACATGCAGGCGGGGGTTCAAGGCTAGAACACCTCCATCGGCACAGGCAAGCATCCCAATCCAGAACCGGTTCGACCCTCTCCGTGTCCCCAGTTTGCCTTCAACCCCGGGTGATATAATCGTGGTAGGTGATTCGATAGTACGAAACCTTAATATCACATGCCCTAATCAAAAATCTTTTGTTTCTTGTTTTCCCGGTGCTCGAGTCCGAGACGTGATGAGACGGGCGCCGACCATCTTCGAGAAACACAAGAGAGCAGTTGGATCCATCATTTTACACGCCGGCGTAAATGACATAAGGCATCGACAGTCTGAGATTCTCAAGGCTGACTTCGCAGCACTAATTAAAGACACGAAGGAGAGGACCCCATCGGCAAAAATTTTCATCTCGGGTCCACTACCTCTCGTCAGACGATCAAATGAATACTATAGTCGTCTGCTGGGATTAAACAACTGGCTGAAAGGCTTCTGCGAGTCTCAAGACATCGGGTTCATCGATAATTGGGACCTTTTTTGGGAAAGACCGCGTTTGTTCAAGTGGGATGGCTTGCACCCGAATAGATTCGGCGCCCGGGTCCTCTCCGAAAACATCGCTAAGGTAATTTGTCTATCTTGACTGTCTGTTTCTACTTTAAACTCCCTCCGTAATACTACTGCTTTGCTAGGACAGAATGGCTTAATAAAGTCTTCTGTAAAAGTACACAACATTAATACTTTAATAACCAGTCTTAATGCACGTAAAACGTCTAGGCAGTGCGGCATAAACACCAATAATTTAGTTGCAATTACTACTTTAGATCAACAATACATTAAAACTATAAAAACAAATTGTAGATTACATAAAAAAATACACTCAGAGCGGCGCTAACAAAAATAATTTAGTTTCTGTTCCAATAACTAATAACGCGCATAGAATTCAGCTCTGCCCCCCGAATCATTAAATATGGCGCTATTAAATGTTAGTGCTTTAACTAACAAGACGTTTTTTATCAATGATCTTATTAGTGATAGAAACATTGATTTTATTGCACTAAGTGAAACGTGGCTCAGCTCAGACGGCGCTGCTGTTTTAATCGAATCTGCGCCTCCGGATTACAGTTTTATTCGTGCAGACCGCCAGGGAAAAAAGGGGGGCGGATTGGCAAACATTTACTCGAGCCGGTTAAAATGTAAAGATGTTAGTTTTGGTAAATTTAAGTCCTTTGAGTATCTCGCCGTTGTTATTCATGGAGTTTCTCACGTTCTAGTTTTATCCGTGTATAGACCTCCTAAATTTAACGCGTCTTTCATTGAGGAATTCTCAGACCTAATGTCAATTTTAATTACGAATTATGACACACTCTTAATTGTAGGCGATTTTAACTTTCATATCGATAATCAGTGTGACCTAAAAGTAAAGGAATTTATGAACCTCCTAGACTCTTGATTTGAGACCGCTCGTTAATCAGCCTACACATAAAGCAGGTCATACGTTAGACTTAATTATCACCAAAGGACTAACAGTTGATGTGAAGCAGATCGTTGATATTGGTCTTTCAGACCACTTTCTTCTACTATTCAGTATAGAAATAATGATAGAAAACATTCATGAGAAGCATATTGTTAAAAAACGCTTCTTTGACTCCTCAGCAGCTGTAAAACTTACAAACATTCTAAGCAATCAGTCCGGTTATAGTGCCAGCTACAATAGCAAGGATGATGTTAATAGTAAGGTGGAAAACTTTAATTCTAAAGTGAGAGCTGCTGTTGACATAGTTGCACCTGAAAAGACAATTAAAAAATCTTCTAGCATTGTTATACCTTGGAAGACCCAAAGAGTGTCTGACTTAAAAAGAATATGTCGTAGAGCTGAGCGTAAATGGAGGAAAACTAAACTAACTATCCATTATGAGATATTGAAGGTTAAAATAACAGAATACAATAACACAGTCCGTCTTGAGAGGCGCTGCTATTTCTCTAATATTATAAATAAAAATGCTAGTAATCCCAGAGTCCTATTTTCTACAATTGATCGTCTCCTAAACCCAGGTAACACAAAGGAATGCCCCCATAATACTTCCAGCGAAACCTGTGAGAACATTGCTATATTTTTCAATCAAAAAATTAATGATATTAGAAATAATATAGTATATCTCCCCAACATTGTGGAACCTCCTAAGCCCCAGTACTCCGTTATAAACAAATTCAATTCTTTCACCAGGATAGATTTACCTGATTTACATAGAATAATCTCTCAAATGAGACCCTCCACCTGCGTCCTTGACCCAATACCAAAAAGGTTTTTCAAGGAAGTATCAGACGCGCTTATTGATAATATCCTTGACATAGTAAACTCATCATTAGATACGGGGGTCTTTCCAGACTGTCTTAAGACTGCTGTAGTTAAACCCCTACTCAAGAAAAATAATCTTGAACCCTCTGCTTTTGAAAATTTTAGACCCATCTCTAACCTGCCCTTCTTAAGTAAAATTCTAGAGAAGGCAGTAATTATGCAGTTAAACGACCACTTAAGTAAACATGCTATTCTTGATAAATTTCAGTCAGGTTTTAGAACTAATCACAGTACAGAAACTGCACTCGTTAAAGTAGTAAATGACTTGCGATTAAATGCAGACAGAGGCCATTTATCTGTTCTCATCCTCCTCGATCTGAGTGCCGCTTTTGATACCATTGATCACAATATTCTTAGAAATCGCCTTAGTCAATGGGTGGGCCTCTCTGGTAATGTCTTAAATTGGTTTGAATCCTACCTGGCAGGGAGAAAATTCTTTGTTAATTGTGGTAATCACAACTCAAAGACGCATGATATTCTATATGGGGTTCCACAAGGCTCTATCCTGGGTCCGCTTCTTTTCTCAATCTACATGCTTCCGTTAGGTCAGATTATCTCAAGTTACAACGTGAGCTACCACAGCTATGCTGATGACACACAGCTGTACTTATCAGTAGCACCTGATGACACCGGCTCTCTCGAATCAATAACACAATGTCTTACTGGTATTTCTGAAAGGATGAATAGTAATTTTTTCAAGTTAAATAAAGAGAAAACTGAAATTGTATTGATTGGCAAAAACGGATTAAGTGAGGTTATCAAAAATAATCTTGACGCATTAGGATTAGAAGTTAAGACCGAAGTAAAAAACTTAGGGGTAACCGTTGACTGTAACCTGAATTTTAAATCACATATTCTTCAGACCACTAGGACAGCATTTTTTCACTTAAGAAATATAGCAAAAGTTAGACCTCTTATATCATTGAAAGATGCTGAGAAATTAATTCACGCTTTTGTTTTTAGTCGATTAGATTACTGTAACGCACTCCTCTCAGGACTACCCAAAAAAGACATAAATCATTTGCAACGAGTGCAGAATGCAGCTGCTAGAATCCTAACTAGGAAAAGAAAATCTGAACACATTTCTCCAGTCTTAATGTCACTACACTGGTTACCTGTGTCTTTCAGAATTGACTTTAAAATTCTGCTTATAGTTTACAAAGCCTTAAATAATCTCGCTCCATCTTATATATCGGAATGTCTGACACCCTATATTCCAAATCGTAATCTTAGATCATCAAATGAGTGTCTCCTTACAATTCCAAAAGCTAAACTTAAAAGAAGTGGTGAGGCGGCCTTCTGCTGCTATGCACCTAAAATCTGGAATAGCCTGCCAATAGGAATTCGCCAGGCTAATACAGTAGAGCACTTTAAAACACTGCTGAAAACACATTACTTTAACATGGCCTTTTCATAACTTCACTTTATCTTAATCCTGATACTCTGTATGTTCAATTCATTATAATAACTATTCATGGTGGCACTAAAATCCGTACTGACCCCTACTCTCTCTTCTGTTTCTTTTTCCGGTTTTTCTGTGGTGGCGGCCTGCGCCACCACCAACTTACTCAAAGCACCATGATGCCCCAGCATTGATGGACTAAAAGCCAGAAGTCCACGTGATCATCATCATCATCAAGTCCTTCCGTGAAAACCATAAATACAAAGAGGACTGTTTCATTTATGTTAGGTAGATTGCCCAGAGGGGACTGGGCGGTCTCATGGCCTGGAATCCCTGCAGATTTTATTTTTTTTCTCCGGCCGTCTGGAGTTTTTTTTGTTTTTTCTGTCCCCCCTGGCCATTGGACCTTACACTTATTCTATGTTAATTAATGTTGACTTATTTTATTTTCTTAATGTGTCTCTTATTTTTCTATTCTTCATTATGTAAAGCACTTTGAGCTACATTTTTTTGTATGAAAATGTGCTATATAAATAAATGTTGTTGTTGTTGTTGTTGCCAGAAACGGGCATATGACACCCGGGCTCAGGGTCCGACGCTGAAACAAGGGGACAAAGTATGGGTGTTTTGCCCACAAAGGAAACGGGGACTGTCTCCTAAATTGACTCACCATTGGCAAGGACCTGGAGAGATTCTGGACAAAATTTCGGAGGTAGTTTTCCGAGTCCGAATGCCTGGACGGGGCAGACGGGTGGTGCTGCATAAGGACCGGTTGGCACCATACCACCCACTGGCCCCAGTACAAGAAAGACCTGAGAATCAAAGCGGCTCTCCAACCTCCACCCCCGGCGCCGAGACAGACATTGACAGTCTCAGGACTGAGCCTGACATGGGTGATGGTATGTCAGGCAGGCCGAAGCGTGTCCGTCGCCGGCCAGGACATCTGTTCGATTTTTACTGTGAAGATTAGGGTTGTGGGGACACTAACCTTCTTGGGGGGGGGGGGCTGTGTAGTGAGCCGGCAGCCAGCGCTGGCGGCGTGATGCATTGTGGGTAATGTATGTAAAGCTTATTGTTGTGTTAAATTAACAAGGTAATCGAATTATTTTTCCTGTTGTAATTGTTGTATGTGTTTGTGCTCAACTGGTGGGGTGGGTTGGGTTATTGCCGTCCGGGGTTGTTAAATTGTAAATAGTTACCATCAATGAGAAAGATGGCTTCGTTAATGACCTTGGCAATGGCTATGCAATGAGTTTGAGCTTTGTTTTCTGACTATCTGCTCTAATAAAGAGATACAACAGGACAGAGCTGTGTATTGCTAAGATTTCATCTAAGCAATTATTGCTGAGACACTCGGAGTTGTGCGGTGTATGGGACACGAGTGCTCGCTACTTAAAGAGCTGGTTGTAGCTGCATGCATAGCGCTGGCAGTCCGTTAGCCGACAGCTTGGGAGAGGTGCACGGCAGAGTTCGGCTCTGAAAACTTTAAGACTCAACCACGGGTCGCTACAATAGCTTCTTTAACACACTATGTCTCCGCTGCGATACGCTATATATACCCCGATCTACATACTCGAATAATGAATACTTTATTCGCAATCAATGATTGTTTTGGTAAAGCCATACTCAGTGTATTCATTAGATGAACGGTAAAAAAGTAAGAGCGAGGGGAGGATGACTTATTGAGACACGCAGGCAAAACCACAATAGCACGCGGGCTCGATGTACGAAAAAATATATCTTTTCAAGTTCTATTTAGTCCATATGTGTCAAACTCAAGGCCCGCAGGCCACATCCGGCCCGGCGTGTAATTATATCCGGCCCACGAGATCATTTTATATACTGTATTATTGTTATTAATGGCCCGGGTATATGAAGCGCTGGTAACACAATAAACTACAGATCCCATAATGCAGCGCTTCAGCTGCCTTGCCGAACACTTGCTGCATTAATCAAGTCTAGCTTATGATTTTGCAAGTTATTGCGAAGCTAGCCCACACGATGCTGAAGAGAAAAGTTGATTCTGAAAATAGAGCCTTTAAAAACCGATGGGAGGCTGAGTATATGTTTACTGACATTGCCGGTAAACCCGTGTGTCTCATTTGTGGAGCTAATGTGGCTGTAATTACAGAATTTAATCTAAGACGGCACTATGAGACAAAACATC
>JANRMT010062791.1:194355650-194367545 GCA_026402145.1 Polypterus bichir lapradei
ATGCCATCGTGTTCACACAACTGCAAATCAAATTTGTCTATTGGGCTAAAAGGTGTGTTTTGTTGGGCCATCACATCCACTTTTGTTTTATTTCATTTGACTTCATTAAAGGGGGACACCCAGTTGGTGCCTCAACATTACAAAGCAACTTGTGCAGGTCTGTCCTCCAGTCACCTTATGAGCAGATCAATATTATCTGTTTGGATTGCGTGTATTGTACTTAATTATGTCCATTATATCTGTTCATTCATCCATTTTCCAACCCACTGGGACCAAACACAGGGTCACAGGGGTCTGCTGGAGCCAATCCCAGCCAACACAGGGCACAAGGCAGGAAACAATCCCAGGCAGGGTGACAACCAACCGCAGGATACACACAAACACACCCATACACAAACACACACTAGGGACAATTTAGAATCGGCAATCCACCTAACCTGCATGTCTTTGGACTGTGGGAGGAAACCCACGCAGTCACGGGGAGAACATGCAAACTCCACGCAGGGAGGACCCGGGAAGCGAACTCAGGTCTTCTAACTGCGAGGCAGCAGCGCTACCACTGCGCCACCGTGCCACCCCTATATCTGTTCACAGTTGTAATTATCTATCACTTTATATTTAGAGAGCAGGTTGGGTAACTTGAAGAAGACAGATGGTGAGTGTATTGACAAGCTGATCAGGTGAGCAGGATCTGTGGCTGGCATGTTAATGGACTCTCTGGTGACGGTGACAGACAGAAGGACACTATGCAAGCTGCTATCTGTTATGGACAATGAACATCACACACTATACACCACCATAATTAATCAGAGGAGTTTGTTTAGTGGTATGCTGCTATCACAGAACTGCAATATGGACAGATACCAGAGATCTTTAGTCCTCAGAGCCATTAGACTCTTTAACTCTTCATAACAGGGGGTGGTGGTTGAGTTCTGGGCCTGACGCTCCTTTTCTCCTCCTAAGCTGTATTGACTGTATTAGCTGGACACCACATCTGATATCTCACTATTGGCTGTCTGCTCTATAAGTTTTATTTATTTATTTATTTTTTGTTATGGGTCACTTCAAACATGTTATCCTATCAGCATAAATCATGTCACTTTATGTTATTTTACTTTAATGATATGTCACTTTAGTATTTGTCACATTAATATTATGTTTAATATCATGTGCCACCTGCACTTTGATAGTAGTATTATTTGCACAATTCTCACTGCATTGGCATTATTGTCTCTCTATTATTAAAAAAATCTTGGGGAGGAAGACTAGGGAGATGAGACGTGATCTTCTCGGAAGACAATTTGAAGTCCCGCGATAGACACTTTAACTTGCTCCCAGCTGTTAAAACAGTGACAAGGGACAAGCAAAACACACAGCTCGCCAGCAGTAGAAAGCCAGCAAATGATCCGACCGATTCTCCTTGTGTTCGTTCAGCCACCCTAACCCCGCTCTTCACAACGCAAGCAGCAGACTTTCTCACCTCACCTTCTGACTTTCTCTTTCTGTGTATGGCTGGCTGGTCATCCTGTTCCTCTGTCTGTCCTCTCATCTCTCCTTCTCTTTATCCTCTGCCTTGTCCTCCTCTTTTATTCGTCCTTTTCTTCATTCTGTTCATCTCCTTCTCCTGTCTCTCCTTATCTTTGCTATTCTATTCTCTTTGTCATTATCTGTCACCTCAGTCCAGCTCTAGCTGTCCACTCCTCTTGGTCTTCTGTCACTTTAGTCAGATCTTCTCCTCATACTGACTGTGTTTCTCCTCCTTATTCTACTTGAGTGATTTTAACAAACTTTAGTGAGGACATCAGAGGAACAAGTACGAGATTAAAATAAAGAATGGACAGCGTGGGCTTGTGGGACAAGAAATAAAACAATAGTCTGGACAGAGAGGATGAGGACAGTGACCAGTGTGGTGGAGGGGCTCAGGGTCACAATGCTGTCTTTATGAACTGAATTATTAAAGGAAATCTGCAGCTGTGTCACCTCACGTCCATCTGTCTGTCCAAAAGGGACACTGCAGTCTGTCCTGATTAAACACAGCATTTGTGTTATGGGAGTGGAAAAGTCAGAGCCATAATGTGACAAGAAATAAAATTCATGAGACACACACACACACACACACACTCTTGTTGTTCACTTACGTCAGTTTCTCTAATTTGCAGTTTTCACTCCTCAGCCCCACACACAGCTGATCCACTCCTGAATCCTCCATGTTGTCGTTCCAGCTCAGGTTCAGTTCAGTCAGTCGTGAGTGTGGAGCAGAAAGAGCCAAGGAGAGAGCTGAGCAACATCTGGAGGTCAGACGATATGAAGACAGGCTGTGGAGAAGAAGAGAGAGAAGTGAGGACATAAGGAGAGACAGACAGACAGACAGAAGGACAAACAACACAAAGGTTCAATGGCCACTTGTATTCTGACTTTTCGCTGAAGTGCAGTGTGAACACGAGACCACTGCCATTCTTATAAAGTAAGGCGCTATATACCTGACAGGGTCTCCTGCCTTCACGCTGGACTGAAGGGTGCCAAGTCATTCAGACTGACATGTGGACATCAACACTGGATAAGAACGTCACAGACATGAGACTGACGGCGTCCTGCAATCAGGTGACCAGATGGACTTGTCACAGGTGACCACTGGGTGAGGATGACAAACTGGAATTCTGGTCTGTCATTTACCACTCAGGACTGGCAGCTCTAGTGGTGACCAGCAGCAGGTCTGTTTGTCTCTGTCTATGTTAAAGTTTTTTTATTTTAGTAATCGGTTCATTTTCTTAACAGGAATAAAGGAATATACAGTAAGTGTCTCTGAAGTGTTATGGAGTCTCCTCTTTTATTTGTTTGTATTATTTTTGTGACACTTTTTCACTTCACTTGCTGTCGTCCCGATGAGTCTTCTATTCACCTGAGTGATTCACTTCAGCCAAATATAAATACAAAATGGGAGACACTGAGCTACAGGAGGAGACCTCTGAAGAGCATTTAGGGGTTTATGTTGACACAACATTTTCATTGACTAAGTAATGCACAGGAGATATTAAAAAGATAATATAAAATGTGAGGTTATATCATAAAAAATATTAATTTTAAATCAAGGGACATTATATTCTTACTTTATAATACACTAGTGAGAGCACATCTGGAGTACTAAGTGCAGTTCTGGTCTCCTCAGTACAAGAAAGACATAACAGCACTTGAAGATATGAAGAGCAGAGCAACCAAGTGCATTATGGGACGTCATCATCAAGTGAACCCTGAATACCATTAGGACTGACTGAGGTCATTGATGTAAGGTATAATGCCTAGAGGGGGCTGGGTGGTCTTGTGGTATTGGACCCCCTGCAGATTTTATTTATTTTTTTATTTTTTCTGTCCTCCCTGGCCATCGAACCTTACTTTTATTAATGTTAATTAGTGTTCCCTGATTTTAATTCTTATTTATTTTGTCTTTTTTTCTCTTTTTTCATCATGTAAAGCACTTTGCGCTCCATTATTTGTATAAAAATATGCTAAGTAAATAAATGTTGTCATTGTGGTAAGGACGTGTCCTACTGTGACAGACTCAAAGAATTAAACCTGCTTAGTCTGAGCAGAGAAGACTGTGTATGGACCTCATCCTGGTATCTAAATCGTCAAAGGAATTGATAAATTAGATCTAGCAGAATTATTTCAAGTTAAGTGTAATCACATACTTAAGGACATCAGTGGCAATTATCAGAAAGTGCATTTAAAGTTGAAGAAAGGAAGCAGAAAGAGTTGTGGGACTCTGAATAAACTACCAAGACATGGAGTTGAAGCAGAAACCTTGAGAACCTTTAAGAAGAATCTGCATGAGCTTAGCTAAACAAACAGCCTTGATGGTCTGAATGGTCTCCTCTCATTTGTCAAATGTTTCATATTTTTATGTCACTTTGCTTCATCTCTTGTATGATCCCTTGTAGAGCACCAAGACTCATGTGAGGCTCCTGTTTGTAGACTTCTCTACAGCCTTTAACACCATTCAGCCTCACCTTCTTACACAGAAACTTATTAAAGAATTGAATTTCGACTTCAGTTTGGTAGGATGGCTGATTGAATTTTTAAGAGACAAGAACTGAAGAGTGAAAGTCAATGGCTGTCTGTCTGACATGTTGTCCTCATCCACAGGTCCCCTCATGTCTGTTCTTTCTCCTCTTTTGTACTCCTCTACACTAATGGTGGTCTCAGTAAATCTGAGGACAGGTTCATCTTAATATGTGCTGATGACTCAGTGATTGTTAGCCTACTGAGTGTGAATGAAACCAGTCCTGGTCCAGTGGGAGATGACTTTGTGAACTGGTGTGATGAGTCTTTTCTACTAATAATCAAACTTAGAAGCAGCACCAGTCACCAACAAGAAACAATCACCAAAGAGCAGGCAGTGGAGATCATGAACCGTTATAAATATCGGAGGACAATCAAAGACTCAAAGTGACTTTTAAGGGACGCACAGAAGCCATCGGCAAAAAGGGACAGCAGCCGCTCAACTGTTTAAGGAAGCCGAGTCTTTGTAATGTGAGTCCTTCCATGATGACACTCTTTTATAAATCTTATATTGAGTCTGTTTGTATTTATAAACTGCTAGCCTGGTTTGGAAATCTTAATGTCAAAAACAAAAACAGAATAAACCAAACTGGAAAATGGAGAAGTAAACTATCAAGGACTGGACAGTCCAATCTTAATGACCTCTCACCATGCTGTGTGTCTCTGCTGACCAGTCAGTCATTTGTTTATTAGTTTGAGTGAAGTTTCTGATGTTTGTTTAACTCAAATGAACATTGAAATAAACATTCATTTTCCACACCTTCTTATTCTGAGCTGAGTCTCAGGGCAGCAATGAGCGCCCATCACACACCATGTCAGCCTTTCCTTATGAGCTCCACATTCTTATTTACGTATTTTATTCTCTTAAAAAGCTTTATCTTACCTATAATATCCAACATTAACACACCACACCTATTTAAATATTACACGTCTGATGACCACATCATAGACAAAGCGTTATTGTAACAGGGACCCCTGTGTGTACAGCGGGTGAGAGGCCTGTGGGAGTGCAAGAGTGAGTGTTAGTGCAAATACAAAGGGACATGGCCACTGTGAACTGGACAAAGGAGAGCAGATCTGCTCAGCTGGTGAGTAACATCAGCGCAAGGTCCTCAAAGACGTATGTGCGAGTAGACCCTCAGGGGGCACTTTATTAAACTCACCAATGTGACTCCCTCACCCTTTAGCTCTGTGCCAACTGCAATTCTCTGAAGGTGTGGATCCAGCAGGACATTTGAACAACTCTTTATGGATTTTGGGACAAGTCACTGTTTGTCAAATAACAAGTAAGTCTCAAGTCCTGAGTCAAGAAAGGGCAAGTTACAAGTCAAGTCTTAAATGTCAAGTCCCAAACAAGTCATAATGTGTTTTACACCAAATTTAATGCTATTTCTTAAATTTACAGGAATCATAAATAGTTTTTAAACATTTGTTATCCATCCATTATCCAACCTGCTGAATCTGAACACAGGGTCACGGGGGTCTGCTGGAGCCAATCCCAGCCAACACAGGGTACAAGGCAGGAACCAATCCCGGGCAGGGTGCCAACCCACCGCAGGACACACACAAACACACCAAGCACACACTAGGGCCAATTTAGAATCGCCAATTCACCTAACCTGCATTTCTTTGGACTGTGGGAGGAAACCCACGCAGACACGGGAAGAACAAGCAAACTCCACACAGGGAGGACCCAGGAAGAGAACCCAGGTCTCCAAACTGCAAGGCAGCAGTGCTACCACTGCGCCACCGTGCCGCCCTACATTTATTATTATATTTTCAAACTTTCAACTCCATGTTATTACAAGGATGAAGAAAAATGAAGTGCAAATACGCATATAATGAGAAACAAGTGCCGCTGAATGTCACAATAGAAGCAGTGCAAACAAATTAGCAGGCCTGTCTACTTCACATGAAATGAAATAGATTTCTGTTCAAAAAGTATGAATATAACATGAGCACCAACACCTCAAACAGAAACACAGACCTAAAAAAAAGAAAAAAAGAAGAAAAATTTATAAGTGTGTTAACATAAATGTATGTGTAGTAAGTCTGACATACACAACACAAATCATATGAGTGTGAGATCAGAGATCTGTCCATCTGTCTGTCTGTCTGTTCTCTCAACCCGCTTATCCCAGGCAAGGCAGATGAGGTTTTTATTTTTTATTTTTAATCATTTTATTGAATTTATTAAAGTCAAACAACATTCCATACAAGCAAGTCAAATCTTACAAAACTACGTTCAAGTCAAGTCAACCCTCACCCATGAGACAGAGAGCTACGCCAACAGAGTGAAACTTTAAAAGTAGAAAAGATAAGTAAGTAAATAAATAGAATTAAAAGGGGAAGAGAATCTGCTTCCTCAAATAAAATGCTTATTCTAGAATGTTATTAATCAGATCCTGCCAGGTTTTAAAAGAGTTCTGCACAGATCCTCTAAGTGAGAATTAGATTTGTTCCAGTTTCTAATAATATAAAACATCAGTTACCCAATGACTGAAAAGAGGAGAGTTAGGATTCTTCCAGTTGAGTAAGATAAGTCTACGTGACAATAGTGTAGTAAAGGTGATTACAGTTTGTTTGTCCTTCTCCACTTTAAGCCCCTCTGTGAGCCCATCAAACACAACTGCTAGTGGATTAGGAGGGATTGGGACACCAAGGCTGTCTGAGAGCATTTAAAGGTTCTGGTCCAGAATGATGTTAATTTGGCGCAGGCCCAAAACATGTGAGCAGTGAGGCTGAAACTTGATTGCAATGTTCGCAGGTTGGATCTTTTTGGACAATTTAAAAAACAAGACAGATGCAACTGATATATAATTTTAAGTTAAATAATTCTATGCTTTCCGCATATGGAGCTCGAGTGAATTCTGTGCATTGCTACCTTCCACTCATTTTCTGAGATGTTGAGTGAGAGATCCTTTTCCCATTGTCCTCTGGGATCTTTGAAAGGAAGGGACTGTAAAATGGTTTTATATATTAAAGAAATACTGTTTGAGATCTCAAGACTGATCAATATTTTTCCGGGATTAGAAGTAAGTGGGAGGAGAGGAAAATTGGGCAGGTTCTGTTAAACAAAATTTCTGATATGAAGATAGTGAAAGAAATGTGTTGCTGGGAAGTTAAATTTGGAGTGTAATTATTCATAGGATGCAAAGGTGTTGTCTATGTGCAGATCTCTAAGTGATTTAATCCTGAATGTTTTCCAGCCATTAAAAACTGCTTACGTTTGAGAGAAGGTGGAAACAAGTGGTCATCGTGCAGAGATGCAACAGATAAAAGCTTCTCTATCTTAAAATGCTTTCTACTTTGGTTCCATATTCTGATTGAGAAAAGCACAATTGGGTTGTTAGTATATTGGTGATAACTTATATTTATTGGGGTACAAAGCAAGGAATATAAAGAAGTACTGCAGGATTTTATTTCTATTGCGGACCAAGCCTGTGTGTGTTCATCTATTTGTGTTCATATCCAGGTTTTTATAGCTGATATATTTTCTGCTCAGTAATAAAATTGAAAGTTAGGTAGAGCCATGCCACCTTCTGCCTTAGGTCTTTGTAGGGTCTCCCTTTAGATACGTGGATGTTTTGAATTCCAAATAAATGAGGTTATAGTTGAATCTAATTTCATAAAAAATGATTTATTGATGTTTATTGGAATGCTTTGAAATAGAAAAGGGAGCTTAGGAAGGATATTCATCTTGACAATGTTAATTCTTCCTGATAAAGTGAGATGAAGGGTGGACTGTCAATGTAAGTCTTGCTTAAGTTTTTCCAAGCATAAAGAGCTTTATGTTTACTTGTGATGTTTACCCCTCGGTATTTAAACTGATCTGAGATGATAAAAGGAAAGGTGTCCAATCTAATACTGTGTGCTGGAGAGTTCACTGGAAAGAACAGACTTTCATTCAAATTGATTCTGACACCTAAAATCTTTTGAAATTCTTTTAATGACATTCTGTAGTCTTTGTTTAAGATAGTACATTATTACATAAGACAGCCTTGACCTTATTTCCAATTTTTCCAGGAGTTATTGACATGAAGCCTATTGTTACATTGGCACTTATCACTTGTGGCAGGAGGCTGGGGGGCAGACACAGCCAGGACGCCTGGTAGGAGATCTATACGTCCCCCGGGCCACAAGGAGGCAACCGCCCTGGATAGCAAGGGGACCATAGGGAAGTAGCAGGGAGACTCAAACCTGTGGGGGCCTGTGGCTCCCGCCAGGGGGTGCCCCAAGCTTTATAAAGTCTAGGAGATCGACAATTCTGCCACACCTGGGAAGGTGGAGGAAGGACCTTCCAGCGACGTCCAGAGTGGTTCCAGGTGCTGATTCGGCACTTCCACCACAGCAGGAAGTGGCAACGGAAGAACATCAGCGAGCACCTGGAGCACGTCCAGGTGACTATAAAGGGGGCCGCCTTCCTACAGTTGAGGAGCTAGAGTCGGGACCTGAAGGTGGATGAAGCTCCAGCGACAGGAGGAAGAGAGGCGGCCCACGGACATTTAAAGGCCCTTATTGGAGGGTGTTTGGTGCTGGAGCACTGTGTGTGGTGCACGACTGTTTCATTAGTGTAAATAGTTTAATAAAACATGTGTGGCATTCAACATCCGGTGTCTGTTTGTCTGTGGTCAGGCTGTCTTTCACACACTATAAGGATTAAAAGGATAGATAATAAACAGCTTTCTCTCTTTTTTTACCCCCGTCCCCCCATTTTGCTTCCCCAAGTGAAGCTAAACCACACTTCCCAAAGTCCTAGTCCTCTGACATACCTAGAGATGGAGCACATCCAAAACAAAACAAGCCCCCAAGCAGCGGCTCATGAGGATTAAAATAAAGATATCAATTGACAGTTCAGTCCAAATACTATAAACATAAAATGTAATCTTAAACAGTTTGAGAGAGTAAACCCAGGGAATGACGTTAAACAGCAGACCTGGATAAGCAGATAACGTTTGATAGTAAGCCCTAATACAATAAGCCAAGGGTATGATGTTAAACAATCCACTATGAAGGAAACAATTCCACATACATACATACATACACTCATATAATCGTAATTAAAACATAAAAGATGGCAGATAATGAAATAGAATGTATAATTATGGAATGAGTTTCATTGTGAATGGGTCCTGCAGCTGGTAAGATCTTCTTTGCCATGGCAGGACACGATGTGACTCCCGATCGTCTTTCAGAAAGTGTCGGGATCAGTTTTCTTAACTCTTAGAACTTGCCTTGAATGTCCATTTTCAGTTTGGCAGGATACAAGAGGCTCTATCTGATCTCGGCTTTCTGTTTAATGCTCTATAATGTGACACTTTTAGCAGCTGTTGAGGGTGAGAAATCAGGGAAAATACAAATGTGGTTAATTTCAAATATAATCTCTTTTTTTCTGTCTAAGAAGTAACACTGTATGTAGTTTAAAGTGTCATTTTTCAACACACACGATGAGAGTCCTAGATTTTGAGGTATTCGATCCCCGTATGCGGTAAGCTGCTGCTATCTCGGTGTCTGATTTGAAGTCCTCTCCTATAATTTTAGAGAATAGTTCAGCTACGAATTTCACTGGGTTTCGACTTTCACGATTCTCAGGTAGACCTTCGATTCTGATATTATTACTTCTGCATCCATCTTCCAGTGCAGCGAGTTTGTCTCCAAGCACTTTGCATTTGGAATTTACAGCTGCTGCTTTTTTGTCAGGTTAGATGTCAGTTGTTCCGCTATTTCAAGTCGTGAACGCTTGCTTAACATCTTCCAACTGAGCACCAAATGCTCTAAGTCAGTCAGTCAGTCATTATTCAACCTGCTATATCCTAACACAGGGTCATAGGGGTCTTCTCTAAGTTTATTCTCAAATTTAGACGCATTTTCCTGTATTTTTCCTCAGTTTTTTCTCGCATACCTTTAAAGGCTGCCTCAAAGTGTTTATTTAAACGAGTTTCCTAGCCTTTAATATCCTGATGCAGCTTCTCGTTAGTCTTCTGTATTTCCTTTATTTCTTTCCTTATATTATTTATATCCTTCTTTATATTATCCTTGAGCTCCTTTATGTCTTGAGCAGTAGCCATTGCTGTGATCATTGTCTTCAGCTCGGACAGATCGTTTTGGTTTTCCCCAAATTCTGTGGGTGAAGTAGCAAGCCCAGTTGCAGCCGATGTTATTGGCTCACCAGGGATAGATGACAATGCGGAAAGTAAGGCCATTTTCAGTTTTACTGAGCCTTCTAGAATCGATGAGTTCTCCCGGCCTGATTCACTTGCACATTCGCTCCCACTTTTGCTCTCAGCTGGGGATGATGCAGCAGCATCAAGTCCTGGGAAATTTGTGCTTTCGCCTATCCATTCCAGTTCAGTCTCTGACAGGACGTACCTTGAGCTTGAACTTGATGTCTGTTGTGACAGATTGGGGGCCGTATCGCTCCCTTGAACCCCTGTCCTAAACTCCAGACACCAGGTAAAAGTCCAATAATTGACTTTATTAAATCGCCACAGTGCACAAAGCACCCTCTCCTCCACTATACTCATATAATAAATCATAATAACAATAATACAATCCTCCACACTCCCAGACACATTGCCACCCTTCCACCCAGCTCAGCTCGCCATCTGGGAGCCCCCACAATCCTTTTATATTTCGTGACCCGGAAGTGTTCCCAATCCCCAGTCCATATGATCTTGTATCACTTCCGGGTCAGGTAAAAAGTCCTTTTCTTCACCCCGGAAGCACGTCATTCCCCTTGTCCATGTGACTTGGACGTACTTCCGGGGCGTAGGGTAAATAACTATTGTTCCCCCCTGCAGTGTCCCCTAGTGGCTCCCATGGCATCCAGCAGGGCTGCGTATAAAAACTGCAATGTCCATGATGCCCTGCTGGTCTTCGGGGGACCTCCATACTGCAGGGAGGGCTCCACCTGGCGGCTTGGGGGTATTGGCCGAGATAAATGGCCGGCCATACACCACACTGTTTAGATTTGGATGAAGCTTTAGCTGTCTTTTCCATTTCTTTCGGAGTCTTTTTCCTGCCACTCATGCTTGTATATGACTGTATATACTATAATTGAACGCCCCCCAAGTTGAGTAAATATGGGATACCTTGGAATTATAAAAAAAAATCGAAAAAATAACAGCTGCTAACGGATTCCACCTCAGACATCCATCTCCCATATCGGACAAGGTTTGTCATATCAGTCATTGGGTACAAAGCAGGATCAACACCTGGACAGGGCGCCAGTCCATCACAGGGTGAACACACACACACACTCACACACACACACACAAACACACACAGGGCTACTTCAACAACACCAATCCCATAACCTGCATGTTCTTTGACTGTGGAAGAAAACCAAGCAGGGAACACGTGAGCTCCACACAGAGAGCACTCAGGACCTGAATCGTCATCTCCATACTGCAAGGCACCAGCACTGGTATTGTGACACCAACGACAGACAGAATAAGTGAAATCAACATAAAGGAAATAACAATAACTCTTAAAACGAAGTGGTATCATAACAAAATATTAAAGAGTAATAATTAAAAAAATAGACAAAAAAAACATAAAATAGATATTAATTATTAATGAAAATGCATATACATGTAAAGAAATAATAAACCAAAAAGAATACAATATAAACAATCATGAATATTTTTTAAATAATGAAGAAGAACACAGTTACATTACAACAAAAACTTCCAGATAAATGTAACAATAAATAAAACATATATAATGAAAAAAATTATGAAGAATACATGTAAATATAACAGACAGTTCTATGTATTGTCACACATGTGTGCCACCTGGAGATGACCTTCCTGTCTCTGTGAGGTAAGTGATACCACT
>JANRMT010062791.1:194376914-194418305 GCA_026402145.1 Polypterus bichir lapradei
CACTAAGCCCACTGACAGATATATGTCGATGTCCTGTGTAGACCTGGAGGTCACGTCTTCTAGAATGATGTCGGCCTGTCCAGTCCACTTGACTATAATGGCGGTCACTTCCTGTGTCTCCCACCTTACTGTCCACACTGCCTTCAGTCCTAATCCTCTCCTCCCTGTCACCTTCTCTTTCTGTGTATGGCTGGCTGGTCATTTCTGCTGCTGCTGTCCACCTTTCCTCCTGTTCCTCTGTCTGTCCTCCTCTCTCTCCTTCTCCTTATCCTCTGCCTTGTCCTCCTCTTTATTCGTCCTTTTCTTCATTCTGTTCATCTCCTTCTCTTGTCTCTCCTTATCTTTGCTATTCTATTCTCCTTGTCCTTATCTGTCACCAAACTTCTCCTCACACTGACTATGTTTCTCCTCCTTATTCTATTTTAGTGATTTTTAACAAACTTTAGTGAGGACATCAGAGGAGTGTAAGGAGGAAAGAGAAAATGGAGGACAGGAACAAGTACGAGATTAAAATAAAGAATGGACAGTGTGGGCTTGTGGGACACAAAATAAAACAACAGTCTGGACAGAGAGGATGAGGAGAGTGACCAGTGTGGTGGAGGGGCTCAGGGTCATAATGCTGTCTTTATGAATTGAATTATTAAAGGAAACCTGCAGTTGTGTCACCTCACGTCCATCTGTCTGTCCTTAAGGGACACTGCAGTCTGTCCTGATTAAACACAGCGTTTGTGTTGTGAGAGTGGAAAAGATAGAGCGATAATGTGACAAGAAATAAAATTCATGACACACACACTCCCACACCCACACCCACCCACACACACAGACAGACACTCTTGTTGTTCACTTACTGCAGTTTCTCTAATTTGCAGTTTTCACTCCACAGCCCCTCACACAGCTGATCCACTCCTGAATCTCCGATGTTGTTGATGTTCAGGTTCAGTTCAGTCAGTCGTGAGTGTGGAGCAGAAAGAGCTGAGGAGAGAGCTGAGCAACATCTGGAGGTGAGAAGACATGACCACAGGCTGTGGAGAAGAAGAGAGAGAAGTGAGGACATGAGGAGAGACAGAGAGACAGTCAGACAGACAGACAGAAGGACAAACAACACAAAGGTTCAATGGCCACTTGTATTCTGACTTTTCACTGAGGTGCAGTGTGAACACGAGACCACTGCCATTCTTATAAAGTAAGGCGCTATATACCTGACAGGGGCTCCTGCCTTCACACTGGACTGACTGGTGCCAAGTCATTCAGACTGACATGTGGACGTCAACACTGGATAAGAACATCACAGACATGAGACTGATGGCATCCTGCACTCAGGTGACTAGATGGACTTGTCACAGGTGACCACCGGGTGAGGATGACAAACTGGAATTCTTGTCTGTCATTTACCACTCAGGACTGGAAGCTCTAGTGGTGACCAGCAGCAGGGACATTATACTCAAACTATATAATGCACTAGTGAGGGCACATCTGGAGTATTGTGTGCAGTTCTGGTCACCATGATATAAGAAAGACATAGCAGCACTTGAAGCTTTACAGAGGAGAGCAACCAAGTGCATCATGGGACTGAAGGACATGACCTACTGTGACAGACTCAGAAAATTACACCTGTTTAGTCTGAGCAGAGGAGACTGTGTGGGGATCTCATCCAGGTATTTAAAATCCTCAAAGGCATTGATAAAGGAGATCCTGAAGAATTCTTTCAGCTTAAGGGTGAATCTCATACTCGAGGACATCAGTGGAAATTAAAAGAAAGTGCATTTAGGACTGAAGCCTGGAAGAACTTCAGTATACAAAGAGTTGCGTGACTTTTAAACAAACTACTAAGACATGGAGTTGAAGCAGAAACCTTGATGTCCTTTAAGAAGAATCTACATGAGACATTGGGACAGCTTAGCTATTAACTAAACAAACAGGCTTGATGGACTCAATGGTCTGCTCTTGTTTCTCAAATGTCTTATGTTTTTATGTCACTTTGCTTCATCTCTTGTATGACCCCTTGTCGAGCACCAAGGCTCATGTGAGGCTCCTGTTTGTAGACTTCTCTTCAGCCTTTAACACCATTCGGCCTCACCTTCTTACACAGAAACTTATTAAAGAATTTAATTTCGACTTCAGTTTGGTAGGATGGCTGATTGACTTTTTAAGAGACGGGACTTGAAGAGTGAAAGTCAATGGCTGTCTGTCTGACATGTTGTCCTCATCCACAGGTCCCCTCATGTCTGTTCTTTCTCCTCTTTTGTACTCCTCTACACTAATGGTGGTCTCAGTAAATTTGAGGACAGGTTTATCTTAATATGTGCTGATGGCTCAGTGATTGTTAGCCTACTGAGTGTGAACGAAACCAGTCCTGGTCCAGTGGGAGATGACTTTGTGAACTGGTGTGATGAGTCTTTTCTACTAACAATCAAACTTTGAAGCAGCACCAGTCACCAACAAGAAACAATCACCAAAGAGCAGGCAGTGGAGATCATGGACCGTTATAAATATCTGAGCACAATCAAAGACTCATAGCTGACTTTTAAAAGGGAAGCACAGAAGCCATCGGCACAAAGGGACAGCAGCAGCTCAACTGTCATGGATCACAGGGGTGTGTACAGCCGTCCTGACCCCAACACAGACATGCAGGGCACAAACTGCCACACAGCACACCTTTATTTTTAGGTGGGGAAGCACTTTCTTTGCTCCCTACGAAGAACACAATGTCCTCAAGACAAAAACACAGTTTCTTTCTTTCTTTCTTTCTTTCTTTCTTTCTTTCTTTCTTTCTTTCTTTCTTTCTTTCTTTCTTTCTTTCTTTCTTTCTTCAACTTCTGGGTGTGTTCCAGGTTGTTCATCAGTATTATCTGGAATCACTCCCAGGTGTTGTGGACGTCCACTGTAGGGCTCTGCAGCTCCCCCTGGCACCCCCCACGGAACCCAACAGGGCTTCACCAAACTCCAAGTCCCATCGTGCCCAGCGGGAATCCGTGATGTCCCAGCCACCCAGAAGGGTTGCCCTCTAGCGTCCCAGAGGAGGTAGTGTCTCACAGCTGCTCTCTCCCTTGGTCCTTCCAGCAGGGTAATGGCCAACGCTGCCCTTCAAGCTGTTTAAGGAAGCCGAGTTTTTGTAATGCGAGTCCTTCCACGATGACACTCTTTTATAAATCTTATATTGAGTCTGTTTGTATTTATGCACTGCTAGCCTGGTTTGGAAATCTTAATGTCAAAAACAAAAACAGAATAAACTAAATTGTAAAATGGAGCAGTAAAATAACAAGCACTGGACAGTCCAAACTCACAGTTGTGTTTAACAAGCAAGTGTTACAAAGCAGAGGGTCTCCTGTCAGACACGACTCGTCCACTACATTCACAATTCAGGTTTCACCATCAGGTCACAGGTTCAGGTTAGAAGGATATAAAGCAACAAGTTCAAATTCACTTTCACTCCAACTGCTATTAATCTTTAAAATAAATTCAATTTTGATAAACACCCACATCCTTATATCATGAGATGATGAAGAGTAGCATTTGCATCAATCATCAGTAAAGAGTACATGTTGGTTTAATTTTTATGTCTAATATGTTCTACCAGAAGTATTACACTCATTGCTATATTTTAATTATTTGTACTAAGTTTATGTTTGATGGCTGTGTTCTTTGTGATGTGTCCTTAACATTATGTTGTGGTCTCCTCTGTAAAACCTGATGAAAAACTAAATTTCCCTCTTGGGACAATAAAACTGAATTGAATTGAAGACACTTTGTCTGATTTGTAGGATGCCATGCCACATGAGGGTCACTGCTGGACACTGGAGAGCTTGAAGTTTGACTGTTTATGCTGATGGATTTTCCTGATGTCACACTAACCAGACGATGAGGACACTCTGTGTGTTTATTGTGGCACCATGAAGGACACAGACTGGACCAGACTTTAGGATCAATGACATAATGGACAGTGAGGACAAGACTGACATGTGACAATTCTGCCCTCGGCCATTCAGACCTGACGTACTGACCAGTGCCATTGACCAGATGACCTCCATCACTAAGACCTCAGTGATGTTGAGTTCAGTTATTTCAGTCCTTCTACTAATTTGTCATAAAGCAGGAAAACAAACGTCAACATAAAACATCAGATAGAGTTAAAGTTCAACCTTCAATCTAATCTTAATAACAATCACAGTAAATAATACTAAGCATGACGTCACATACGCAAGAACCTCAGACGTTGTGCCACTTCATTCACTCCTTTCATTACAGACATACGTCAGTTCATCAGCCTTATTACTGAGGTGTAGAAACTTCTCATTAATCTCACAGTTCAGGTGTTCATAGTTCAGTAGCACCTGTCTGATGGAAAGAGGGAGACAAATGGCCATTGCCTTTTCTAAAGAGGTCTTGGCATCATGGAAGTTTATTCCAAGATGACAGATCAAACTTCAAACTCTGAGGTTTCGGGTTTAAAAATTCTGCCACTGACACGGTGTGACAAGGGAGTCACTTCACCTGCCTGTACAAAAACAAAGACATGGAACCAATTGAACATCAAATGTTGTGTGTCACCTTGTTTAAAGGCATCAGTCAAACAGGAAGTAATAATAAAAATAATAATCAGCCTGATCTGCAGGTCTTCAAGTCCCCGCTCAGCTCTGCCCTCTAGTGGTGAAGCCCTGTCACTGCCATCCTTGTATTTATTTCCAGCTCTCAATTCTTTTCTCTTGTCCTACTCCTCTTTTCCAAAGTCCTCAGTTCCAATCTCTTTTTCTTTCTCCCACTCCTTCTGTTTCCCATAATGCCTTGTGTCTCTGTTGATCAGTCAGTTGTTTGTTCATTAAGTTGAGTGAAGTTTGTGGTGTTTGGTAAACTCAGATCATTGACTGTAGACTCAGGTTCAACATCATTCACCATTAGCCCATCCAAGTTACTAATCTGCTTATCCTGAGCAGGGTCAAGGGACAGCTGGAGCCTATCCCAGCATCCATCAGGCACAAGGCAGGAACAACACCTGGACAGGTGACCAGTCCATTACTGGGTGAACACACACACACACAGACACACACACACACACACACACACACACACACACACAGATCAGTATATCATCACTAATTCACCTAACATGAAGATCTTTAGACTGTGGAAGGAGACCAGAGAAGCTGGAGGAGACCCATATAGACACTGGGAGGACATGCAGTCTCCATGCTGTGGTTGGCTGGTAACTCCTACTGCTGCTGTCAGCCTTTCTTCCTGTTCCTTTGTATGTTCAGCTCTCACTCCTTCTCCTAATCCTTTTGTTTTACTTCTCTTGTTTCTTCTCTTTTGACTTCTCTCTCTTTCTCTCCTTCTCTTGTCTCTCCTTATCTCTGATGTCCTGCACTCACTGTTCCTGTCTGTCATCTCAGTCCTGCTCCAGTTTGTCCACAGCCACTCTGGTCAGCTGTTCTGTCCCCGCTCACAGTGTTTCTCCTTCTAATTTTGTTTCAGTGAATTTTAATAAACTTTAGTGAGGACATCAGAGGAGTGTAAAGGAAGAAAGTTACAAAGGAGGGTGGGGGACAAGATTAAGTGTGGCATTGTGGGACAAGAAAGAAAATTAATGACTGGATGGAGAAAACAGTGACAGTGGCCACTGTGGGGGAGGGGCTCAGGGTCACAATGCTGTCCTCATTTATTTAATGTGAGTCCACCTCACATCCATCTGTCTGTCTGTCCAAACCTGACACTGCAGTCTGTCCTGATTAAACACAGTGTTTGTACTGTGAGGGTAAAACAGTCAGAGCCTTAAAGTTAGAAGATATGCAATTCAACAAACACACACACATACACACAGACTCAGACACAAACACACACACACACACACACACACTCACTTGTTGTTCACTTACTTCAGTTTCTCTAATTTGCAGTTTTCACTCCTCAGCCCCTCACACAGCTGATCCACTCCTGAATCCTCCATGTTGTCATTGCCACTCAGGTTCAGTTCAGTCAGTCGTGAGTGTGGAGAAGAAAGAGCTGAGGAGAGAGCTGAGCAACATCTGGAGGTAACACCACATGACTTAAGGCTATGGAGATAAAGACAGAAGTGTCAGAAGCACATGTTGGGTCTCTCAGGTCACACATGCAGGATGGGAGAGGAGAGGCTCATCACAATGATGACAGAGAGAACAAGAAACTGGAAACAGCGAGTATGAAGACCAGCAACAAGATGAAAGAGAATCTTGGGAATGAAATAAAAAGTCAAAGAGAAGCAAGAAGAACAGAAAAACAAAATGCATGTGAGCTGCTGGAGTCTTTTCTGTAGTGAGACACATTTAGAGAAGAAATGTAATAAGACAACACTGGGATTGGGTGGAGAAGAAGACAAGAAAAGTACAGAGGGACAGACGTCATGTGGTGTGAAGACAAGACACACACAGGGATTTCATGGCTGTCTGTCTTTCTCTTTCTTTCTTTTTTTTAATTCTTCTTCAGTTTTTCTTATTTTTTCTCCATGCATTTTCATCTGATGAGCTCAGAGAAGTGAGGAGGACATCAGCTCAGCAACTTTGTGTTTTCTTCCCCATTAAATGCAGTTCTCTATTTCAGTCCATTCCTGTTTATCATGTCCACATGTGGCCTGTTGGCAAACATGTCAGTAACAATTTGACTGGACTGGTGACAGGACAACATGAGGAGCAACTGTCACCATGTGAGGGCGATGAGTGACCAGAAAGGTCTGTTTAATAAAATCAGAACAGTCAAGGTTACACTCTGAACCTGTCACCTCAGTCCACATTCATTGTCATCACTTCTCTTACAGTCCCTCACTTTATATTCATTATTGTCACCTCATTAAAATCCCCATTCAGACACTTGTCACCTCCTCTCAGGTCAACCTCATCAGCATATCATCTAAAATTGTCTGTTTGTCTTTCGGTTCTCTATAAATACAAACACATATAGTCTGGGGTCTCAATAAGTGACATGACAACTACAAACAGAGCTGGACACTCTAGTGTGTCACTGACCTGCTCATATTTGAACTGAAACTCAATGAGAACCCAAAACCAATGCTGCCCATAAAGGCTCAGCATGTCTGGGTATGTCTTTTGTTCTTCAAGTCATCCTGAGTGGTGCAAGGAGGTCTCCTAAAGTTACATTGTTCTCCACATGAGTGTCCAGATGGAGACGTCACAGTTGATGGCAAAAGAGTGACAAACTCAGAATTCTGTCTGTCATTCACCAATCAGGACATGTGGACACTTTGTGTGACTTGAAGGTGACATCCAGAGTAGACAATGAGGACACTCTATCAGGTCTATTGTGACACCTTGATTAGACTAGAGTAGACTAGTTAAGACTAGACCTACACTTTAGATCAATGACATAATGGATATGAATGACATGTGACACTTCTGTCACCTCCTCGGCCATTTAGACCTGACATACTGACTGGTGCCATTGACCAGATGATATCTATCAAATAAAGGCCTCAGTGGTGTTGACCTCAGTTTTCTTACTCTTTTTTACAGATGGTCAGCATCCCAAAGCCCAGCACAGAGATGGTGTGTGGGTCTCTTTGTCTGAGTAGACTGTGAAGTGACCCCCCATGACTGCTGACCACTGCTGTCCATTCCCAGCTCTGCACATTCAGCTGAAGAGATTTGATCAAATGAATGGGTGATGTGCTGACATCGCCATCGGCTGGCAAGGGCTGGAAATGCGCAGCACTTCATCACATGACTAGGCAGGATGTTTGGGGGTCACATGACTGCCATCTTTGTGTCCTCACTGTTTGAATTTCTAACAACAGCTGATCATTTCTTAAGGACTGACTTTTGTCTTTTCTCTGATGTCTCTTTTAGTAAATCAAGCTGCTCAGGACAGTGGACAGAACGAGGGAGGACTAAAGATGACAGGGGCTTTATGAACATTTACAAACAATTTAAATATTCAGATACAATGTTAAAAGACATTAAATCAATAGACATGGGTTTAAATTGTGAGTGAAGATAAAAGGCCATCCATCATGGAAAATTCACACATTTGACAAACAGAGAGGATTTAGGATCATGTGCTGATACAGTGAGTTTCCACATCCACTACCTCAGGACCCCAGATTAGGACGTGAGTGCAGGGCACCTCAGCACCACACAAGTTCAGTTGGGATTGAACAGTGTGAGGTTTTTTTACGGTGGCTGGAGTGCCAATCCTGCCACTAACCCCCAAGTTTCCCCTGCAGGTTGGAAGACCTCCTTGCAGGGCTGGATGCAGGATAACGTCATACACAGGATGGAGCAACTGTAGGTTAAGGACCTTGCTAATGGGCTCAGTGAAGTGGAATCATCTTTAGCATTTATGGGATTTGAAGCAGCAACATTCTAATTGCCAGCACAGATCCCTAACCTCAGAGCCAACACACCGCCCTATTTGACAATTGTGCACCCTATATGAGTGTGAGGGAGCAGCACAGTCACAACGTGAGAGGCCTGTCATGTCAGTCATTATTATTATTATTATTATTACTTTTGGCTCTGTGATGGAGGACATTCTTTCCAAGGTGTGTTTGTCTAGGACGTCTTATTAGACCCTTGAGTATCTGCCAACACGCCATCAGTCAGACCTGCAGGGTGGTATTCCACAAAGATCGTTTGTGAAATTGAGACTAAGCTGATGACGCCTTACTTGAAAAGGCCTTGTTTTCCAATCGAGGTTCAGTCAGTTCCATGAACGCCAAATGTTTCCAGTTAACTCAGAGGTGTAAAATCATGAAGTACGACTACTTTGATACTTTACTGAAGTACATTTTTCAGCTATTTGTATTGTACTTTTACTTTAGTAAATTTCTGTCACAGCTACTTTTATTTTTACGTCACTACATTTTGAGCTCAAATAGTGTACTTTTTACTTTGTTACATTCTCCAGTAAGTCCTTGCTACTTGTTACTCAGACTAAACTGTAATTAATATAAAGTCAAAAAGGAGATCAATCAGGTGTGTTGTATATCATTCAAAAAAATTCACTATAGCACCTTCCTCTGCTCTTTCGTTTCCATGCTCTCCCATTCACTGTTAAGACATGGAAAGTAGAGGTGCATTTTCCCCAGAGTCATATTTGAACACTTTGCTCAAAGATGTAAAATTCAAAGGTGAGTCATATATAATGCAGTGTCTTCTGTGCCTGTCGGCATCTAAAGAAATCTCTGCTCTCAAGAATTCACCTTTAAATTTAGAGAAGCCTGTTGAGATAAGCGTTGTTTTCTCTTCTTATGCTGTGTTATATGGAGCCCCTGAAGTCTTTTCAGTTTTGTTTAAACAACATTTTATGGGCACTAGTAATATCTGGAGAGCACAAGTTGTATATTGTGCACATCATAATATCCATATGTTGTACACACAAGATATTGTGGTGGATTCTTACGAGTCCAGCTACTGAAAAGCTAGTGTGAGCTCAGCCATAAAAGCTGCTGGTTAGATGAAGAAGACAGACGCGGGTTCAAGTGAGATCTCGTGGCCTTAGTGGGTCACATGAGTGTCTCTGAGTCTGGACGCTATGGTCCTGCTGTACCTTGTATGAGTGCCAATAACAGAGGAGTCAGCTTTTCTACAAGCAGAGGTAAGTATTTTTGTTGCTAAAGGACCACGAAAATCTGATTGAGAGCCACAAAGACCAATGAAAGTACAGCTGACTTATGAAGTGAATATTCTAGCTTTGTGTACGAGAGTCAGCTCTGAGCAGTGATATATTTTAACTTTGTAAGTTGTTGCAAAATTAATGCCCATCTGTTATTCTGTCTTAAACTGAACTGCAGTGTGTGACTTGTATCATCTCTCAGCTGTCCTAATTTTTAGTTTATTATGCGACTCAGAAGAGAGAATTGAAATGTAACAGAATGTCCAGAGCACTCCTCAGTAGAATACGGACTCTCACATTTGTATTTGTCATTTTAGTGTGTGATACTGAAGTTGAATTATTGGAGTGTAATATTAATACAAGTTGGTTATATGTGTGGAAAACTGCTATTCTGTAGACTTTAAATTGTCTGTTGGAGGGCATTATTAATATAAATATGTATTGCTGTTTTTTTATTATTATTTAACTCATCATACAATTAAATGAAATAAAAAATCAGTGAATAATTTATAGCATATCTCATTAATCATAGACAATGTGGATGGTGGCTCTATATTTCAATTTCCTGCACTTGCATAAAGTATTACAGTGAGATTTAATACAAAGAGAGTCTTTTTTTAAGTATTACTTTATCAGTTAAGTTCACCAATTCATTATGATTCACAAATCAATGTCATGTACTTTTTATCAGCTTCACGCCACATAATCATTGAGCGCTCAAGTACAGTGTGCAGCTTTAAAGTGAATACTGAAGAGGGCACAACTCACTCAGGTCACGTCATGGCGGGTACATAAGGACACCACTGGGCAAAATCAAGGGAGATAAAATGTCAGAGCAGCTGTGAGAAAGCCAGTGACGGTGTTAGCACTTTGTTTAAATTAGCAGACATCCTCTCTGTGACACACCAACACTGAAGACTTTCAGCCAATGAATCATTGAGCAGAAGTGTGTGAAGAAACGAGACGGGGGTCATTAATACCAACAGCAGCACATCTGTATAACACTTCACGGGGACTGGGGCTACCAGGTCAGAAGTTTTCTTTCTGGAGTGTGTTTAGACCACAGTGTGTGTGTGTGTACATATATTTATTTATCTATTTATGTATTCATTTATTTAAGAGCTTCTTTACAAAGCCAAACTTCCCCCCTTGGAGGGTGTAGGGGTAAGTAGGTAAGTGAGTTGATTTGTTTGTTCTGTCTATCCATGAGTTATTGTTGGTGTCAAATCTGGCTGTCAGGACTAGTTTCACACTTTTGTAATAAGCAAAGCTCACATCACCAAACTTATTTTCAACATTTTGTCTTTTTGCCTGAACCTCCACCATTTTGCTTTTCACATATAAACTCATTGTGTACAGATTATAATAAGTTCATTTTTTTTCTTTTTAATAACACTGTAGTGAAATATAACTTTTCTTTCCAATATAACTGTCTAAAACTACACATTTCATTTTTTTTTTATTTAATTTAATTATGGCTTTTTCTCATGGTACTTTTCTGAAGACACGCCTGCTTGTTACTTTTTTGTTTAAAAATCATACAATTTGTCGACTTAGTGAATTCTTATTGTCACTTCATGAACATCTCCAGTGCTGTTATCTCTCCAGTTACCTGTCCACTAATAAACTCCTTGAAATTTGTGTGAAATCCTGAAGCTCAAGAAGTCTTTGACTGTTTAAAGATTGTCATCATTGTCTTGACGGTGCTGTGTGTCCTTTTATTATACACACTGATTGTTGTGGTGTGAAATTTTGAATACAAGATGATAAATATTTTGTATGTCTTTATTTGTAAATTAGGCAAAGCAATGTCATATTAGTAATTCATTCATTCATGTTTAACCCAAGACTAAGTCAGGATTGTGAATTTTACGACAGGGTTAGGGGAAATACCTAAAACAGTTTGGCCAGTGATTCTCAGCAGGACCCTCTCAGTCAACCCCCACAGAAAAGCCAGACTGCCTATCTGGTAAACATCAGCTCAACAGATGGTTTTGGGGGGGTGGCAGGTGTGAAGGTATTCTGTGCCCCATTGTTCTGAAGTGTGGCTGTTTGCAATTGACTTGTATCAGAAGCCTTTAAGTACCATGACGCCCTATTGGCTGTAGGGTCTGGACAGAAAATCTATAAATTTGCTTGCTTTACCTAGCTCTCTTTCTCTGACCAACTAATGAAGGAGAATCTCACACACCATGAACTGAAAAGGACAACACAATGAAGAGCACAGCTCAGCAGCCATACTGAGACAGGCATGTGGCCTGTTCTGAAGAAAGCTGACCACAAATAAGGACTTAACTGGAGACATTTTAAATAACTAACAAGTCTGTGTGCCGCCTGAAATTTCCACAAGAAACACAAGTGTGAGTTATAAACACAAGACGGCGCCACTTCACACTCTGCTGTACCTCAGTGACACGTCACTTTCCCAGAATTCCTCTCAGTGTCTCTGGACATGTCACATAATGTGTATCAGCCTGTTGGTCTCTAAGCCCTCTGACTATTTCAGTGCATCTCCTCCACAGATGTGTGACTTATGTCTTGTTTTAGTGATCATTTTTGATAGAAAGTGCTTGAATGACTACCGACCAGTTGCATTCACGCCAATCATCATGAAGTGCTTCGAAAGGTTAGTCATGTCACACATAAAGACTAATCTCCCTGCCTCCCTTGACCCTCTTCAGTTTGCATACCACTCAAACAGGTCAACTGAGGATGCCATGTGCTCTGCCCTTCACCTCTCCCTGACACATCCGAATAAAAAGACACATATGTCAGGATGCTATTCATAGACTTTAGCTCTGCCTTCAACACAATCATCCCTCAAAAGCTGGTTGTAAACCTGAGCAGGTTGGGCCTGAAAACCACCCTCTGCAATTGGATCCTGGACTTATTGACAGAGAGGCCCCAGTCAGTTCGGATGGGCTGCAACACTTCCAGCATCATCACACTGAGCACTGGAGCGCCACAGGGCTGCGTGCTTAGTCCACTGCTGTTCACCCTGCTGACTCACGACTGCACAGTGTGGTGTATGGCCGGCCGTTCATCTTGGCCAATACACCCAAGCCGCCAGGTGGAGCTCTCCCTGCAGCATGGAGGGACCAACGATCGCTCTGAGGTATGTGTTGGGAATGTCATCGATAACCCGTTTAAAATAACACACTTTATCCCGTGCATGTACCTCGGAGATGATCACCTGGAGGTTCCGCGGGAGAAAGGAGACTTACCCGAAGACAATGGCATGCTCCTGTTCGAGCCAAACAGAGTGGAAGAGGACTTCCGCATGTCGCCAGCCGGCAAGGGACACGTGATCAACCCCGGTGTTTTCTGGGAAGGAGGAGGTCCACGTCCCTCTGTTTGCGCCTTCGTAGCCGAAGATATGGACTTGGACATTCCGAAGGGGAAGGGGGAGGCGAGCGAAGCATTGCTCAATCCGAAAGAAGGTAAGGAGGGACGGGATGTTGACAAATTAACAAAGACAGACCGCAGTCCTCCGATGAAGGCAACCCGGTCCTCAGTACCAAAGAACTCCATTTCCCAGAAGCCTCCGCGAGACCTGTCAGAGCACGTGCCAACAGCGGATGGGCTTATTGGCTCCCGGCCGGCAGGTAAGCAGAACGAGGAAGTGAGTATACCTCCGGCCGAATTAATTAACTCTTTTGATGTGTGGGAACTCGAAAAACTAATCGAGCCCGTGCGAGAGGTTTTGCAGATGCTGACACCAATTAGAAAGATCGTCGGGGATCTGGGAGAAATGGCTGAGGCGCCCATCCGAAAGGTAACGGAGTACTTACAGAGAATCGAACGGGAGCCACCCATATTATATAATGTGGTGGTACAGGTGAGTAATACTGGTACCGTATATAATGAAATAGGTACGCAGTGTGATCCAGGACCGCTTTTAATAAATAGCAGGTGCCAAATCACTGCTTGCCCTACAAGAGAGGCCAGAACATTAACCGAAGGGTCGGGGGAAGGGCCGATCATTCCGGAGCAGCTGGATGGTGCTGGCTTTCAGAGTGATTCGGCCCTGAAGATCCCGAACCGTTTAAAAAATAAGTCTAGAGGGGTATAGGCAGGAAAGGGTCTCTCTTTATTAAATAGAGAGACTCAAACTGTGGAAAAACCCCAAAGCAAACAGGAGATCCCAAAAATTAAACGGGGGTCTCCTAACAAATTAGAGAAAGGCGAGAGAGAACTGTTAGAGGCGGCGGGGGTTTCCTTCCCAGCAAGAAAAGAGGCGGACCTAACGTTTCCCAATTGTTTTCAGTCCGGCAGGGGGAGAATAACAGGGGGACGGAGGCAGTGTTATGGATGCCAAAGGTTGGGCCACATTTGGTGGAACTGTTCCTTGGAGAGCCGGGGACAAAGTGTCGAATTGGACTAATATTCCCCCTAGATTCTCCAGGGAAGAAGATATAAGGATCAGCCAAGGCTCGACTGGAACATCCTCTTGGAGAAAGACTTCCCTCTCGGGGCACGCTACTCCAAATTATAATTCGTCACTGGGGGAGGAGTACTGTGGTGTATGGCCGGCCATTCATCCTGGCCAATACCACCAAGCCGCCAGGTGGAGCTCTCCCTGCAGCATGGAGGTGCCCCGAAGACCAGCAGGGCATCATGGAAATTGGAGTCTTTATCCACAGCCCTGCTGGATACCATGGGGGCCACTAGATGACGCTGCAGGGAGGAACAACAGTTATTTACCCTACGCCCCGGAAGTACGTCCGAGTCACATGGACAAGGGGAATGACGTGCTTCTGAGGTGAAGAAAAGGACTTTTTATTTTACCCGGAAGTGATAGGAGATCACATGGACTGGGGATTGGAACACTTCCGGGTCAGGGAATATAAAAGGATTATGGGAGCTCCCAGACGGAGAGCTGAGCTGGGTGGAAGGGTGGCAACGCGTCTGGGAGTGGAGGATTGGTTTATTGAGAATTATTGTAGTGATTAATGAGTATTGTGGAGAGGAGGGTGCTTTGTGCACTGTTGTTAATAAATAAAGTCTACGTTTGGACTTTTATCTGGTGTCTGGCATATTGGACAAGGGTTCAAGGGAGCGACAGCATCCCCTATCTGTCACAACAGCCACGCATAACACCAACCACATCATCAAGTTTGCGGATGATAGGACAGTGCTGGGACTGATAAGCAGGGATGATGAAGCAGCATACAGAGATGAGGTGGAATGGCTGTCTGCATGGTGTGAAGACAACAATCTATCTCTTAATGTCAACAAGACAAAAGAGATAATCGTGGACTTCAGAAAATCACATCCTGCCCACATTTCACTCAGCATCAACGATTTAGATGTGGAGATTGCTAGGTGTACCAAGTTCCTCGGTGTGCACATAACTGAGGAACTTACGTGGACACATAACACCTCATCACTAATCAAGAAAGCCCAGCAGAGACTACACTTCCTGAGGTGGCTGAACTGAGCAACTCTTCCCCCTTCCATCCTCACTATTTTCTACAGAGGCACCATTGAGAGTGTTTTGACCAGTTGCATCACTGTCTGGTATGGCAACTGCAACATATCCGACCACAAGCGCCTGCAATGGATAGTGAAGACAGCAGAGAACATTATTAGGGTGCCTCTCCCTTCACAACAGGACATATTTTACAAATGCAGTGTCCGCAAGGGTATCCGCAGTAGACCCCTCACATGGACTTTTCACACTTCTGCCATCCAAGACAAGATACTGTAGCATCAGAGCCAGATCTGCAAGGCTGCAGGATAGTTTTTCCCCCCAAACTGTCAGACTCCTTAACATTATGCTGCCCCCTGGGATCTTCCACAAGGCCTCAACCACCTCTAAAAACAGAACTTTTATATATGCAAGCCACTTTCCTGTAAAGACGAGTGTGCAGGTAGAGAAGAACTGAAAATCTCATACTGACCTTTAAGGATTTTGCACACTGCACTTTGACATTCTTTGATATCCTTCTGACCTGTCATTGCTTACACGTCTTAAACAACTATCATCATACACTGATAATTTCTGTATTATCTATATCTATTATTTGTTTATTATATTACATATCTATTGACTATATTTATGTATCCAGATTACAAATACCATACATTGCATCAATGTTCTTATTGCTAAATACACGTAAATATCGCTGCTACTTCTTTGTCTTGTCTTTGCACAATGTCTTATCTTGTTTGTATTTTAATTTTAAATTTAAATTTTAATTCTTTTTTTTTTTTTTTTTAATTAATTTTATTACAATCCATACAAAGCAATCAAGTTTTTACAAAGAGAAAAATTAAGAACAGATCGATCCCCACCCCTGAGAGAGAGAGCAAGCCAAACGGCGTTAAATTTAAAGCTTGGAGACATACCTAAATTAATAAATTCTCTGTGCCTTATGAACTTATTTTAAAATATTACTGATTAGATCCTGCCATGTTTTGAAAAAAGTCTGTACGGATCCTCTAACTGAGTATTTGATTTTTTCCAACTTCAAATAATATAACACATCGGTTTCCCACTGACTTAAAAGAGGAGAGTTTGGGTTCTTCCAGTTTAGCAGAATAAGTCTACGTGCCAAAAGTGTAGTGAATGCAATCACAATTTATTTGTCTTCCTCCGCTTTAAACCCATCTGGAAGAACACCAAACACAGCTGTTAATGGGTTTGGAGGGATTGTAAGTCCAAGGCTATCTGAAAGGTAATTAAAAATGTTTGTCCAGAATAATGTTAATTTGGTGCAGGACCAGAACATGTGACCTAGTGAGGCTGGGACTTGGTTACAACGTTCGCAGGTTGGATCATGCCCTGGGAACATTTTGGAGAGTTTTAGACGAGACAGATGTGCTCGATATATAATTTTGAGTTGTATAATTGTATGCTTTGCGCATATGGAGCTCGAGTGAATTCTCTGCATTGCTACTTTCCACTCCTTTTCTGATATATTAATTGAAAGATCTTTTTCCCAGTGTCCTCTTGGATCTTTAAAAGGGAGGGATTGTAAAATGATTTTATATATTGTAGAGATGGAGTCTAAGTCCTTGAGATTGAGCAATATTTTTTCCAGCATGGATGAGGGTGCAAGATGAGGAAAATCTGGAAAGTTTTGTTTAACAAAGTTTCTGATTTGAAGATAGTGAAAGAAATGTGTAGCTGGAATGTTAAATTTGGAATGTAATTGCTCATAGGATGCAAAGACGTTGTCTATATAAAGATCTCTAAGCAAGTTAATTCCAAATTTTTTCCAAATATTAAAAACTGCATATGTTTGTGAGGGTTGAAAGAGGTGGTTCTCTTGCAGGGGTGCCACAGATAGAAGCTTCTCCGTCTTAAAATGCTTTCTACATTGGTTCCAGATTCTAAGTGAGTGGAGCACAATTGGGTTATTAGTGTATTGCCGATAACGTGTGTTTATTGGAGCACAGAGCAAGGAATACAAAGAAGTACTGCAGAAATTTAATTCTATTGCGGACCAAGCCTGTGTATGTTCTTCTATTTGTGTCCAGGTTCTTATCGCCTGTATATTTGCTGCCCAGTAATAAAACTGGAAGTTAGGTAGAGCCATGCCGCCTTCTGCCTTTTGTCTTTGTAGGGTCGCTCTTTTGATGCGTGGATGCTTTGAATTCCAAATAAATGAGGTTATTGTCGAATCTAATTGCCTAAAAAATGATTTATTAATGTATATTGGGATGTTTTGAAATAAAAAAGGGAGCTTAGGAAGAATATTCATCTTAAGAGTGTTAACTCTTCCAGCTAGTGTGAGATGAAGGGTTGACCATCTATGCAAGTCTTGTTTAATTTTTTCCATGCAAACGGCGAAATTTTGTTGATATAGAGCTTTATATTTACTTGTGATGTTTACCCCTAGGTATTTAAACTGTTCTGCAATGATAAAAGGTAGGGTATCTAATCTAATATTATATGCTTGAGAGTTCACTGGAAAGAGTACACTTTTATTCAGATTAATTCTGAGACCAGAGATCTTTTGAAATTCTGTGAGTGCTGCTAAGACTGCAGGTACAGAATTTTCTGGGTCTGATATATACAGTACCATGTCATCTGCATATAATGAGATTTTCTGTTCCAGTCCTTCTCTGCTAATCCCCTTTATCTGATCAGTATTTCGACAATGTATTGCCAGTGGTTCAATGGCAATCGCAAACAGCAGCGGTGACAAGGGGCATCCTTGTCTAGTGCCACGTTCTAGTTTAAAGTAGTCTGAGCAAATGTTGTTGATGCAAACTGAAGCTTCTGGGTTAGTATACAGTAATTTAATCCATGCACAGATGTTTGGGCCAAACCCAAACTTCTCCAATATAGTAAAAAGGTATTTCCATTCAATCATGTCGAATGCTTTTTCTGCATCCAATGATAATAATATTTCTGGGGTGTTTGATTTAGTTGGTGAGTATATTACATTAAACAGGCGTCGAAGATTGGAAGATAAGTGCCGGCCCCTAATAAATCCAGTTTGGTCTTGTGATATTACCGAGGGGAGCACTTTCTCCACCCTTCTGGCTAAGATTTTAGAGAGTATTTTAACGTCGTTATTCAGAAGTGAAATTGGTCTGTATGATGCACATTGTAATAAGTCCTTATTTTGTTTTGGAAAGACAGTGATTAGTGCTTGGCGAAAGGTTTGTGGAAGAGATTGGTTATCTCTGGCTTCTGTAAATGTTGCTAATAAGAGGGGGGCTAGCTGAGCGGAGAATTTCTTGTAAAATTCTGCAGGGTAACCATCAGGGCCTGCTGCTTTCCCGCCTTGGAGTGATTTTATAGCATCTAGTAATTCTGATAACATCAGAGGTTTATCAAGTTCCTCCGCACTAAAAGCGTCTATTTGTGGTATCTGTAATGTATCCAGAAATGCATTAGATTGTGTATTGTCTTCCTTAAACTCAGTAGTATATAGGGATTTATAGTAGTCTCTGAAAGTGTGCATTATATTTTGGTGTTCGACGATTTTATCTCCGTTCGTACTAGTGATTACCGAGATTGCGTTGCGCACTTCTTGCTTGTGAATTTGTTGAGCTAAAAGCTTATTAGCTTTCTCCCCATGTTCATAGTAATGATGTCTGGATTTGTAAATTAGTTGTTCAGTTTCTTTAGTTGTCAAGAGGTTTAATTCCGAATGTAGAGCCTGCCTTCTCCTATGTAGAGTCTCGCTTGGTAGTCTGGCATGTTCTTCATCTATTTTAGTAATTTCGCTTTTTATCTCTGCTATTTTCTTGGCCTCGGATTTATTTCTGTGGGAAAGATATGAGATAATCTGTCCTCTTAAGAAGGCCTTAAGAGTTTCCCAGAGTATCCCTGCAGAGATCTCGGGGGATGTATTTGTCTCTAGAAAGAATTTGATTTGTTTGGATATAAATTCAGTACAATTCTCATCAGCTAATAGAAGCGGGTTGAGGCGCCATTTGCGGGGTGAGTGTATGGGGCTTAGTAATTTTAGCTCCAAGATTATAGGTGCATGGTCAGAAATAACAATAGCATCGTATTTGCAAGATTTAATCTTAGGCAAGAAGTTATTGTCTATAAAGAAGTAATCGATCCTTGAGTAACAATGATGTACTGGTGAGTAGAAAGAGTATGTTCTTGAATTTGGGTTTAAAAACCTCCAGGGGTCTGATAAGTTGTGATCAGTTATAAACTTTAATTATTTTTGCAGTGTTAGATGCCGTTCCCCCTGTGGAGGAAGTCCTATCTAAAAGTGGATTTATAACACAATTAAAATCCCCAGCCATTATAACTTTATGAGTGTTCAGATTGGGAATGGATGCCAACAAATTTTGTATAAAACATTAGGTGCATAAACATTTATCAAGATCATTTTACAGTTAGATAAGTCTCCCATAACCATTACATATCTCCCTTCAGGATCCAATACTACATCTGATGCTACAAATGGAACAGTTCTATGTATGAGAATTCCCACACCTCCAGTTTTCTTCGTAAAGCTAGAATGGAACATTTGGCCAGTCCAGTCTTTTTGCAGCCCGAACTGATCCTTGCTTATTAAGTGAGTTTCCTGTAAAAATACTATTTAAGCATTTAGACCTGTTAGGTGAGAGAGTACTTTCTTTCTCTTTAATTCGTGATTCAGGCCTTTAACATTCCAGCTTACGAAGTTAACTGTCCCATCATGGAGACACTGATTCTGAGTTTTTGATGTCATTTTATAGTTTTATTATAATTATAAAGACTGAGAGGATAGATTAGGTATAGATCAGGCCTGCTCTCTTTCTCTCCCCCCCTTAACCCCCCACCCTCCCTTTTTGCCTCCCCAAGTGAGGCTAAAACCCACTTCACACAGTCCCAGTCCTCTGACATACCCAGAGACAGAGTACGTCCAAAGCAAAACAAGCTCCAATGCAGCGGCGCTTAAGGGTTAAAAGATAGAGATATCTCTAAAAATAAAAAATAAAAAAAAAGAAAAGAAAAGAAAAAAAAAAGGAGTTTTACACTTAAAATATATATATAGTCTTCAGCAATTTTAGTGCATTAAGATGATACACCCAGATAATAAACCCAGGGGATGGTATTAAAAATGTGTCCAGAAGAAGCATAACCAGTCTTAATGCAGTAATAGCAATAACAGTAAACCTAGGGTATGATATTGAATAGTCTCGTTTAGGGTAGAGATGAGATAATTAGAAAAGAAAAAGAGAAAAATAAATAAATAGATAAATAAATAATTAAGCACAATAAAACATAAACAGATAGCGCCCTAGTAATACTAAGTAATAATGAGAATATATGCTGATAAAAATCCGTATTTTAAAACGAATAGATCAGACAAAAGATCATTAATCTTTGCTTCATCGTTTTAACCGCCATGACTCACTATTATGTATCAGAATAGTCCCGGGATCAGCTTTCTTAATTCTTTTTCTGCTTCTTCCTCGCTAGCGAAGACATAGAATTGACCCTGCCATTCCACTTTCAGTTTTGCCGGATACAGGAGGCTGTATTTCACACTGGCTTGCCGTAGCCGCTGTTTAATATTATAGAAGGCTGCGCGTTTAGTAGCTGTTGCTGGAGAGAAGTCAGGGAAGATAAGAATGTGGTTATTTTCAAATATAATATCTTCCTTGTTTCTGAGGAGTGCCATCACCTCTAGCTTAAATGATAATCGTTCAAAACGAACTATAAAAGATCTTGGTCGGGGTCTGACGGTGTTTGGTCCGCGTACGCGGTAAGCCGCTGCTATCTCAGATTCTGCTTTAAAGTCGTCCCCGATTATTTTAGAAAAAAGTTCAGCTGCGAATTTCACAGGGTTTGAACTTTCTCGATTCTCCGGCAGACCTTCAATTCTGACATTATACCTTCTACTGCCATCTTCTAAAGCAGCCAGTCTGTCTCCAAGTTTTTCTCCGAGTTTTTTGCATTCGGAACTGACATTTATTGCTCTTTCTTCGGTACTGGCAGCTGAATGTTCGACCATTTCAATCCGATTCGTGAATGTCTCCTTGAGATGCTCCAATTGATCAGTAAGCGTGCTCAGTTTAACCGAGTTTTCCTGAATGCGCTCTTCAATTTTTCCCAGCACCTGTCGAAGCTCAAATTGCACCTCTTGACGCAGCTGTTGGATTTCCTGTTTCAGTCTCTCATGTGCCTTTGCCCTTGCTATCTCATTAGCCTTCTCGCTTTTCTTTATGTCTTGCGTGAGCTCAACGAGCAACACCTTCAGTTCAGATAGTTCAATTGTGCTTTCTTGTACCGTAGATGAAGCAGCAGACTTTGCTGTAGCCGGTGTCCCCGCTGCTACAGGCTCGCGTAATTGCGCAATTGAAGCCGCGGACTTCGAGGCCCTTTCCAGTTTCATGTGATCTTCTCCAATCGGCGAGCTATCCAGATCTGCACTCACGATCGCACCTTCGCTCCCCTTTTCGCTCTCAGCCGGCGACGATGTAGCGGACCGTGGTCCCGAGGAGTCTGTGCTTTCGCCTATCTGATCCAGGTCTGTCTGTGAAAGGCCGTATCTGGAACCGGGGCTTGCTGATCGCAGCTTGGGTGTAGCTTTAGTTTTCGATTCTTTCGAACCCCCCTTCTTGTTGGCCATGTTTATATGTGCTTACATATACTGTAGCAGTCCCTCTCGGGTTGAATAAATACAGGATATCTCAAGATAATAAGCAAATAATATGAAAAATAACACCACTGCTAGCGGAGCTCCACTTCAGACGTCCATCTCTCGCATCGGACGAGACCAACTCCCTAAATTTTAATTCTATTCTTAATTTATTTTTAATTTATTATTTGCACTTCCTGTTGTTACACTGTGGACCCTATGCTTCGCAATTTCGTCTATCTGTATACTTGTATGTGATTGAGATGACAATAAAGTTCACTTTGACTTTACAAATGACTCGCCAGTAATGATGGACACCTGCAGAGCTGTCTGTCCTCCTGTGGTCACCTCCTGTGTCTCACCTTCCTGTCCACACTCTTTGAAATTCTAATCCTTTTGATTGTCCTCCTGTTGTGCTGAGTTTAGTTGCATTTGTAACTATTCTTGTGTTTTCGTCATTACCAGCATTTTGATTTTATTACCATACTTTGACTTTGTGTATTGGGTCGTTGTTGGCCTTGGATTCCCTTTGTTGTTTCAGCAACTCCTCTTGTGCTCTTTGGAGTTTATTTTGTACCTTAGAGCATTTGTTTTGAAAATAATCCTTTGTATTTATAAAGATTCTTCATTGCCCTTTTTGGTGCCTACCCAGAGTTTGATGGTACCTCCCTCTGGTGTGAAGAGAAGGCGGCCATCTCAATGAATTTGATTTATCAGGCTTTTGATCAAATGTGATGCTTTTGTGTCTTTAGATGACCTAAAAATGTCGACTGACTGAAGTGTTTGATTATTGTGTTGTTAAACATTTGGTCAAAGTGTGAAGGCTAAGGAGGGCTGAAGTGACACACAGACACTCAAACGTGTGACATGAACAGGACAGTGGCACAGCGGTTAGACACACATCAGGGACCAGGGTGCAAATCTGAACACACGACTGAGCTCTCGGCTCTTGGTGCTGATTCTTTTTTCATTTTTGTGCTGAGAAGACTTTAGGGTATTGACTGACTTTACATTCTTAAGTCAAGTACTCAAGGATGTGGTGACAATAAACTTCTAAAGTAAAATGTGAACAAATGAGAGTGACATACAAGTGACAAGGGCCACAAATCAAATGTCATTGGACAAACTCTGAAGTGCTGCAAATCTACAAACATTGAGCTGAGTTTCTGTGCTCAACTGACAACTGAAATCTTCTTAAGATGAGAAGATGAGCCAAAGGTGAGTTCAGCTGACAAGTCAGCGCCACATTTCAGGCCTTCGTCAGCCCGCAGACCACAGGACTCAGGGGGTGTCTGACTTTTCCAAAGCTCCAAGGCCGAGGTGAGCTGCTCAGTGGTCTTGTACCCCATGTTTGTCACAGTGTGTTATTGTAATGATATGCGTTTAGTTTTTTATTATGGTAATATTGCAAAATTTGATCCTGATTGTCTTTTTATTGTGGTTTTTTTTGAGTTATTTATGTTCTTACTTCTTCTGAATTCTTTACACTTTGAGGTAGTTGATGATATTTTCTGTTTTTCTTTGACGCCATCTTCAGTTATTGTGTGTCACTGTTTTCTGTGTCTGTTGTAAAGGAGTCACACTAAGCTTTTTGTCAAAGATCAAGGAGTACAAAGTTCAGTCCATTAGACTTCTGCGAGTTTGTGGATGTGACATAAAGAATAAGCACACGTGTGATTAAAAGTCAGACGTCACAACTGGTGCTTTGTGTTTTGACTGAGAGTTTGGATTTCATTTTCAGTTTTGACACTCGGCTTTTTGATCTTTTCAGTTCTGATCTCCTCTTCTGGCTCTCGATTCCTATCTTTCTCTCAGTCCCATTGCTTTCTGCCATTTTGATTGTAGGCCTGATTTAAGCTCGGATCATTTAAAAAGATTGAATCAGTGAGAGAAGACGGGTTTATAAGGATATGAAGCCCCTCCAGGGAGATGTTAAAGATTTAAAGACCCCAATGACACAAGTCACAGCTACTTTGTGATAAACTCTAACTGATCTTCCTACTTTAAGTGCTCACATAAATCAGGGTGCTGGTGGTCTGCCAGTAGCTGGTGGGAGTCACGTAAAGGACCAGCCAGTCACCATGTGATTTGTTTTACTGGAGACTCTAAAGATGGAGGGGATGTTTGAATTAACAAAGGACGTGTTTGATTGTCTGCCAAATCCTGATTCTAAAAATCAGCTCATGTTGGTCATTTGATGTCACTGCTTGATGAGAAGCCACCTGAATGGACATTCACAATGACAATACAAGTCAGCAGTGCTGGCCATCTATTGAGGATTTGGTTTGTGAATTTAGAAACATTTTAAATATGGCTGAGAGATTAGAGGTGGCAGTCAGTCGATTACTAGAATTCAGACAAGACATTCAGTCAGTTAGTAAATATAAAGTGACATGTGACATGTGAGCCCATGAAGTGGTCAGACTGATGACCTTCTCATGTCACTGCTGACCACACAAAGCTGGCACACCACGTGGTGTCAGCGCTGCCAGTCCTGATGGTGTCGACTCTCAGGTGTGACTCCATCACAAATCTGCTGCTAATGTCCTGCTGTCGTATGGACAGGCCAGTCAGCTACGTGACGATCATCGGGGGGTTTACTTCTGAACTGCTTTACACCCTAAAGACCTTAAGTAGTCAGTGAAGAGGGTGGGATTTGACCCTGCGGCCTGGAGATGTGGGGTAGCAGTGCTCACCTCTGTGCTGCCCCCCGTGAAGGATCACTTGGACTAAAACGAGTTCCAGAGGCGAACTCCATATTTCTACAGTATGAGTGCGGACAGCCGAGTTCAGAGGTTAGGACTGTTAATGAAAACTGCAACTGAAGTGGCGAAAAAGTGTTATGTTAAATGAAATAAAAGTGAAAATAAAAGAGTGAAAAATAAAAACTAAACTGAAACTGAAATTGCAAACAGAAAAAGAACTGAAATGAAATAAAAATCTGCTTTTTTCATTTTTTTGAATAAACAGACCAGAGCTCAACAATCAATTAGTTGACAGATTTTTGTTTTCCATTCCTGTAGTTCACTCTCTCCGTTGTTTTCTGTGTGTTTTACAAATCTGTTTCTTTACTTGTGCTAATTGTATATTTATGATCATCAATACTCACCTGAGAGTCTGTCCCTGCGCTCAGTAGAGGGCGCTATACTCACACACACTCTATGCTATTGTATTGTACTCCGCTCAGCTCTGTGCGACACTCCAAGGCTGGACCTTCACCTCCACTCACCGGCGGGCGGGCGGCCGAGCACTTGGACTGACGGACTTTACAGCACAGAAGGGTCTCTGAAGTGTTTGAGGGTCAGTGCTGTCTCTTCATGGCGCCTCTTCATGCTCATCACGGACTCCTTCATCACCGACTGATCACCACAAAGATTCTGCTACAGGCTGTTTATTCTCCGCCAACTCTATGCTCTTTATAATCAGCATTTTAATTTATAATGATATCACTTTACACTTTCATGACATACTGGGCACAGAGTACAAATTACTTTAAAAAAAGTATTAATATGACCGCAGAACACGTGAAATAACGGAGCAGTCACATATGATTACATTGTACAGCACACGTGATGTCAGCGACAGACAACGACTCTTCTGTGGAGGACACTGGCACAATGGCAGCCCCCTCAGACTGGCACTTCAGTTTTTAGATAAGCCATAGTGTGTTTTATAGCGACTTTATTAAAAAAACAGAGTTTTATTTTCAGAAAAATTATTAACAAAGATATTATGGAACTTGTGTTTCCTTTAAAAAAGATTGAACAAAGATGTCTCAGTGTTTAGGTGTGAGAGGCTGCAGCCCCACTTGCACTTAAAATGTTTTATCAACCACAAATAACGAGACCACCTTGAGTTAGTAGCGAGTTCTTTCTTTTCCTTATTTTTGAAAGTATTTACTTTGTTGTCCTAATTAGTCAGAATGATGTAAGTGGGGCGTCACTGTGATTTGATTTGGCTTTACACGGCTGGGGGGCTCCACATTCCTGACTACACCTGCGGTGCACGTGAAGGACGCAGCTGCTGCCGTTGGACACCAGTATGAGGCTGCTGGTGATTTGTGATTGACGAGTGATGAGGTGAAATAAAACAAACTCAGCAATCGGGGAGAGACGACCGGCCGGAGGAAGTTGGTTTGTTGCCCCTTTTGTTCTTAGAGGAGTTCATTAGTGCTAACCGTGTTATTCTTATTAATGGGGACTCCCAGAATGCATAACAAGATGGCCGTATGTTAATTTAGTGTTGCAGACAGCTGCTTCATTTACAAACCTGTGAAAGCAGACTGAGGGGGGATTTTCAGTTCAGGAGGGGAACTGATTTGGGAGAAGCGGCTCAGGTTTAGTGGACGGAGCGCTCAGGTTAGACGGCTGTGGTTTGTCTCGCCATTGGGAGCCACTTTAGCCAGCTGATGGCTGCTGGGCTCTTAGAGCTTTATTGATTGATTGATTGATTTATTTAATTTTTTCCCCAAGTTATTGATTTGAATGAGTGCAACAGGTGAATTTTTTCCTTTGGTGTTTTGATATTGGTTATTATTATTATTTTTTTTTATTATTTTTTTTCCTGTGATGAATATTTTCTTTATTTTTTGAATGCAATACATTTGTTGCTACATTTGTCCTAATTAGTAATTGTGCCATCTCTGACCAGTGTCTGACCCCGTCACCTGCCTGATGACGTCTACTGGGTTGCTGAGGAGTGTTTTTTTCTCGCTTATCTCCTGCCAAGGCACACACTGCAGTTTATTTATCGATGAAGACCCCACACAGGATGTGTCCCCGTCACTTGTCACTGTTCTGTGGACACTGAGGTGTGTTTGATTTTTCACATTCTTCATGATGAAGGGGAGTCTCATTATTTCTTGTGAGCTTCTTTAGACAAAAGTGAACATGCTATACAGATTTGTAACTTACTTATTGTGATTAAAGTTATTCATTCCTGCAGCTATTAATAAAAATTGTTTTAAAAATAACACACTCCAAAAATTACAAAACTGGCTTTCAATGCAAAGACATATCTAAAAATAACACAAAAATGACTTTTCTAGAACTTTGTAATCAGCTGTACTTTTCTCATTTCTCAACAAAGAGGGTTTAATAGTGAATTTCTTTATAAATTATTATTTGATTTCTCTTGTTATTTAGCTGCTGTTGTGGCTTTTAGGTGGCACTGTGACACACAGCAGTGTATGTTCTGACAGGGACCTTCATCTATTTGTAGGCCTGACACCCCCTGCTGGACACACTAATGTCACCCTCAGTGTCCACAGACAGTCAAACTAAACTCATGAAGGTTTTATTACTCACTTGACTCGTCTGCAGCAGATGAGCCCCGGCGCCAGTCTCCTGATGCACTCTGAGGTGAGGTTTGTCTTTGTCAATTTGAGCTCCTCAAGTTCTCCACAGCAGCTGATGACAGAGCCCAGCACAGCACAGTCCAGAGGAGATAAAGTCATCTTACTAAAGTCCATCTTTAAATCCTTCCCAATGGCATCTCTGATTAACCTCTTATTCTGAGTCTCATAGAGCCACTGACACACTCGCAGAGCTTCACTTTTATCTCGTTTACATAAAATAAATGTCGATTGCAGACTTTTACTTCTATTTTTAACTTGTAGCACCTCTTCAGCTTTCTTCTTCACCCACTCCAGTATTCGCTTTGCTGTCTTCCTCTCAAACTCCCCCATGACTCCCCCCAGTGTTTTAAACACAGAATATCTGGCCAGTCCTGCCAGGAATCGAGTGAGAATCTCAAACCGGCCATCTTCACATGAGTCCAGCTTCTGAAGCAGCTCCTCGATGCTCCCTGATGGATCGAGGTAGAAGTAGCAGGCGGCCATGAACTCCTGCAGGGTGAGGTGGTAGAATGTGTACGTCGTGTGCTCCAGAGTGCTTTCTCTCTGAAGAATTTCTTTGAGGAACCCTGAGAGGAATGACGAGGACAGGACTGGCCGGAGAACAAAGGTGGACATCTCAAACTTGTCATAAAACAAAAGAGTCCTGTTCACCACCCCATAATAAGCCATCTTTCCTAGTTTGATCAGAATCTCTCGCTGGTCTTTGGCTTCTCGTTTGTGATTGGTGAGGATGTTGTGAAGGAACATCACAAAAAGCTCAGTGACAGTTCTGGGGGCAGCTCCTCGCTCTTCTTCAGGTGTCATGAAGTAACTCTTCAGCACAGAGCAGATAATCCAGCAGTACGAGGGGTTGAAGCACATGGTGTACAGGATTTCGTTCTCCTCCACATACTGAAAAGCCTCAGTACCCTGATCATCATCACCAAAGAACTTCTTAAAGTACATCAGCCTTTGTTCAGGGAAGAACCCCAGGATCTCTGCAAATCGATTAACTCTCTCCATGTGCAAGGTCTCCAGGGCGGTTGGTCTGGTGGTTATCAGGACTGTACAGCCCTTCAGTAATGTCCCTCTGACTAGGCTGGTGACCAGGGTGTGGACAGGAAAGTAATCATCTGGGTCTGAGGGGAGCTTCCTGGGTGTGAAGTCCAGTTTGTGTTTGTACTCATCCAGTCCATCAAATATAAAGAGGAGAGATTTGGGTTTCTGAAGGATTTCTCTCAACTTTGGGTCATTGAGATATTTATAATGCCTTACAATCAGCCTGGTCAGAGGCATCTGTGGTTCTGTCTCTGTGTCTAATAGGTTGAGTTCCCTGAATTTAAACAGGAACACAAATGCAAACCTCTGGTACTGAGTGCCTCTGGCCCAGTCAAACATGATCTTCTGGACCATAGTGGTCTTCCCAATCCCAGCCACCCCACTGACCACTACAATTTGAGAGTCCGTCTCACTTCCAGGACTCCTCCTAAAAAGCTGCTCAGTCCAGATTCGCTCACATTTCTGTTTTGTCCGCTCCTCTATTAGCTCTGCATGAGTTCTCCCCATCTTCTCAAGTTCATGATACCTCTCGCTGTACGTCCTTCTGTACTGACTAATGACCAACAGCTCTGTGTATCGAGTCTCAAAACCCACAGTTCTGGTGCATGGATCTCCAGGAGAAGTCTGATCCTCCAGAGTTCTTGTACATTCAGACGCACCACCTCTGTGTGTCTCATGAAGGCCTGAAAGTGATAAAGAGAACTTGTGAAAAAAGAAAAACAAAGAATGGACTTTTTGGAGTCCGACTTTGATGTTTGAGGGATGCCAGGTGATCAGCACCTTGTAGTCAGGATCATTGAAGTTGAGGAGGTGGCAGCTAACCTGTGGTGCAGTAGGAGATTACAGATTTTGCCCAGGTGTCTTTCAGGGGGATAGCGTGAACCTGACAGGAGACTTCTAGCAGACAAGTAGAAACAGGTGTGTCATTGTTGGACATGCAGTACACACAAGACTACTGGTACACACTGGCCAAGGGCTCCCACCCAGAGGTGACAGTAACCAACCGTTGTCAGGTCTTTGTGGAGCTTGATGGTGACTTTGACAATTCTGTGGTGGATGAGACCCAGATTTAGGTTTGTGTTCTTGTGTGGTCAGACTCTTGTAGGGTGTGCTGTCTACCTGATGGACAGTTGGGACACCTCCTGGGAAGGGTGAACAGTCTGCTGGTAAGAGTTGGGGGGATTTAGGATTCATTGGCCATACTGGAACAGAAAATGAATGTCTGAGCAGAGAGACACTTTGACAATTGTCATAGAAGGCTGGGGGACAGACCCGGCCGGGAGGCCTGGAAGGACTGGGAGGTGGCATATTCGTCCTCTGTGCCACGAGGGGGCAACTGCCCTGGAGTTAGAGAGGGCCACTGACGGGGAGCAAGGAGGCTCAAGCCCGATGGGGCCCGTGCCCACCTCCAGGGGGCGCCCCAAGCCACATAGAGCCTGGAAAACGTCTACTTCCACCACACCCGGGAACATGGCTGATGAACTTTCCAGGGACACCCGGAGTGGTGCCATGAAGTGTCGTCAGGTAGAGCACCTGGAGCTCATCTGGGTGAGGATAAAAGGGGTCGTCTCCCTCCAATCATCACTGAGCTGGAGTCGGGAGTGGGAGCAGGACGAAGTTCCCATGGATAGAGGAAAGGTGGCCCACAGACAGTGAGAGAGAAGCCCGTAGGAAAGGTGATTTGTGTGAGGAGCACAGTGTGCTGTGCGGGACTGTGTATTGTGAAAAGAAAGGTGAATAAACGTGTGTGGTTTTATAAAGATGTGGTCTCCGACTGATGGTGTCCGTGCGTGTCTCACACAATCCAGAAGTTAAATGCCAAACTGAGGAGTGTAACTGACATGGTGGTCTTTTCTGAAGTTCTGACTTTTCAGTCCATATAAGAATGAGGGGATTAGAATGTTTAAACACATGTCACATCTTGGGGTAGGATAGCAGGGCACAGGTTTATGGGGCATTGAGATGACTTGATAAAATGCATTTGATCAGGAGGGACACCAATGTGGGGGGTGTGGGGGTGTTAGGTGAGACATTTAAGTAGATAACTCAAAGATCAGGGTGGGGGAGAGGGTAGCAGGGAGTTTAGGACAGACCTGGTTTCACATAAATGGATACCCACAACAGTTTAAAATCAAATACAGAAACAATTCAGAAGTTTCTACTCTAAAAGTCAAAGATAATTGAGCAATACATTTAAATCACTGGCCTTAAATGCAATGAAAAAAATAATAAACTGTATGAGTAGTTCTGTGTAACTGAACAAACAGTGGACTAAGAAAGTATTCTGACTCCATCCCTTTCTGCAAATTTTACTATGTTACAGATTTAATTTTAAATAGATACATTTGACATTTCTGCCTATCCATCAACACTGAATAACCCATAATGACAAAGTGAAATCATGTTTTTCAGAAACGTGTAATCTCTCATTAATGCAAGTGTTTAGCCACTTAACTAAATAATTTGAAGAAGCCCCTTTGGCAGCATTTCCAGGTTCAAATCTTCTTGCTAAGTCTCTATAAACTTTACACACCTGGATTTGTTGAATTTATCCCATTATTCCTGGTAGATACTCTCAAGTTCCATTAGATTAGATGGTAACTGTCTGTAAACTGCCAACTTCAGGTCTCTCCACACATGTTCTATGGGGTGTAAGACTGAGGTTTGGTTGGCCCACTCAAGGGCACTCAGAAACTTGTCCAGAAGCTACTCTAGTGTTGTGGACTTTATGCATTGAAAAGTCACCCCAGTCTCAGATGGAGTGATCTCTGCAGCAGGTTTTCTTCATTGACCTCTCTGGATTTGGCTGCATTCATTATCTCCTCAATTCTGGCCAGTGTACCTGTTCCTGTAAACCCATAGCAAGATGCTGTCACCACCAACCTTCACTGTAGGATTGTATTAGACAGCTAATGAACAGCGCCTGGTTTTTGCCAAACAAAGTTCTTGGAGTTCTGCTCAGAAAGTTCAGTTTTTGTCTCCCCAGACCAGAGATTCTTTTTCCTCACGATCTCAGAGTTCTTTATATGCCTTTTGCTTAACAGGAGCTTCCATCTAGCAAACCTTCAAAAGATGCCTGATTGATGGAGTGCTGCTGAGATGGATATCCTTCTGGCAGGTTCTTGCATCTCAGGAGATGACTTCTGAAGTTCTAAGAGTGATTGTTGGATTGTTGGTCACCTCCTGCCCACCTTCTCATTGTGGATGGATAGAAAAGTCTCCATGAAGAGTCCTGGGGCCTCATGTATAAATGGTGCGTATGCACAAAAATGTTGCATACTCCCGTTTCCATGCTCAAATCGCTAAGTATAAAACCTAAACTTGGGTAAAGCGACACATATATTCACACTAGATCAAACCCTGGCATACGCAAGTTCTCTGCTCGGTTTTGCAAACTGGCGGCACCCAGCGTCAAAGTGCTACTGTTCCAGTGTGGTGTCCCTTTCTTTTTTAGATCCACATTCATGATGCGGCTTTATCAAATACACTGAAATTAACAGCATATTGTTTATTAGTTTAAGGCATCTGATTGTAATTAACCTGTAACAATATAATGGTCCATGCAATGGCCAAACTATTCCAAATACTATAGTTGCTTTAGTGTTGTTACTCTCAGTGCACCACTCGGAGTATTAATATCATTGTATCTGAGTATGGAGTACAGCTCTACAGCAACTGATCAGAAAGAGAATTATCGGTATACAGCATCAAACACACGCTGCCTCAACCATGCGCATAGTCTATTTGAATTGCACTCATACGGTAAACGCTTCAGAGCCTTTCCTGTAAAGACATCACAGTTCAGAAACAGTTTCATCCCAAGAACTATAAATGCACTCAATCAGTCCATCAAGTGCTCCTTGTAGAACTGTTTGTACTTATAAGAATAATTACCTCACTGTAAACTTACATCCATCTATCCATCCATTATCCAACCCGCTATATCCTAACTACAGGGTCATGGGGGTCTGCTGGAGCCAATCCCAGCCAACACAGGGCACAAGGCAGGAACCAATCCCGGGCAAGGTGCCAACCCACTGTGGGACACACACAAACACACCCACACACCAAGCACACACTAGGGCCAATTTAGAATTGCCAGTCTACCTAACCTGCATGTCTTTGGACTGTGGGAGGAAACCGGAGTGCCCGGAGGAAACCCACGCAGACACAGGGAGAACATGCAAACTCCACGCAGGGAGGACCTGGGAAGTGAACCATCCATCCATTATCCAACCCTCTATAACCTAACTACAGGGTCACAGGGGTCTGCTGGAGCCAATCCCAGCCAACACAGGACGCAAGGCAGGGAACAAACCCCGGGCAGGGCGCCAACCCACCGCAGCACTGTAAACTTTCGATACAGTTATAATATTGCACAACCTGAGCCACTTTTTAAAGTGCATATTTACATATGATGATGATATCATTTTTAAGATGAAATGCAGCAAAATATGTTTATTACATTATACAGATAAAATGTTAACTTCATTTAAATAATCTATACTGTTAATAATTAAACATGTGAGGACACTGTGTCATAGCGCTAGCGAGGAGCTGGCGCTCCGTTCATGGATTGTTCCTGCTTCGCACTGTATTCTTGCTAGGACTGGCATGACCCTGGAAGGATAGATGGATAGTATAATTAAACATGTACTACGAAGATATTTCAATGTTCCTTAAAAGTTTAAAGAATCGGCGTTCTAAGCTTACAGATGGCTTAACGTCTATTACAGAGCTGATTGTGTGGTGATTGGTTACTTGGAGAAAGAAAAGGAAGGACAGGAATTGGGGGTTAGTACTTTAGAAAGAGACAGTACTGCTGCAATAAAGTATTTCATCGAAGGTCATGCATGGCGCAGCAAGCATCTTGCGTGAGGCAGGAACAATCTCTGGACAGGGCGCCAGCTTGTCACTATCACTGCACCACCGTGTTCCCATGTTTAATAAATGCTTAACTTCTATCATCATGAAAATGATATCAAGTATACATCTCAGTATTTTAATTATTCAGAGAGCTGTAATATCACAAATGTAATGAATTCTGTGTCCTGTCGGAGGAAGAGAAAGCCAGTTTAAGAAGAACGTAGTGATTCACACAAATAGAGCACATAGAAGATCAAATACAAAACAAAGCATTTAACATGCTACTTAACTTACGATGTGATTTGAGAAACTAGTAAATTAAATGATTTTAAGATGAAGTTTATGATGTTCTACTTTAATGACAAAATAAACTACGTGATTAAAGTGGAATTTTCAAGATTAAAGTTGACATTTTGTGCTTTTTTCCCAACTGTGTCCCTATTTTTTTTTTTCTCTGTACCCTAATAAGCTTTCATATGACACTCAGATGCTGGGCTACAACTCCTCTTTTCACGGCAACTTTGATATCTGACAGCTTCTTTTTTATTTCGGGCACTGTACGACTTTCTGAACTTGAGCTTTCAAGTTTCTCCAACACTTTGCCACTTGATCAACTTCCTTTGTTTTGTTTATACCACTGTTTAAACCAACCAATAGTACGTTTTTCTTTGCCTCCACTTGGTATTCGCTGAAATTCTTCTATTACCCTCCTGTGCTTTTGTCATTGGCTATTCATAGAATGCTGAGCTTATGGGCTATTTATATTGATTTGCATATTCAAAGAGGCGTAATTCTGGGAGGAGTTGGGGTGGAACAGCAGGCACATGCACGTGTGTTACTTTTCAGACTGACTGGGATTGATGAAGTGGAAGTTATGGAAGTTGGCATTCGCACATATTTAGCCATCTGTATTTTTTTGTGCGTACGCTCATGTCAACCTTTGTCCTTACGCCATGTTTTAGTGTGAATTCTATGCACAGGGTTATGCATGAGGCCCCAGGTGTTTTTAGACTTCTTCCATTACACAATTAGTGTGGCCATTGTGCTCCTCTGAACACTCAGAGCTTTACAGATGGTTTTATCCCTTTGCTTCATTCCATGTTTCACCACAACTTGATTCTACAGAAAGTTCCTTGTACTTCATGGCTTGTTTTTTGTCCTGATATGCAATGTGATTTGTTGAATCTTCTATACACAGGGATACATGTGCCTTTCTGAAGGAGGTCCAATCAATTCAGGGGGCCACAGGTGGACTCTAATCAAGTTCTTGAAACATCTCAAGAAGAATGAAAGCAAACAAGAGACACCTGAGCACAACCTGGAGTGTCACAGCAAAGGGCCTAAAGACTGTTAGGAATGAAAGGTTTCAGTTTTTGATTTTGAATATTTTTTTGCAGACCTTTTAAAAATCATGAGGTCACTTTCTTGTTAAAGGTTATTGAATGTACAATGAAGGGCAGAAATGGACAATTTCTCCATTTCAGAATAAATCTACAACAAAACGAAATGCACAGAAAGTGAAGGGGTCTGAATATGCCTGGAATCCACTGCATTTATAATATTACCAGTAACATTACATTTTATATATCTTTTGTATTTATTGTTTGTACTGTGCTTCCTTGTGCTGTCTTACGCTGTCTTACCTACTTTCTGTGTAAGAAGTGAAATGTTTGTAATGTTGGTATGTTGTCTTGCGTACACTTGTCTTTTATGTACCTGTCTTTTATGCCTGCACATTGAGCCTGGAGAAACGCAATTTCATTCAGCTATGCATCTGTTGTTGTACTGCTGCATGGTATGAATGACAATAAAGTTCACTTACTTACTTACTTACTAACGTGCAGTGAATACATTTGACTCAGAGGTTGATGCACTTGCTGCTTCCTGAGCAGCTCTTCTTTTCTCCACCCTAGTGGCCCACTTCATCTCTTCTTTCGTCGCCATCTCTTAACGTTAAAACTGATTAAGTCAGTGTTTGTGTTGCAATTACTTAATAAATTTTCCTAAATAAATAAAATTTTCCTTAATTTTTCACTTAACCTGGCACTTCAGTCTGCCTCAAGAATGATTTAAGATATGAAGAGGTAGGGGAAGTGACGGCGAAGGTGGTAGGGAATGAGAACGACGCCCGTACACATGCACCGCACGGTCACCCTGCTGGCTGCTGCCAAGAGTTGATTCTACAATAAAATAAAATAAAAATAAAAAGAGGAATAACCTTGGAGGTCAATCATCACCCAAAAGCAGAGAGTAGACCTCAAGTAGTATATGTGTACTAAATTTCAGGTCAATAAGTCAAACGGTTTGCAAGCTACAGGTGATTTAAAATCCTTTACAGACAAATGGACAGCCACAGTAGCGTATTATAGACGAAGGTAGCAGTAGTGAGAAGTTAAGCAAAATGACCCCTTTTATTGGCTGACTAGAAAGATTACAATATGCAAGCTTACGAGGCAACTCAGGCCCCTTCTTCATGAAAGATGTCAATTACAAAGGTGTGGGGAGTCACCATGTATAAAAAACACAATTTAAATGTAAGGCGTCTTCAATTAGATGGTGAGTTACAGCTTAGTGAGGATGTCTGGTACGATAAGACAGCATTAGGGATCAAGGCCTCATATTTGGAGTGTGTTACAGACCACCTAATGACATCAATAGTTTCAATTTACATCCTTTTATAATATTAAAAACACCAGTTTAAAGGGGGATTTTACAGTCTTGGGAGTGATTAAGTACCTGAAGCTTAACTGGGCTAACCCTACAAATAGTGGAGGACAAGAACAGGAGTTTATAGACGTAACGAGTGATTGTTTATAACTCTGTATCTTAAATCATCTGAGCCACATGCGGTTTCTTCTTTTACCACACAATAAGGTCCTCCACTAGCCTCCTGTACTTCGACTCATTTCTGTTACTAATGCAGCCTATGATGGAGGAGTCATCTGAGAATTTCTGTACGTGGCAAGAATAAACAGGAAGTGAGAAAGAACAGCTCCCATGAGGTACTCCAGTATTACACACCACCACTTCTGACACACAGTCGCTCAGACTCACAAACTGCTGTCTATTGGTCAGGTAGTCTGTGATCCAGGAGATTGTGGAGACATCAAGATGCAAAGTCTTAACCTTTTTCCCCAATCAATTAGGCAAAATGGTGTTAAAGATACTGGATAAATCAAAGAATATTATGCTGACTGTGATGCCAGCTTTGTCCATGTGGGAGTAGACTCTGTGGAGCATGGAGATTAGAGCATCCTCAACACCTACATGTGTCTGATAGGCAAACTGCAGAAGATTGAGATGTTCTCAAACCAGAGGTTAGAGGTGTTTCAGGATCAGCCTCTCAGAGATCTTCACGATGTATGAGTAACTGAAGTCCTCTGGATCCCTGGATCACAGCAGCATATGTGAAGAACAGGAGTGCCAGTGAAAAGTCAGCGTGGGTTTGGATGAGGAGATCATGTCTTACTAGTAAGGTGAAACTATAAGAGGAAGCAACAAAAGCAGACTAGATACGTGTAAAAGATTAAAAAGCACAGTCTGTCTATGGCTACAGAATTGACTCAAACACAAGAAGCAAAGAGATGTGTTGAGCTTAACCTTATCAGTACTTGATCACGTTAACAGTGGTGTCCTTCAGGGGTCAGTATTGGGGGTGATGCTTTTTTTTAATATAAAAAAATGATCAGACACTTTTACAATGATAACAAACTGGGTGTATTGGTAGATAATGCAGAATCAGAAGGATTTGAAGAGCATAGAGGTTCGGGCAGAAATGTGGTTGATGAGATTTAATGTAAATTAAAATTTTATGTGTTATATGTAAGAAGTAAACATTTTAGATTAAATTACACAATCAGAGGTCTGAAACTTGAAAGAATAAAAGCCTGGGAATTGTAGTAAAATGATCATTATTACATTAAGATAGTGGACAGAGGCCATGAATAAGATTAGCAGGATGCCAGGTCATATAGCGCCCCTATGTGGAGCACAAGTCACGTTAGGTTATACTAAAGCTTTATGACACACTGGTGACGCCTCATCTGGAGTGTTGTGTGCAGTTTTGATCTTCAGGCACATAAAGTCTGTTGCAGCACTAAAGAAAGCCCAGAGAAGATCAACACGGCTGATTCAGGACTGAGAGGTCTGTACTATGAGGATAGACTGAAGGAGTTGAACCTTTTCAGCTTAAACAGAGGAAGGTGAAGATGTCATAAATTAAGTTGTTAACATTATGAAAGTAATTTCTATGGTGGATGCACTTTATTAAATTAGATGGATCACACAGATGTTAACATTTTTCTCCAGAAAGAGAACAACAGACACAAGTAAAAAGTGTGGACTATAGGACCTTTCAAAAATTGACAGTTATTTTGAAAAATATTGAATAAGTTTAGTGGGCTTTATGAGATGAATGGCCTGATCTCATTACAATTGTTCTAACTGAGGAGAAGAGTCCTGGAGGAGCTGATGACCGGAGACACAAGACCAGTGACTTACCTTTAATATGAGTGTCAATGGGAGTGGGCTGGAGACTGGCCTGAATGTTCATCAAGAGGTCTGGTCCTGGTGAGATAAGAAGAAGAGTCAGTTACAGCAGGAAAGGGGCAGATTAACAAAAACATATGGAATTAAACAGTGAGGTATACAACCAGAAAAATATCAAAAACGAAGGTGCAATTTGTCTGGCAACAACGAAGAGTTAACATCTGAAAGTAAAGAACAAACCATCAATGTGTGTCCCTATTGGGAGTCTGAAATTAACTGTCCAGGAAAGAAGACCAAGAAAATTACACACCAGACAGTATTAGCAACAGCAGACATATTGTGTGTTTATCATGCTGAGGAGAGCAGGAGGCAAAGTGGAGAGCAGGGACTCTTTACTGAGGCCTCAGGGGAACAATAAGCTTCATAGGGATTTGAGGGGGAAACTTCTAAAAATACAAAGATAGATGAGCATGAGTGTGGGCATCTGGGGGCATCTAAAGCTCATGTTTACACACATCAACATTAGTGGTGTCAGAAGACACTAGAATCTGTAACTTCCTGTTAAAGTAAAGAAAAAGAAAATATTATTACTGATCATCCTGGTGAGCTGTAGTTGTAGGGTTATAAATGACAGGTGGAACACAGGTGACAGTAGCAAACCAGTTACTAAATAATATGGTAGGACCACTGACCCATTTAAAGACTTTAACAGACACATAAAAGAGAAAATGAGGGGAAATGGAGGAAGTGTTAGCATTGATGGCCAACAATCAGACATCTCGGTGTAAGTGATGGACCTGACAGTTGTGTGTCCAGTGGCCTACAGACAGTAATGTTATGTTTTGTGTTCCTGTGACTCTCACTTTGCCTCCTTTTGTGATTTCTACACATTCATTGTTTTGCTCTCTCTCAAAACCCCATTAACTCACCGCCCTCTGTCACCTCCTTCAGTATTCTTGTCATGTTTGGTGATGGAAATCTCACAAGTTCTTCAGCTAGTGCCACCCACAGGCTCACCAGTACCATACGCTCCATCTTCATTATGTCACTGATGAAGGACTCCACACCTGCCTGCCTCTGACCCTCTTCTTTTGCTTTGAATCTCTGAAAGACAAGCAAGTCACCAGAGGGTCACATTAAAAAAGACCACTGGGGGAGCAGAGTAGAGTGGTCAGTAGGGTAGTTGCTATGGAGGGTCAGACAGTCTCAGATGATTCTCCTGAGCTCACCATCTCTGCTCAGCTTTCTGTGCCTCGTACTGACAGGGAGACCTGCCTACCTTGGCTTCATCATTAGTGAGGATGTTCTTGGTGACCAGATTCTGCAGGATACTCGTGATGTCATATTCAATCACATAAGCCAGGTGGGGCTTGTAGAACTCTGTGATCTTGAGGAGATCCTCATGAGAGAAGGTTTGTATTACTTTAGGAAACTTGTGTGTTAAACCTGAAATGGAAAGAGAAAAAAATGAAAATTAAGAGATGCAGGTGTGATGGAAGCTCAGGGATGAGAATTCAGTCTGACATGACCACCTCTCTCAGTCCTAACTAGTGGGCTCATCTATTCACACAGTAAATATGACGGAATAACATCAGTGACAGGCTGAACTGGTCTCATAACACAGTGGAGCTGCTGTATATAAGAAGGGGAATAGCAGACACTTTTTACTGTGTAGACTCTGCTCCTTTAATATGAGTAGTGACGTCCCTAACATGTTCTACAACTCTGTGATGACCAGTGTGGTTTGCTCGGTTAGTAATATCACTTTAAGAGAGGACCACCAATTCAACAAGATGATTAGCAAGACACTCAATCATTGGCCACAAAGCTTAGGTTTGGCGGAGTGGATCTTTGACACACTGAATGAGCTCTGATCTCCAAGGCTCAAAGATTACAGCTGTCTTGGTCACTGTAGTGTGGTCAGCTTCCTGCTCCAAAAGAAATGTTCATACCTGACTTTAAAGGAAACAGCAGCCTGTGGTGATCAAATTGAATCAAAGGTCCTTTCCAGTTACAGATCCAGTGCTTTATTTGCTCATCAGATTTAACCAGAGTTCAGTTTGGAGTTTCAAGCCTAAAACATGAATGTCCTTTTTGGTTCCTTTTTTGAGTGAAGGTGTCTCCACAGACATGTCAGCTCATCCTTGACTTTTGTCTTCATTCTCAGATGACTCAGATGACCACAATGTTAGTAGAGCCGTAGTTTTGCCCTTCATTTTACTGTTCAGGTAGTGGTAGTGCAGTCGGCTTTCTGCTCCTCTTCTTATTACAATACAATACAATACAATAGAATACAATTTATTTTTGTATAGCCCAAAATCACACAATAAGTGCTGCTATGGGCTTTAATGGGCCCTGCCTCTTGACAGCACCCCAGCTTTGACTCTCTAAGAAGAGAAGAAAACTCCCCAAGAAAACCCCTTTTATGGAAAAAAATGGAAAACCTTAGGAAAGGCAGTTCAAAGAGGGATCCCTTTCCAGGCAGGTTGGGCGTAAAGTGGGTGTCAATAAGAAGGGAGTCAATACGATACAATACAATGCATAGAACCAAGGCTATTATAGTTTTGCCTTTTTATATTAGTTTTTATTTCTATATTTTTCTGACCTTACTTGGAAATTCAGTTTAGTTTTAGTTTTCCTTCATCGTGTATTTTTAGTTTTTATATATATTAGTTTCAGTTTTAGTTTTAGTAATTATGGAATGGTGTGCCTACAGAGTTAGTTTTGTGTCACAATTAGACAGAACTGTACACTTAACAGATTTGGATATGAGTTTAATGTTAGTAGAAGCTTACTACACTGCCTAGTTTACTATCTGGTTTTGTTTTTGCCTGATAAAAACAAGCATAATCAAAACTAAACACTGAATACGAACAATTTTACACAATTTTATAATTTTTTAAATATTTTCTCATGAAAACCACAGGGGCTTAGGAAGATCAGGGCTCTTAGACTTGAGTCAGTGTGCAGACCCCACCTAGCTGTATTGAGGGAAACAAAGAACAACAAGCATGTAGTGTCAAGGTTAGGGGTGGTGAGTCTTGAATAGCCCACTATAAGAACAGTAAACCCATAATGAGCAGAGCAAGAGCAGGTAATAGGAGTATGGACAGGCACAAAACGACAGAGACACCGTCTGAGATTAAGAACAACATATACATTATCTAAACCTGTTTATCCAAAGCAGGATTGCAGGAAATCTGGAGCCTACCGCAGCAGGTTTGGATGCAAGGCAGGAAAAATCCCTGGTATGCAATATGTATGATAAGGTTGATGTTAAGAAAAAAAAAGAATATGATATTTCAACTATCTATTTTGAGAGAGAGAGAAAAACATTGAAAAAGGGAGACAAATATTTTAAAATATAATTCTGCTAATGGATTACTTTCACAATATCAGGTATTTTGAGTTGTGAATATGAAATAAAAAGATAAATTAATAAATATGGAATAAATACAAAAACCCATTAGTATGTTTAGTTTTTTATCACTAGTCAGACTCTCTACCTTTGTTTGTATCGCTTCGTTGTTAAACAATGTTTTTAAAGCAAAAGTGATTGGTCAGCAACAATATGCTGGTCTTGTATGATGACCTAGTCAGTCTCTCGATCAGTGCCATTTTATTTTCAAAACCTGGGAGTGCTCTTCCCTTGACTTTCTTGTATTCTCAGATATAGGGATGGATATTTGAGGAGTAAACCGCAAAACAATGATTATATTTTTATATTATGTACATTAAGGAACCGTTAACACAAATCAAAATAATAATATATTGATCAATTATTATAAAAGTAAAGTTGAATCAATCAGACTCTGCAGCTGTATAAATAAAAAAATGTGTTCAGGTAAAGTACAATCCAATCCAATACAGTTTATTTTTGTATAGCCCAAAATCACACAGGAAGTGCCGCAATGGGCTTTAACAGGCCCTGCCTCTTAACCCTAACCCTAACCCCCCAGCCTTGACTCTCTAAGAAAACAACGAAAAACTCCCCCC
>JANRMT010062791.1:194418405-194437797 GCA_026402145.1 Polypterus bichir lapradei
AAAAAGTTTAGAAATATGGAGCAGAATTTAACAGTAGATGATATCATATAATAAGATTCGGATATTTTTAGAGTCCTGGAGACCTCATCCATCAAGCTGCCTCCACCCATTTGGCCATTCCATGGCTGAAACAGTGCTGGCCCAGCCAATCCGATGAAACAACCCCTCTTTCCCACGATTCCTGCGATCCTCCATCAGGGATGATAAAGTACCACTTCCGGGTGATGGATTTGGCCCAAAAGTTAACACAGATCATCTATAATTGTGGTGTAACAACCACATGCCGAATTTCATCCATCTACAGTATATACTTGCGTTTTTGAGTTATCGTGTTTACACAAACAGATAGATACACACATAGACGCGCGCGTGTACACACACAATTCCAAAAAACAGTATTGTTGGACATTGGCTAGTTTATAACGTCCAGATTCATCAAAATATCGAGGTCGAATTTTTTCATGATTACTATACTTTCTTTATACTTCGTATATGAGAAAGTAAAAACGATTTCTCCTGTGTGAAGTGGCAGGTGAATTGCTGTCAACAAAAAGCAGACACCTGAGAAATAAACTGAAGCGTTACTCACTCATGATTTTTCTCTCCATATGGTAAACATTTTGTTGACCAGCACATTCTGATTTCAGCTGTTTGAATTACATCTCAATACGCAACAAGCACAAAGAAAGGCGGCACGCAAATCGCTTTCTATTTCTCACGCTTTACGCATCCGCACTCAGCTTGCTCTGTCACCGCAAATGCTGTGTGAACACCCGCCCTCCGTCACCAGCCGCTGTTCACTGGATGAATAAATGCGGGCTGCTTGTGGTGGATGCCTTTCTGTTTTAGAGAAAACTTATAAGGGTTAAAGACTAACGGCAAGAATATTCATTAAAAAATGAAAACTAAAAATATCCATCCATCCATTTTCCAACCCGCTGAATCCGAACACAGGGGAGCCAGTCCCAGCCAACACAGGGCACAAGGCAGGAACCAATCCTGGGCAGGGTGCCAACCCACCGCAGGACACACACAAACACACCCACACACCACTAAAAATATTTTAGTAAATTATTATTTTATTTCAGTTAGTCTTTCCAGCTACTTTAATAGTTTAATTTAGTTATTTTAATAATAGTTTCAGTTTTGATTTTATTTATCGTTAACTATAATAGCCTTGCACAGAACAGAACAAATCCTCAATACAGTATAAAAATAAAAACTTTACAAGTACGGAGCAGAATTTAACAGTAGATGATATCCCATAATATGATTTGGATGTGGGGCATCTCTTATAGTAGCAGGCAGACCATTCCACAATTTAGGGGCCCTGTAACTAAAAGCTCGACCTCCCACTGTTATTTTATTAATCCTTGGAATCATAAGCAGACCGGCATCTTGAGATCTTAATGTGCGCTCAGGTTTGTAAGTCATGATAAGTTCAGACAAGTAAGCTGGACCTTGGCCATTTAAGGCTTTATATGTTAAAAGGAGGATTTTGAAATCTGCCCTAAACTTAACCGGGAGCCATTGTAAGGATTTAAGAACTAGAGTTATGCGTTCGTATTTTCTTGTTCTTGTAATAATTCTTGCAGCAGCATTTTGTATTAACTGGAGGCTATATAAAGAACAGTTTGAAAATCCAGTGAACACAGCATTGCAGTAATCAATCCTACTAGAAATAAATGCATGAATTAATTTCTCAGAATCCTGTTTATTTAGAAAGCGCCTTAATCTCTCAACATTTTTAAGATGGAAGAAACATGATTTGGACAACTTTGTAATGTGCGCTTTAAATGACATGCTAGAGTCAAAGATAACTCCTAGATTGCGGGCTGATTCAGTAAAATTAATTGGGATTCCAACTGAGTTAAATGACGACAAAATATTGCTTTGATCAGCGTCATTCCCTCCAAAAATTAACATCTCTGTTTTATCTGTATTTAAAGACAAGTAGTTCTCATTCATCTACTCCTTTAATTCACTAACACAACTAATTAAAGACAACATCGGAGAAACTTCATTTGATTTAAATGAAAGGTATAACTGGATGTCATCTGCATACGAGTGAAAATTAACATTATGTTTCCTAATGACAGATCCCAGTGGAAGCATGTAAAGTGAAAACAGTAAAGGTCCCAGTACTGAGCCCTGCGGGACACCATATTGAACTTCTGTGTATAATGATGGAGTCCTGTCAGCACATTTCTGTACATATTGGAATCGATTTGGTAAATAAGAACTAAACCAAGCAAGCACAGTGCCTGTAAGCCCAACATCGTTTTCTAGCCTGTGCAGTAAAATAAAATGGTCAATGGTGTCAAACGCTGTACTTAAGTCCAACAACATAATTACAGTGGAGTTTCCTTCATCAGAGGATATCAGAATATCGTTTACAACCAGCATTAGTGCCGTTTCTGTACTATGACCAGTGCGGAAACCAGACTGGAATTTCTCAAATAAATTGTAATGCGTAAGGTGTGACTGAAGCTGATTGGCAACTACTTTTTCTAGTATTTTAGAGAGAAAGGTTAAATTTGAAATAGGCCTATAATTATTTAGTATGTGTGGGTCTAGGTCTGATTTTTTAAAGATAAGAAGTTTTGGGATAGCCAAGATTTAACTTCATCTAAACAAGATAACAAGGCATTCATAGCCAGGGGATCATTTTTCTTAAAAGGTAAATAAATTTGTGTGTCATCAGCATAAAGGTGAAATGATACCCCATATTTTCTAAAAATAGAGCCTAGAGGTAGCATATACAGAGAAAATAAAGTGGGAGACAACACAGAGCCTTGAGGAAGACCACAGGAGAAAGAGGACGTCGAGGAGAAGAAGTCTCCTAGCCTAACCACGTAATTCCTATCAGATAAAAATGACAGAAACCATTTTAAAACTGTGCCAGAAAGACCCACCCAGGACTCTAGTCTATTTAGTAATATTGAATGATTAATAGTATCGAAAGCAGCTGATAAATCTAATAGAACAAGGACCACAGAATCCCCCGTATCAGTGGCTAAAAAGATGTCATTTAACACTCTCAAGAGGGCTGATTTGGTATTGTGGGCCGCCTTGAAACCAGATTGAAAATGCTCAAACAAATTGTTTAAAGCAAGAAAAGATTGAAGTTGGAAAAACACAATCTTTTCCAAAACCTTAGAAAGAAACGGTAGGACCGAGATAGGGCGATAGTTTTTTAAAACTGACAAATCGAGTGAAGGATTCTTGAGGAGGGGAGTAACAGTAGCCACTTTCAAATTAGAAGGAACCACGCCTGTTAAGAGGCACTTATTAAAAAAGGACGCTAGGCCCGGTCCGATCGAATCAATGATTTGTATTAAAAATCTAGGATGGATAGCGTCATATGGAGAGGAGGATGGCTTCAGTTTAGCAATAGTATCTTTGAGTGACTGTATAGAGACTGGTTCAAAAGTATCCCAAGACATAGACAACGGCAGAGGAGCAGGCTGCTTGGTAGAGAAAATATGGGCTCCCAGACCAGGTTTACTTACTTTGTCTTTAAAAAATCTCGAGAAGCTTTCACAAAGGGCAACAGAAGCAACTGACACAGTGTGTACCGGGGGATTGACAACAGAATTAATAACAGAAAACAAGACCTTAGGTCTAGACTGACTATGCAAAATTAAATTAGAAAAATAGGTTGCCTTAGCTGATTTGGCAGCTCTCTGATAAGCCGATAGACTATCTTTGAACAGCTGTAGAGAAATGTGTAACCTGTCTTTTTTCCACTTACGCTCAGACTTTCTACAAATCTGCCTTAGTAGCCGAGTCTCTGCAGAATGCCACACTTCAGATTTAGGTTTGAGCTTAAGAGGTTTAAAAGGAGCAGTTTCATTCATTACATCAAGCCAGGCATTTTGTAACAGACTGAGATGTTCGTCTGCATCCAAGTCTGATAATGGAGAATCCAACAGTAGATGAGAGCAAAGCTTTGTAAAACACTGACTAAAATTGACACTAAACTGAGGTGAGTAAACCCTAGTCAGAGATGTCACTTTAGAAGAAACATAAGGAAGGCTAGGAAGACACATGGAAAATAAAACAGGCTTGTGATCAGAGAGCATATAGTCAGAGACAATAACATCAGTAATATCAACTCCATAAGAGAGGATGAGGTCAAGAGTATGTCCATGAATGTGAGTGGGACTTTTAACCCACTGTGTCAGATTAAAAGCCTCAATTAGATTAAGAAATTCCCTCGAGAGAGGGTTTGACTGACAACAAACATGAACGTTAAAATCGCCCATCAATAAAAAACGATCAAATTTAGTAACAATATTACCAATAAAGTCAGTGAATTGCTGAAGAAAGTCCTTATCTGAGTGAGGAGGACGGTAAATCAGCCCTAGGCAGATAGGACCGTTCCAGTCGAGGTGAATAAGTTGAGCTTCAAAGCTGGTATAAATATCCGGAGAGATCGAGGAACACTGTGCACGGTGAGAGTTTTTCAGAACAGTCGCTAGCCCACCCCCACGTCCGTTTTGGCGGGGGGGAATTATAAAATGTACAGTCTACCGGGACCAACTCAGCGAAGGGGGTAAGATCACCACATTTAATCCATGACTAAGTAATGAACATAAAATCCAGATTTTGCGAGGAGAAAAAGTCATTCAACAGAAATGTCTTGTTTACCGCTGAGCGAGCATTAATTAAAACCATTTTAGGTGAAGGAACAGCGTCGGGTAAGAGAGAGACTCTACACAGCGGCCGTAGCGTACCTGAGTCAACTCCAGATCTGCGGAGATAGTGGCCGATCCGAGGGAGTCCAAGCCGGGGGGTAGAGGGTGAGGACAGGGGAAGAGCAGGTCGAAGCCACCGGTGCGCCTGATCCACGAGACGACAAATCACAGAGCCACCTTGTAGCGGCTCGGAAAACGGGCTTGTAATACAGCCCGCATGCAGGTGGGCTTTTAACTTGATCGCGAATCCTCCCCTGCATCCACGTTTCCTCCTGCGTTTCCTCCGAAGAATGTTTAAAGGCCAGCGGCGAATACAGTCCGGAATGACAATTTTGAAATTCTCATGTTGTTTGTTAAGAACACACTCCATCTCCGACTTGTGAAAATTAAAAAGAGTTGATCGAATATCCAAGAGAGACTGACGATCATAGACTATAAGGGCACTACAGTTTAAATACAGTGCACTCAACCAAACTATCAGGCAGGAGAGCAGTAGACGGCATGCCGACACAGGCGCCATCTTACAAAGAGTAAAAGGAGAAGAAAGCCTGCAGTCATATAAATGGTTTTCCACAATTACACTCGTCTTACTCAAAGTATCTATAAATTTTGAAGCACAATTACAATGTATGTTTCGCACTGTCTTTGTTTTAATCTGTGAGTGTGTTGGTAACGGAAGGACTAAATCAAATGTAATTAAGTAGTGATCAGAAATAACTTCATTTAATGGAGTGATATTTAAAATTTGAATTTCAACTTTGTAAGTTATAATTAAATCTAATGTGTGGTTATGATTATGAGTTGGACCTTTGACAATCAGACAAAATCCTACTGAATTTAACAAATAAGTAAAACATTTGCTAAAAGTGTCAGTTTTCACATCAATGTGTACATTAAAATCCCCCATCAGTACTATGTGATTATAATTTATAGCCAAATCAGGTAAAGGGTTGTTACTGTAAATTCAGTCATGAACAATGAATATGGCCCTGGTGGTCTGTAGACTAGCACTATAATTGTGTTGGAATCTCTTTTAATATTTAAAATGAATGCTTCAAAAGTTGTGAAGTCGCCTAAATTTTTAGACATGATTTGCATTTTATTACAATGAATTATTCCAAGGCCTCCTCCTCGACCAGAATCTCTAGACTTATGAAGGAACGAGTATCCATCTGGTGACGCCTCAGCTAGGGGAACAGTGTCACATTTACTAAGCCAGATTTCAGTGAGAAGGCACAGATAAGATTTTGTACTTAATATAATATCATTCACCAAAACAGCTTTACTGACAAGAGAGCGAATGTTCAATAAGCAGCATTTAAAACTGCAGGCTTCATTCTGAACTGCTGATATATTTTTTGTTTTAATTCAAAGTAAATTTCTATTACAGATGACCCCTGGTGGAGGGTCTGGTTTTATCGCTTGGTCTAATTATACACCTTATTTTTTGGTTATCAAGTAATTTATGGTTTGCATCAAGACAAAATTTACTGGATGCCCCACAACAGGGATTATAGGTAACAGCTTCAGGATAGTAACAGGTGGGATAAACAACAGCCTGGATGGTGCTCTAATCAGTCAACCAGGCAGTTTTGCTGCCATATTTTGGGATAATACATAAGATCCCCTCCAGTTAGGATGAAGACCATCTCTTTTGAAAAATCTAGGCCTTTCCCAAAAATCATCCCAATTATTCACAAATGCTATGCTTTTATTTGCACACCAGGTTTCTAGCCAGCAGTGAAGGGAATGCAATCTGCTATAAATCACATCCCCTCTATTTAATCTTGGTAAGGGGCCAGATACAAATAAATTCCAACATTTTCTTTTAGCTTTGGTGCAGAGATGAAGTTCCTCTTTAATATCTCAGATTGCTGTAAATAAATATCATTAGTGCCGACATGCAGCAATAAGGTAGATACTTCAGCATCTGAGACACGGTCCAATGTGGCCTCTATGCCAGAAATCTTGGCCCCTGCGAGGCATTTAACATTAATTGCTGGTTTAGCATAGTTTGGAATTCTAACATTCCGTACTATGGAATCGCCAATTATGAGCACTTTCTTATTCTGATTAATTATCAGGACTTGTGTGCCACAGAATGCCAAGCCAAATGGGACAATGCCAACTTGTCCTACAGTGGAGTGGAGCTACTGGCGCACATCACAACCAACTTTTGCTACAGCAGTAAAAGTTTTTTTTTTTCCAACTTTAACACCTCAACTCTTTCATCAGTGTATGTGTGTGCTTTATGTTTTTGTGACGTCTATAATTGTGTTTTACTTGTGAACTCATTACAGCACTCTGAGCCTGAATTCCATTAAGAGGAACAGACAAAATAAACTGAACTGAACTGAAACAGTGACATCACAGGATCTGCCTGTCAGTTCATATTTGATTATGGAGGTGCTGCTGGTCGGCTGTTCCCACATTTGAAGAGTGAGGTGAGTGACAATTCAATGTCAAGTGATGTTGATGCATCCAACCCGGTTGGCCTCCTATTTTTCATGTCATCTCTCAGCCAATCAAAATGCACACACAACAGTGGTGAAGATGTCAATGTCAATTTATTTATATAGCACATTTAAAACAACATAGTAATGCTGCGGCCAAAGTGCTTTACAATAATAGAATAAAAGAAAAAACAATAAATAAAATAATAATAAATAAATAAAAGATGAGGCACAATTGGCAGAGTTGGCTTTTGGGGTAATTTCCTAATAAGTTTGGACTTCTTGAAGAACAAGCCCCCTGTTCTTTAGACAATTGGCTGCAGTGCCTCTTTTGTATGTTAGGTGATTTTTAAAGTTGTCTTGTTGTTCTCTGAACAGTTGGCTTAATGAATCCTGCATATAAGAGACTAAAGGGCACTAACAAGCCTGCCACTCGCCTTTTAGTGGTACAACTTTAGTTAGCTACACATTTATATTAGTAATTAGCAATTGAGTGCCTGCCCATATAAGGTAAATATTTGCGGGTGAAGGACTGTGCTTAGCATATTCATAAGTGCAGCTACTGCGGAAATCGGCACACCTCCCACGTAATTGACTGCCTGCCCATAGACACGCAGCCGCTAAATATTTGCGACCACACACTCGGTATATGAACAAGCCAGTTTCCCTTTCGGTTTGTACATGTTCAGTCTCTCCCTGTGCATTTCCTGTGCAGCGAGCAAGAGAGAGAGAGTGAGAAAGCGTGACACACACAGGCAGCGCGAGAGAGAGCTGGACGCATTAAGGTAGGAAGGCAGTTAAAGAATGCACTGGTCTTGATTTTGTTTTCACTTCTGTTTCAGCGTGCATTGTTGCAATGTTATTTTTCTTGGTGGTTTATTAAATTACGGATTTTTTCAAATGATCATTTTTTTCCTGTGCTTAAAACTCATTAAAAAAAGTGCTTTTAGCCAGCGGTTGGTAGCACTATAGCGCAAACTATTGCAGTGTTAGTTTTCTCTGTTGTTCAAGGTTTTCTCAGTGTTCAATGTTTTTACATTTAGTTTACTATTATGCTGTGCATTCTATGGTATAATTATATTTGTGCTTAAAAACTAAAAAAATATATTTTTACATACAGTTTGTATGGTTTGGAATGGATTAATTGTATTTACATACAATCCTATGGGAGAAATTGCTTCGGTTCACGACCAAATCAGTTTATGACCAGAGTTTTGGAATGAATTATGGTTGTAAACCGAAGTTACACTGTACCGGGAATGCCTGTTAAACATCTTAGATTCACGAGTAGCGATTTGGGTGGTGAGATGTCTATCGAGGTGATGACTGTAATATTTATATGTCATTGAAATGTATTATTATCAGGCATGGTTTAGGCACCTATGTCATCAGGAAGGCACCAGAAAAAGGGACCTCAAGGTTACTATTATGGAAGTTAATTTAGAGCACGGATGCTGTGAATGTAAGAGCTGTAATAAATAAAGTTCCCCTGCATACTTTATAAGAAAGTCTCAACATGATTTCATTTTTCACAATTTGTGAAAACAAGAAATGGTGTCAGAATAGAGGACAGTCATGGATTTTGTTGGAGTTCCCTCACCACGAATTGACTGGGATTGTCTTAACCTGCTGGGAGAATGGAAAAAGTTCTGACAGCGCGTGGAGCTGATGTTTTCTGGGGCGCTAAAAGGCAAAGACGAGAGTGAGAAATGCAGCTACCTGCTCCTGTGGACTGGGGAAAAAGGAAAAGACATTTTTAACACATGGACTGTCACCCAGGAGGAAGCCAAGGTACTGAAAACTTATTATGACCGCTTTGAGGCGTTTGTCATGCCTAAGACGAATATGATATTCACGAGATACAAGTTTAATGAGAAGATGCAGGGGATAAACGAGACTTTTGATCACTTTGTAACGGAGTTAAAATTGCTGGTGAAGGACTGTGCTTATGCAAACGAAGATGAGATGGTCAGGGATAGAATAGTGTTTGGCACAAACTCAGTGAAAGTGCGAGAGAAACTTTTAAGTGCCGGGTCAGAGCTAACATTAAATAAAGCCATGGAATATCGCAAGATCACACAACATAGCACAAGCACAGCTGAGAACCTTCGATGCATGTACCCCGAGCGGCTAACGTGAACTGACTGTGAACGCAGTACGCAGACAACAAGCAAGAGCTCCAAAGAGTGCTGAACAAAAAACGTATTACATAATTGAGAAGGCAGCAAAAGAATATGAAGCGGGTGACGCATACAAGCATATTCATAAGTGCAGCTACTGCGGAAACAAAGTACACGGTGGAAAAAGTCAAAGTCCAGCTAAAGGAAGACAGTGTAAAAAATGTGGTAAATTGAACCACTTCACTAAAGTTTGCAGGACTGGGAAAGGTAAACCCGTGCATGCAGTGTGTGATGTCTCAGATAAAGAGGAAGACGAGCTGTTTATTGATGCAGTAAGAAAGGAACAACCATCTGAAGCTGAACAAGACATATCAATAAGAAAGCAAGGTGTAAAGCTTAAGTTTAAAGGAAGTTCATAGACACACTGCCGCTAATATTCGCAGGCAAATCCATAATTTAATACCAGGAATGCCTATTAAACATCTTAGATTCACGAGTACCAATTTGGGTAGTGACACTTCGATGAATGAAACCTGTTATCTTTATAACGGCTGACAAACACGAAATGTAACTTGAACACAACACATCCTCCAAATACGAACCTGATTGAAAGAAATAATGATAATCAAATCCTTGATGACAGCAACACCCATAACAGTCACAAAACAATTACATTGACAATCATGTTACGTTATTTTTAAAATGTTTCCTTTTCTTTTTCATAACTTCTTTAACACACTACTTCTCCACTGTGAAGCGCAGGTATTTTGCTAGTACATATATATGTATATGTATAAGCAGTAATCAGAACAAAGGGTGGCTATTTTCCCCTCTCCGGAATCGAACCTCGGACGTCAGCGCCAGATGCGATGTGGTTCATTTATTTGACAGTATGTAGATTGGATATATATATATATATATATATATATATATATATATATATATATATATATATATATATATATCAAAATACCTGCGCTTCGCAGTGGAGAAGTAGTGTGTTAAAGAAGTTATGAAAAAGAAAAGGGAACATTTTAAAAAATAACATAACATGATTGTTGATTCATTTCTTACTGCATCAATAAACAGCTCGTCTTCTTTATTTGAGACATCACACACTGCATGCACAGGTTTTTTTTTTACACTGTCTTACTTTAGCTGGACATTGACTTTTTCCACCGTATGCTTTGTTTCCGCAGTAGCTGCACTTATGAATATGCTTGTATGCGTCACTTGCTTCATATTTTTTTGCTGCCTTCTCAATTGTGTAATGCGTTTATTGTTCAGCGCTCTTTGGAGCTGTTGCTTTGCCAAACACCACCCTGACCATCTCATCTTCTTTTCCATAAGCATAGTCCTTCACCCGCAAATATTTAGCAGCATAGTGTTTCTATTGGATTGCCACTGACGGACGGCCTTATATTATCAGGCACTCAATTACGTGGGAGGCATGATGATGCAGGACGCAACTCCGCCTCACACGGCGACCGAGCTGCAGGCTATGGCCGGTATATATGTACATAATTAGGTTCCAGTTATGACCGTTACGTGTAGAATTTCGAAATGAAACCTGCCTATCTTTTGTAAGTACGCTGTAAGGAACGAGCCTGCCAAATTTCAGCCTTCTACCTAAACGGGAAGTTGGAGAATTAGTGATGAGTCAGTGAGTGAGTGAGTGAGTGAGTCAGTCAGTGAGGGCTTTGCCTTTTATTTGTATAGATAAACTAGAAGAGCACTTAAAGGTGAAGGTGTTCAGGAGTCAAATGAGGTCTCTGTCTATTTCTCTTGTGTTTTCAGATTCATTGTGACTCCTAGAAGGAAAACCAACCAACTGCTGGGCCTGGAAATGTGAGTAACCATTTCTTAAGCAGAATTTGGGATTTTAAAAACACAAACTTGATGTGGAAGTTGCGTTAAAGTTAGACAAGCATGTGACCATCTGTAAATCACACTAAGACTATTGTGGTGTTGGTATTTTAGGTGTTCTAAGCAGCAGGATAATGAAGTGAACAGAAAATCATTTTTCATTGCACCTTTGAATGCAGAGTCAGTCACACTGTGATGTTAGTCTATTCTTCCATTTGTCCATTTTCTATACCCGACTCTCCTAAACCCATAACTGAACTGGGATCGAGCCACTCATCTTTGATGGTCTCTGTAATGTCGGCTCCAGGATGTCTAAATCATCTATTAAGTCAGTCATCTTCACGAAAAAAAACACATCTACCATTAAAAACATCTAAATGGCAGAAAATCTTATATTTTTAAGTCTGTTTCTCTATGTGTTTTAATTGTGGTAAAATGATCACTTTCTTATTTTAAGAAGTTAGAAGACTAAGATCTGTTGTAAAATTAACATTCCCATTACTGGGCTTAACTCCCATTCAGTGTTTGTCTCGTCTTTCCATCTTGGTGCTTGTTTCAGTATGCATAGTGTTAACAATTAGATGTGACTTAGTTAACTGATATAGTAGGGTGTTGTATCATGTCAGCCATAATGTATGCAATGAAGTGTCAAGCAAAATAACCCCTTTAATTGGCTAACTGAAAAGATTACAATATGCAAGCTTTCGAGGCAACTCAGAGCCCTTCAGGCAGTTTGTAATCAACTGATTTGATTTGACTGATAATTAACTGTAATTAACTAATTTGAAAGTTGGGGCACTTTCTGATATTGCCATTTCAATGATTTTACAAACTACAAGTTGAGACCAATAAGGCTGCTGTGTGTTTTGTTTAGATTTTCTTATAAATGTTTTTATATATATATCTATATCTTGTATATAAACATCTACGTGTGGAAGTGTGGGTGTCTGTCCGGCCCAGAAGTGAGCAGTGGAGTCGGGTTAAGGTCTCCAACTCCGAGGATACACAAGCGAGTTGAGCAAGTGGGCAAAGCGAAACCTCCGAAGAAAGAGTCACTCGCTTAGCGGCTAATACAGGAGTGAGGCGAGCACATCGACAAACAGTGTCCCTTTTACTTTTCCTCCTCTCGCTAATACACAAGTGACGCGCGCACGCTAGCTAAAGGAAACCTCTGAAGAAACATTAAATTAACTGACATCTCGACATTTCAACTTTTTTTCTTATGATTTCAGTACTAGGGTGTTGTACCGTGTTAGCCATTATGAATGTAGAGAAGAGCCAAGCAAAATGACACCTTTTATTGGCTAACTAAAAAGATTACAATATGCAAGCTTTCAAGGCAACTCAGGGCCCTTCTTCATCTTGCATTTTACATCTTGCCTGAAGAAGGGGCCTGAGTTGCCTCGAAATCTTGCATATTGTAATCTTTTTAGTTAGCCAATAAAAGGTGTCATTTTGCTTGGCTCTTATGATTTCAATAATTTCTAGGACCATGTGCTTTTTACAGCACAGGCTTACACAGCCAATATATATAAATATTTTTATATATATATATATATATATTTTTTTTTTATTTATATACCAAAAATAAGCAGAGGCAAAAAGAAAATACGTCTTAACAGATCGGAGTCCACAGCTGAACTAACATTGGGAAGGCTGTTCTATTTATATGAAGCAGACAGGAAGAACTGGGAATTCATGGACTGGAAATGAGGTCATGAGGGGGAGGGTTCTGGGAGGCAGAAGTGATGCCACTTGTAGGCAGGGTTTGTAGCCCTAAAGTGACCGTACTGGGAGGGTTCTATGGTTAAAGGAAGAAAGCATTAAATGGCAGTGCAAACCCCCGGTGTGGATAAGAAACAACATTATTTAAGAGTGAAACCGTTTCCCATGTGCACATGTGTGACTACAAAGTGTTGTTCGCTATTCCATGATTATATCCAGCTCAAGAGTGATTCATCATGTTTTATTGATAATTGTTTCATCATGGCTGGGCTCTATCACACAATCTAACTTTTTCATTTTCAGAATAATTTTTTTTTATCATATGTGATGTGATATGCATGTAGCTTCGCTCTTTCAGGAATATGTTGATTTTTTTTTAAACAAAATTCAATGCAATAAGTTTATTGTTATGTGTATAAAATATAATGAAAGTCTTATATGCACTTTTCATCATGCAGCCCACTGCGAATCTCGATCTGCTAGCTATGGAAAATAACAACACAGAATGTAATGAGCAAAGGAGTAAGCACAGTTTTAGGAAATTAGGAAAAAATATAATTTTAGTGGACATCTGTTTGTTATTCAAAGCCATGACAGAATAAAACCACAGAAGAAACAGAACTGCAGGAAAACAAGTAGAACACAAGTGGGAAGCAGAAGGAGCAAGAACTTGGGGGTTGTTGGGGTTGTGATTGCAGGAGGGTGGGCCACCGCTGCTACCTGAGCAAGAAATGTATCCCTGCTTTGACAAAACAGTACCAGGAATCTCTAATAATAAAAATGTTATTTCCAGTATGCTTTTGTTGTCCCTTCATCCAGCCACTTCTCTGGGTCTAGATCAAGGGAACAGTAGTCTGGGCAGAAATGCTGAAAAATCTCTTTTCTGTTCCGTTCAAATCCTCCAGGAGGACACTGTGAAATTCCCAGGCCAGTTGAGAGATATAATCTGTCCAGCATGTCCTGGGTTTGCCCTGAGGTCTCCTCCTAGTTGGTTATGCCTGAAAGAGCTTCCTAAAAATGGTGTCCAGGAGGTGTCCTAATCAGATGCCCGAACCATCACAACCTGCTCTTTTGAATGTGGAGAAGCAGCAGTTCTACTATGAGATCCTCCTAATTGTCTTCACCCTCTATAGGTGAGCCCAGACACTCTGCAAAACAAAATCATTTCTGCCATTTGTATCCACAGTCTAGTTCTTTCATTCACTATGTAAAGCTGTTGACCAGAGGTAAAGACAGGAATGTAGATACATCGTTAGAGGATCTGTGCAGACCTTTTTCAAAACCTGGCAGGGTCTAATCAATAACGTTTTACAATAAGCTCTTAAAGCACCGAGGAAGTAAGTCTTTCCGCATTTCTTTTTCCTCCCCATTCATCTCTATTGTCCTATTAAACTCATCAATTTAGGTATGTTTACAAACTTTAAGTTTTACTCCGTTGGCCATTGTTTTGTCTTGGTAGAGTAGTATATTGCTCTACTTTCCCATGTTGTATTATTAATATGTAGCCTTTGTCAAAATGCCTCTAATCTCACAGACTTACCACTGTTTATAAGGTATTGTAGTATATAACTTCTCCCCACCTTCCCTTCTATATCTATAACCTCAGGCAATTAGGTATAGTAAAAGATAAGCAGGAGTTAAGTTACACATAAAATAATGTATTATTAGTAATATTCATAAATAATAACAATATGCAAAGTACATTTGAATATTGGCAACCATACAACCTGATTAAATGGTAATGTGTAGTTCAGGCGGCACACAGACTTGTTAGTTACTTAAAAAATGTCTCTAGTTAAAGCATCATTTAGCTTTAACTAGGAGGGGGGGGGCGTTAGTATGCATCGTGGTACACTGCAGCGCTATAGCGCGTCTTTATGTGAAAACAGCCGTGTCAGATGGGGTTGTATGGATTGATTCTGACTGAGAGAATGAAAAGTGAATTTAAAAAAAAAAAAAAAAAGGCTAACCTTTACAAGGATCATAAATTGCACCCGCTGTTACAGACTGAAATCAAATGTATGCTTTTATTCTAAAATAGTAAGACTAAGAGCAGTTTACTTCTCAAAACGGAAGGGTGCAGGATCGAACTCACAACGTTCTGATTCCCAGGCAAGAACTGATTCTATTGCACCATGGAGGCAGTTACAATAAACAGGTGTCAATTTCGCATGTTAAGGCAGCTTTTTGTTTCTGCAGTTATATTTTTGAATAAAAGCGCAATTGTTGTGTTATATTTGTACCTTTTGTGAAAATATTTCTTTGATATTTGGACTTCAGGCTTCATACATTATATAGTTTATGCCTACATTTTGTCATCTACTACTAGAATATAAAAAACGTTTCTGTTTTAACAATGTGTTTACACAGATTACTGTAGAAATGGAACAGACATTAAATGCGTGTGTTCCAAATAACGATCTATTATTTCCACTCTAAAACTCCACTTCACTCCCAGAAAATCAATCAAAGCATGAGCTAGGAGAACTTCGTGCAGGTTCTAAATTGGTGGGGGGATGGAATAGCCGGCTGCTCCTAGCTTCTCTTTATCAGCACATTTAGAAGACAAAGGACACTGGCGGAGAGGTGTGAAGGGATTGAAGATGCGATTTAAGGTGGGACGGAATTACTAGTTTTTTCGTAGGCTCTGGTAATTCTAGTGTTAAGAACAGGCTGCACTGCCTGCCTCAATATGGCTGCCGAGTTGTGCTCTCCATTGTGTTGTCTTCTTCAGCTCATGGTGGGATGGTCTGCATCAGTTTGGTAAGAGAGATGCTTCTTCATCATAAGTTGGTTAGTAAGAGAGATAGTGTGAGGTGAAGCAAGTTAATTTATAGACGTTCTGTCCAACCCCTAGAGCCAATAGGGCGTCATAGTACTTAAAGGCCTCTGAGACAAGCCAATTCCAAACAGCCATACCTCAGACCAATGGGGAAATAGAACATCTTAAAACCTGCCACCCCCAAGACCATATGTCTTTATGGCTTTCTTGTGGGGGTTAAAAGAGTTTAGCAGTAAAACACTCGCCAAACTGGTTTAAGGCACATCCTCCCCCAACTCTGTCGTAAAATTCAAAAGGACCTATTCCTAAAAGGGGGGAGGAGTTCTAAACATGAATGGTTCTCACTAATGTAACATTGCTTTGCCTAAATTACAAATAAAGATATACAAAATATTTATCAAGTTATATGCAAAATCTTACATCACAACAGCCATGCTCTCTTTCTCAGGGGTAGGGGTTGATTTGTTTTCAATCCTATTTTTTATAAAAATGGATCTATTTGTATGAAATGATTACAATAAAATTAATCAAATTAAAAAAAAAAATGAATGTAGATCCACCAGTTTACTGAGAGCTCTGCTTTTCACATCAGCTCTCTGTTCAATATGACTCACTGGTACAACATCTACATAACTGCAGACACCACTCTGATCCACTTGTCAATGTCCTGGTTCCTTTTTCCTTCATTTGTGAAGAAGACCCTGAGATACTTCAACTCCTCCACTGAAGGCAGCACCTCATCCCCAAACTGGATACAGTACTCCACCCTGTTCCAATTGAGAATCATGATCTCAGACTTGGAGGCACTGATCCTTATCCTGACCACTTCACACTTGACTGCAATGAACCGCAGTGAACACCTGAGGTCACAGGACGATGAAGCCAGCAGGACCACATCATCTTCAAAAAACAGAGATGTGATCCTGAGGTCATTGAACTGGACACCATTCTCTCCTTGGCTGAAGCTAGAAATTCTGCCCATAACTGGTAACTGGTAGCCCTGGGGGAGTCACACACACCGGAATTGAGTCTGATTCACTGCTGGCAATGCAGACCGAGGTTTCACTTCAGCTGCCCTGGAACAGAAAAGCCCACAACAGTGGGCCCAGTACCCCATACTGTCAAGGCACCTCCAAAGGGCTATAGTGGGGTATTGTGATGATCATTCTTCAGAAATGGAAAAGTCATGTTTGTTTAAACTGAAACCTTTGCCACTTCAAATTTGGTAAGTTTAAGGGCTTTTTTTCACTTTAGGACACCAGTACTCTTCTCCATTATGAAGGCAAAAACAGGCTATGTATTTATTAAGGTTTATTAAATATGCTTCACTTTAGAGTGCAATTTCATGCAGCAAACTAAGATATACAATGAATGTGAAGAAATAACTTTGACTTGAAAAATTTTCATGACCATCACTGATTTTCTTAACCTAACCCCCTTGGACTTTTGGCAACTGCCTTCTGTAGTGTATGGGGGGATTCAGGACAGCTGAACTGGTGGGTCTTTTCAGTTATTCCTACTCTGAACATTTCCTCCAAACCAAACAGTTCACATTCTGTTAACCTTTTATTACTTATTTAGAAGTACATGCAAGACCCACTGAACATTTTTATGACAATGACAATTGGATTCACTCCCAGTTTGGCCAGGAGCTTACCCATCTGCTCAGGGTGGTCTCCTGCTTCAGTGCTGGGATGGTAACAGAGTTGAACAGGATGCTGTATGTCTGTCAGTTATTACTCTTCTCTTCTCTCTGGTAGTTCATTTAAAGGTGACCCACTGGGGGTCTTCAGTCCTACTGCGGGTGTCAGGTATCAGAGATGACATCTAACTTTACAAGGTGTTCTGAACTGCCAGACATTGATAATTCTGTTGACAATGGTGGATGGTTTTGACTACTCGCCTTGCTTATATCTGACCATAACCCACTAGCTGTCTTGACCAGAGTCTCCTCCATCACCATTTTAGTGCACAGTGTCTTTCCGAAGGACATCCAGGTGAGTCCCTCCAGTTCTATACTTCAACAAAGGTATGCAACCTCCTCCTGAACCACAATATTTATTTCTATAACTCATTTCCATACTATACATGTAGCTTTCTGACAACAGTTTCAAGTATACGGGATTACCTTGGTGGTCCACAAACCCTTTTCACACATACACACAGACATTTTGGACAGATATATATATATGGTATATGGAAATATACATATATTGTGATGGACGGCAAGAGGTTCAGTCCGGCCGGGATGTCCCAGAACGGGAAGAGGAGAGAATAGCAGCGTTTTCGGGACACTGCCTCCCCCAGGACGCTAGGTGGAAGCTCCCCTGAATGACAATGGATCACCGGATTCCCTCAGGGCATCCTGGGACATTGTTCAGGCCTGTTGGGTGCTGTGAGTGTTGTCAGGGGGAGCTCACAAAGAACCCGGGGACTCCTACTGTTACTACGACCCGGAAGTACTTCGAAGGCACAAGGACGGAAGCCTGCAGTACTTCCGGGCTATTTGAGAACTGAGGATGTGGTATTGACCCGGAAGAGAAGAAGGAGTACTTCCGGTTCATGGTCTATAAAAAGGACTATAGGAAACCTAGCAAGGAGAGCTGGAGTTGGGAGGTTGGGTGATGAAGCTGCTGGAGTGGAGGATTGTTATTGTGATTAATGATTATTGTTTATTATATAAGTATTGGAGAATTGTGGAGTGTGTGTTGCTTTGTGCACTGTATTGAAGAAAATATTAAAGAATTCTTCTCTAGTTGGTCTCGTCGGATGCGAGAGATGGACGTCTGAAGTGGAGCTCCGCTAGCAGCGGTGTTATTTTTCATATTATTTGCTTATTATCCTGAGATATCCTGTATTTATTCAACCCGAGAGGGACTGCTACAGTGTATGTAAGCACATATAAACATGGCCAACAAGAAGGGGGGTTCGAAAGAATCGAAAACTAAAGCTACACCCAAGCTACGATCAGCAAGCCCCAATTTAAGATACGGCCTTTCAGAGACAGACCTGGATCAGATGGGCGAAAGCACAGACTCCTCGGGACCACGGTCCGCTACATCGTCGCCGGCTGAGAGTGAAAAGCGGAGCGAAAGTGCGATTGTGAGTGCAGATTTGGATAGCTCGCTGATCGGAGAAGATCACCTGAAAGTGGAAAGGGCCTTGAAGTCCGCAGCTTCAATTACGCAATTACGCGAGCCGGGAGCAGCGGGGGTGGGGACACCGGCTATAGCAAAGTCTGCTGCTTCATTTATGGTACAAGAAAGCACAATTGAACTGTCTGAACTGAAGGTGTTGCTCGCTGAGCTCACGCAAGATATAAAGAAAAGCGAGAAGGCTAATGAGAAAGCAAGGGCAAAGGCAAGCAAAAAAATGAGACAAGATATGAGACAGGAGTTGAAACAGGCAAATGAATGGCTGCGACAGTAATTCCAACGGGCAAATGAAAGGCTGTGTCAAGAGGTGCAACTTGAGCTTAGACAGGTGCTGGGTAAAATTGAAGAGCGCATTCAGGAAAACTCGGTTAAACTGACCACGCTTACTGATCAATTGGAGCATCTCAAGGAGACATTCACGAATCGGATTAAAATGGTTGAACATTCAGCTGCCAGTGCCGAAGAAAGAGCAATAAATGTCAGTTCCGAATGCAAAAAACTAGGAAAAAAACTTGGAGACAGACTGGCTGCTTTAGAAGATGGGAGTAGAAGGTATAATGTCAGAATTGAAGGTCTGCCGGAGAATCGAGA
>JANRMT010062791.1:194442797-194466069 GCA_026402145.1 Polypterus bichir lapradei
TTACAGTGGTACCTTGGTATATGTCCGCTTTGGAATAAGTCCAACTTGGTATACGTCCTGTTTGGATGCGAAAAATTTTGCTTGGTATACGACCTTTGTTTGGAATACGACTCGCGTGCTAGAACACCGCGTGCTACCCTTGTTTACCTCTCTTGAGACAAAGCCACAAGCGTCAGTACGGCAGTTGCTAGCATTTAGTGAACAACCCGCGCTATAACTCTCTGAATTTTCACATGATTTTGTGTTTTTTCGCGTAAATTTGAATTGGTTGTTGAAAAGTATGAACGTGGCATGCGTATCCGGGACATGGCTGCTGCATACCGTATGCCGAGAATGACGGTATCTACGATTGTGAAAAACAAAGACATTATTAAAAAGTAAAGTGAAGTTAAATTTTCATTTATTTCATCTAATTGCTTTTGTATTTATGTATTTTAGTATTAAGCAGTGTTTAAATTATTTTATACAACCCCATCAATGTATAATATGCCAATAACAATTGGATTTTTTTCATAGGAACGGATTAATCATTTTTACTTTATTTCTCATGGGAAAAATTTGTTTGGTATACGTCCTGTTTGGTATAAGTCAAAGGATCTGGAATGGATTAAGGATGTATACTGAGGTACCACTGTATATATATATATATATATATATATATATATATATATATATTTTTTTTTTCATGGCATTCGTAGTCTGAATCACAATCTGATTGTATGGGTGGTTACCTAACAGGTAACGCTAGTGGTTGGTCTGCAAGTCGGCAAACATCCGCCACGGTGCCCTCTTTCAGTTGTGAGAAGCAGATCATAGAATGTTAACCACCCATACAATCAGATTGTGATTCAGACTACGAATGCCATGAATGTAATTACCCCGATCTACATGCTGTCAAATAAGCGAACCACACGCCATGGCGCAACGTAAGAGGCTTCACCTCTAACGTTGACGTCCAAGGTTCGATTCCCGAGAGGGGATGCAGTGAGTGTGTACGCCTGATGAGCCCAGAATTAGGGCGAAACACGTGTTGCGTACTCTTTGCATTATTTGACAGTAAAACTTTGTGATAGATAGATAGATACTTTATTAATCTGATGTGGAAACTCACAAAATATGGAAATATGGCTATATATATATACACTATATCAACCACACAAGTAGCTGGGAGGGAAGTCAAACCTAACGACTGCAGTTGCTGGATCTCATTACTTTGAGCAGGACATTTCGGGGGGTGGTAAAATACACAACTCAAATACATTTTAGCACAGTTTCTCATTTCCAAAGTATTGCGATTGACATGTGCCACATTCTGAAAACCAATAATGTATTGCCTGGTGTCTGAGTATTGCAAGTTCTGCAGTAATCTCAGTCCTTTCTTTTTCTTTTCTCCATTCTCTGCTGGTGTGATAAGCACAAGACAAGCATCTCTTTTCTTCTTTACTTGCAGTCTCATTGTATGCCTTTTACTTGCAGATGAGAGATCATTGATTGTCAGCTCTCGCAAATACACATAAGAGTCCGGGCCTACAACAGAGTGAATCTCAGATCAGTCTGACTGAGTCACTGGGGATGTCAAACTGCACGACTGACATCATGAGAGGGTCTTGTAACTGTCCCTGACTTGCTAAAGTTATTCAAATGAAGGCTTTCAGAATTTAAATTGCAAATCTTTATTTCAGCTGCATTACATTTTTGAGAGTGAGGTTAGTTTACCATCTAATGTCAGACATTACACTCAACTGAAGTCGGGCCCTCCACATTCACTAGTCAGACCACCACACTCATAGCAGGTGTGTTTTTGTGTTTTTTTTTTTTTTATATTTGTTTCTCATTTAGCTATGGCTGTAACTGTAGCCTACTCTTAGTAGTTTCATGATAAACACTCCAATTCAATTAACATAATTTTTGTACGATGCTCTGAATAAACATCTTCAAAATGACCTGTGCTAACCTAAAGATCAGTAAACAATACTTTAAAGTTGTTACAGTGCAGCATTTCTTGTAGTGAATTCAGTAGCTGCATTTGTAAACTAAGAAAAGTTGCCCCTTATTTTAAGGAAAAGAGAAATGGACAGGTAACACAAAAAGAAACAGAATGGGTGAAAAGAAAACTGAATGAGAGTGCTTTAAAATGTCTGAGTAATCCAGCCTGATGTGCTGTGCTCTTCTTATGTGGATTACTTGTAGAAAAAGGCAGCACAAAGCCCCCTCGACTCTGGACCCTCTTTGACGGCATCACGCTGTGTTCACACTGGGGTCTGCTTTTGTGAAGGGCTGTGTTTTTAAAGGTCGCTCTCATCTGAAAGCTGTGGTGTTTCATGTGTGTCTTTTAAGGAGCACTGCAGAAGCACCAAGAGCAGAAAAGTAAAAGAGTGATAATAAAAGAGCACACTAACATGACATGAACTTACTGTTAACAGCACATCTGGAACATTTAAACAACATTCAACTATGGAGTTGTAAAAGCACTGCTCAGTGGCAATCAGATGTGAAGTCACAAAGATTAAAACACAAACAGCAAGATTCCCACACAGTGAGTGATAGAAGTCAGCAGTCCACACACTGAACCTTCCCAAAGCAAATAATACGAGTATGCCCAAAAAAATAATAACACACACAAGGACTTTGGTTTTGTGCATAAAGTGTATGTCTTTCAAACTGTTTGGGATGAAGATTTTGAAATTCAAGGAGAAAGTCACCAAGTTTTTCTCACCAGTCAGAGCAGCAATGTCTTCATCAGATCTTCCTTTCCAGGAGATCATTGACACAAACTTTTCACTCAAGCCGTCTTCACTCATCTTTAGGTTTTGTGGTTTAAATGACCATTTGTTTCTTTTAAAGGCTCCTTTCACCCAAGTTCAGGTGAGCTCTCAGCAGGCTAGGACTGTGGAAACAAAACAGAGAGGACATTAAAATTAAAAAAATGATAAGAGCTGGAGGGTGGCACAGTGGCACAGTAGGTAGCGCTGCTGCCTCGCAGTTAGGAGATCTGGGATCGCTTCCCGGGTCCTCCCTGTGTGGAGTTTGTATGTTCTCCCCATGTCTGCGTGGGATTCCTCTGAGTGCTCCGGTTTTCTCTCACAGTCCAAAGACATGCAGGTTAGGTGCATTGGTGATTCTAAATTGTCCCTAGTGTGTGTGTGTGTGTCCTGTGGTGGGTTGGCACACTGCCTGGGATTGGTCCCTGCCTTGTGCCCTGTGTTGGCTGGGCTTGACTCCAGCAGACCCCCGTGACACTGTAGTTAGGATATAGTGGGTTGGATAATGGATGGATGGATAAGAGCTGAGTAGGGAGACAGCAGACTTAGGTGTGTCACTCATTTGAACACTTGAAGGACATGATCTCCATATGAAGGTCTACAAACATCTGAGCTTTTAGAAACTTAACAAGAGACTCAGGAGCTGAACTCCAGTTGTGAACCTCGAGTAAGAAAACAATAAAACATTTTTGTGACATGTCAACTCAATGACCGTGTCCTCTCTGATCAGTCTGGAGCCCCTTAAGGTTCTCCAGTGGATGTGGGAGCATGCAGGGGTGAAGTCACAGGAGGTTCTCCTCACGTTGTATGACAGTCTTAACACCTTTGGTGGAAACCGAGCTGCTGTAACTACACAGAGAAGCTTCACTTTCACTGTCAATCACAATAAATGGTGAAGTAACAACCTCTGTTAGAATCTGCATTATAAAATCAGATAGATTACTTTTCATTAATTGATATTTCATTATCTTATTAATGACTTCACTTCATAAACAGAAATATCGTTTCATTTTTTTACTTCCTCCAAAATGTCCCTTTCTTGAGACATTCATAGATGTTCAATACAATGTGCTGTGAAGACCCAGATGTTGTTCATCTTTTGGCAATGATAAACTGAAATATTTTCCCTTTGACATCTAGCAGTAAGATTTCTCAGATGTTGTCAATCCTGCCAAATTCAGTTCTTTAGGAACAAAGTATCACTCTGGAAGAAAAAGAAGGAACATCAGCCTTGAACACTGGCAGATTGACTACAACACCTTAGATATCCTACTCAGAGCCTGCGGACAGTTTTTGTACATTTTATACATGATGCCCAATAGTCCTGGTGCAGATTCTGCTTGAGCTTTTTCCACTACTGCCCTTACTTCTTCATTGGTGAAATCTGCTGTGCTGTAAGGGGTGTGTGGTTTAAAATTGGTAATCGAAGAAGGCATTCCATGCTGGGTTCCCCATGTGCTGCTGCTACCATGTCTTCAACTTCTTCCTCACAGCTCACCAGTTTCCCACTTCTTGGCTTTTCCAGGAGTTTGTCTATGAACTGAATTGGGTTCTTGTAAAAGGCTTTCCTCTGTCGCTACTCCTCTGTCTGCTTTTTCCAGATCATTTCTGCATCATTGAATGTTCCAAACGTCCTCCTAATCTGCCCCATCTTATAGCTTTGCTGGCTCAGGGCTTCCATTTCTTCATCATCTGCTTTTTGACACTTTTTCTTAAGTGTCCTTAGCTTATGCAGCCTTTCACTGTCTCCTCCTGGGACCTGCTGATAGCCTGATTGTCTTACCTTCCTTCAACCCAATGGCATCGCTGTATGCCTTACACACAACCTGTACCATGGCATTAGTATCATCTCCTTCCAGGCTGCTATCCAGTATAATATGTACGAGGTCTTCATCCAATTGTGCCCATTTACGATCTGCTGCTGGTGGTAAATTCAGTCATGGCTTCCTCCCGATATCCTCTATGACTTCAGATTCAGCATCTCTTCTTGTGCTCTGGGCAGGTTCAGCAAAGAGGTCCGGGGCTCTGTGGTTTTCCTCCTGGCCCTGATCCTCCATTGACTTACAAGCCTTACTAAGAGTTGGCTTTCTGAGGGATAGTAAGTGCTTTGCATGGTTGAATTTGCTCATTGCACTTGGACTTACTGTAACTTGGTGAATCTTTTCACCTCATTTATTCTTGAAGACTCTTATCACATCCAATCTTGTATTCTTGTATCCTGTAAGGAACCTCAGGAGAAGGTGGCAATGAAGGTTTGAGTGGTACTTCCATTTTATTATACTTTGACACAGGTGCATTTGACTTGGATAAGTGGGAAAATGATGTTTAATCTCATCTGTTGGCAGATAATTACAAGGATCAATATGTTTTTTAACTTTTCCAGGTTGTGATGGACCTTGTCCCCATTTTGGAAATGTGGGCTATGCACTCCACATCTAACATCAGTGTAAGTTTTTGTTTTCCCTTGAAGAAAGGTCATCAGCCTTGCAGTGAAGAGGATGAGGAAAGACATTGAGATGTATTTGGAATTTTCTATGATGAAGGAGAAAACATGTGGTGTAATAGCATGTGGTGTTGAATGGAACATTGGAAGACATTCTGAGCGAGTGCAGGTCTCCAGGGTTTTTATTGTAAGATAACAGACTGAATGAAGCCTTTGAGATCACATTGCAAACTTTCAACGCCCTGTTTGCAGTCAGATGGTATACAGAGATGTGTTTGTGATGAATATTATATCACTTGTGTTCAGAAAGGCTGCAGAGTCTGCAGATGTGAATTGACAGGTGTTGTCTGACATAAGGGTGTGCAGATTTCTGGTAAGGAAATGTATGACATTCTGAGTGGAAATAGGAACAGTGATGGTAACTGTTATGTATGTTGTGTTAGTGGATCTACTTTTTGTGGTGTATATATACTGTTAGCCATTATGTGTGTGTATGTGCATTGTTTTCTGGGTAAGTCAACAAATGAATAAAAAGAAAAACAAAAAGCGGTTATCATACAGCGTTTCTCAATTCAAAATAAAGTAGAATGTTGTAAGACACAACAGTAACTTCTGGGCACTTGCAATGATAATCAGTCAGGGTTAGTGTATAACTATAATTCCAGACAGATATTTCAAATGGACTCCTGACACCTATTATCAGTTTCTCTCAGGGTTCAGCATTAAGAGAAGATGGCTAACCATTAGTAATATGAATTTGCAGGGCAGATAATTCACTGTAAAATGGAGAGGCAGAAGCAAACTCACCCAGTGACAGGGCAGTTAGAGCAAGAGACTAAATCACCACAAAGTCAGTTTTTTTTTTTTTTTTTTGGATTTTATTGATTTTAAAAGCAAATAACACCCATCCATCTATTTTCCAACCCGCTGAATCCAAACACAGGGTCATGGGGGTCTGCTGGAGCCAATCCCATCCAACACAGGGCACAAGGCAGGGACCAATCCCGGGCAGTGTGCCAACCCACCACAGGACACACACACACCCACACACCAGGCACACACTAGGGACAATTTAGAATCGCCAGTCCACCTAACCTGCATGTCTTTGGACTGTGGGAGGAAACCCACGCAGACACAGAGAGAACATGCAAACTTCATGCAGGGAGCAAATATCATTCCATACAAATAAATCAGATTTTACAAGACGTGGTTCAAAACTAATCAAACTCCACCTATGAGAAAGAGACCTAGGTCAGCAGAATAAATCTTTAAGCTAGTAAAAATAAGTGAATAGATAAATTAATGAGTAAATGAGTGTAGAGAAAAGACAAAGCAAAATGACACCTTTTACTGGCTAACTAAAAAGATTACAATATGCAAGCTTTCGATGCAGCTCAGGCCCCTTTTTCAGGCAAGATGTAATACAGAAACTGAAGTTCCCTGTGTTTATATACACACACTAGGACAAGAAACAACATTGGTAAATCTTTAAATAAAAAATCTTAAATGTAATTCAGGCTAAGAGTAATTTAACAAGAGAGAGAAGAACAATGTATGGTCAAGATCTTTGGATAAGATAACTGTCCAACAAAGTCCTTTGAAGTTTGTAATGAGTTTTTCAAAACAATGTGGATCTGTAATCAGGTTATCTGTGTCAGTCTGAGAGATGTAAACAATCCTCATATCTGGCCATAAAACTCTTGTCTTTATTCAAGCCATGTTGTAATGTATTAGATTTTAGCATTAGTTTAACATCCCATTCTTTTCTGTCTTGCTGTGTTTTGAAGTTGCCCATAAGCACAGTGACTTTAAAGTCCCTCTCACAGAGTCCATGGCTGTTGAAGTGGGCCGTTACAGGAACATCTGTGTAGCCATGTTTAATGTGGAATCTGTGTAAATTCATTCTGTGGTGGAGTGTTTGTCCAGTTTCTCCCACATAGAGTGCTGTGTCAGGACATTTCATGCAGAAAATTAGGTAGACTACATTAGATGATCTGCAAGAGAATGATCCCTTTATCTGATGTTCAAGTTGGCAGTGTGGTGTAACTATACGGTCTGTATCATAAATGTGGGCACATGTTTTTCATCTTTTTTTTTTACTTTTTTTTTTTTAATTAATTTTATTGCAATCATTCCATACAAATCAATCAATTTTTACAAAAAGTAAAATTGAGTTAAGAGCAAATCGACCCCCACCCCTGAGAGAGAAAGCAAGGCAAACGGCGTAAAATTTAAGGCTTGTAAACATACCTAAATTAATAAGTTTGATAAGCCAATAGAGATGAATGCAGAAGACAAAGAAATACGGAAATAGCTGCTTCCTCTGTGCTTTAAGAGCTTATTCTAAAATATTACTGATTAGATCCTGTCATGTTTTGAAAAAAGTCTGTACGGATCCCCTAACTGAGTATTTGATTTTTTCCAATTTCAAATAGTATAACACATCGGTTTCCCACTGACTTAAAAGAGGAGAGTTTGGGTTCTTCCAGTTTAGCAAAATAAATCTGAGTGCCAAAAGTGTAGTGAATGCAATCACAGTTTGTTTGTCTTTCTCTACTTTAAACCCATCTGGAAGAACACCAAACACAGCTGTTAATGGGTTAGGAGGGATTGTGAGTCCAAGGCTGTCTGAAAGGTAATTAAAAATTTTGGTCCAGAATAATGTTAATTTGCTGCAGGCCCAGAACATGTGACCCAGTGAGGCTGGGACTTGGTTGCAGCGTTCGCAGGTTGGATCATGCCCTGGAAACATTTTGGAGAGTTTTAGAAGAGACAGATGTGCTCGAAATATAATTTTGAGTTGTATAATTGTATGCTTTGCGCATATTAAGCTCGAGTGAATTCTCTGCATTGCTACTTTCCACTCCTTTCCTGATATATTAATTGAGAGATCTTTTTCCCAGTAACCTCTTGGATCTTTGAAAGGGAGGTACTGTAAAATGATTTTATATATTGTAGAGATGGTGTTTGAGTCCTTGAGATTGAGTAATATTTTTCCAGCATGGATGAGGGTGCAAGATGAGAAAAATCTGGAAGGTTCTGTTTAACAAAGTCCCTGATTTGAAGATAGTGAAAGAAATGTGTAGCTGGAATGTTAAATTTGGAATGTAATTGCTCATAGGATGCAAAGACGTCTACATAAAGATCTCTAAGCAAGTTAATCCCAAATTTTTTCCAGATATTAAAAACTGCATATGTTCACGAGGGTTGAAAGAGGTGGTTCTCTTGCAGAGGTGCCACAGATAAAAGCCTCTCCGTCTTAAAATGCTTTCTACATTGGTTCCATATTCTGAGTGAGTGAAGCACAATTGGGTTATCAGTATATTGCCGATAACGTGTGTTTATTGGAACACAGAGCAGGGAATATAAACAAGTACTGCAGGATTTTACTTCTATTGTGGACCAAGCCTGTGTATGTTCTTCTATTTGTGTTCAGGTTTTTATAGCTTGTATGTTTGCTGCCCAGTAATAAAACTGGAAGTTAGGTAGAGCCATGCTGCCTTCTGCCTTTTGTCTTTGTAGGGTCGCTCTTTAGATACGTGGATGTTTTGAGTTCCAAATAAATGAGGTTGAATCTAATTGCTTAAAAAATTATTTATTGATATATATTGGAATGTTTTGAAATAAAAAAGGAGCTTAGGAAGAATATTCATCTTAACAGTGTTAATTCTTCCAGCTAGAGCGAGATGAAGGGTTGACTATCTCTGCAAGTCTTGTTTAATTTTTTCTATGCAGACGGCAAAATTTTGTTGATAAAGAGCTTTATGTTTACTTGTGATGTTTACCCCGAGGTATTTAAACTGTTCTGCAATGATAAAAGGTAGGGTATCTAATCTAATATTATATGCTTGAGAATTCACTGGAAATAGTACACTTTTAGTCAGATTAATTCTGAGACCAGAGATCTTTTGAAATTCTGTGAGTGCTGTTAAGACTGCAGGCACAGAATTTTCTGGGTCTGATATATACAGTACCATATCATCTGCATATAATGAAATTTTCTGTTCCAGTCCTTCTCTGCTAATCCCCTTTATCTGATCAGTATTTCGACAATGTATTGCCAGTGGTTCAATGGCGATTGCAAACAGTAGCGGCGACAAGGGGCATCCTTGTCTAGTGCCACGTTCTAGTTTAAAGTAGTCTGAACAAATGTTGTTGATACAAACCGAAGCTTCTGGATTGGTATACAGTAATTTGATCCATGCACAAATGTTCGGGCCAAACCCAAATTTCTCCAATGTAGTAAAAGGTATTTCCATTCAATCATGTCAAATGCTTTTTCTGCATCCAATGATAATAATATTTCTGGGGTGTTTGATTTAGTTGGTGAGTATATTATATTACTGTTTATATTACATTAAATAGGCGTTGAAGATTTAAAGATACAGTAAGTGTCGGCCCCTGATAAATCCAGTTTGATCTTGTGATATTACCGAGGGGAGCACTTTCTCCATCCTTCTGGCTATGGTTTTAGAGAGTATTTTAACGTTGTTATTCAGAAGTGAAATTGGTCTGTATGATGCACATTGTAATAAGTCCTTATTTTGTTTTGGAAAGACAGTGATTAGTGCTTGGCAAAAGGTTTGTGGAAGAGATTGGTTATCTCTGGCTTCTGTAAATGTTGGTAATAGGAGGGGAGCTAGCTGAGCGGAGAATTTCTTACAAAATTCTGCAGGGTAGCCATCAGGACCTGCTGCTTTCCCGCCTTGAAGTGACTTTATAGCATCTAGTAATTCTGATAACGCCAGAGGTTTATCAAGTTCCTCCACACTAAAATTGTCTATTTGTGGTATCTGTAATGTATCCAGAAATGCATTAGATTGTGTATTGTTTTCTTTAAACTCAGTAGTATATAGGGATTTATAGTAGTCTCTGAAAGTGTGCATTATATTTTTGTGGTCGATGATTTTATCTCCGCTCGTGTTGGTGATTACTGAGATTGCGTTGCGCACTTCTTGCTTGTGAATTTGTTGAGCTAAAAGCTTATTAGCTTATTCTCCATGTTCATAGTAATGATGTCTGGATTTATAAATTAGTTCTTCAGTTTCTTTAGTTGTCAAGAGGTTTAGTTCTGAATGCAGAGCCTGCCTTTTCCTATGTAGAGCCTCGCTTGGTAGTCTGCCATGTTCTTCATCTATTCTAGTAATTTTGCTTTTTTTCTCTGCTACTTTTTTGGTTTCTAATTTATTTCTGTGGGAAAGATATGAGATAATCTGTCCTCTTAAGAAGGCCTTAAGAGTATTCCTGCAGAAATCTCTGAGGATCTATTTGTCTCTAGGAAGAAACTGATAAAGAAATAATCAATCCTTGAGTAGCAATGATGTACTGGTGAGTAGAAAGAATATATAAGGATTTGGTCTGGTCCGTTGCGAGAGATGGACGTCTGAAGTGGAGCTCTGCTAGCAGCAGTGTTATTTTTGATATTATCTGCTTATTATCCTGAGATATCCTGTATTTATCCAACCCGAGGGGCACTGCTACAGTATATGTAAGCATATATAAACATGGCCAATAAGAAAGGGGGTCCAAAAGAACCGAAAACTAAAGCTGCACCCAAGCTAAGATCAGCAAGCCCTAGTTCAAGATACAGCCTTTCAGAGACAGACCTGGATCAGATGGGCGAAAGCCCAGACTCTTCGGGACCACGGTCCGCTACATCGTCGCCGGCTGACAGCGAAATGGGGAGCGAATATATGAGCGTGAGTGAAGCAGGTCTTGATAGCTCGCCAATCGGAGAAAATCACCTGAAACTGGAATAGGCCTTGCAGTTTCAATTACTCCACGCGAGCCGGGAACATCGGGGACACCGGCTACAATAGAGCCTGCCGCTTCACCTACGGTGCAAGAAAGCAGAATAGATCTGTCTGAACTGAAGGTGATGTCCGCTGAGCTCATCCAAGCGAGAAGGCAAATGAGAAGGCAAGGGAAAAGGCAAATGAGATGCTTCGACAGGAACTCCAACAGGCAAATGAGAAGCTACGACAGGAGCTGCAACAGGACATAAAGAAAAGCGAGAAGGCAAATGAGAAACTGCGACAGGACCTGCAACAGGAGCTGTGACAGATGTGGCAGCAGGATAATAAAGTCTTTAAAGATATGCTGGGTAAAATTGAAGAGCACATTCAGGAAACCTCGGTTAAACTGAGCACGCTTGCTGATCAACTGGAAGATGTCAAGGAGACATTCACGACTCGGATTGAAACAGCCGAAAATTTATCGGCCAGTACCGAAGAAGCAGCAACTGTCAGCTCTGAATGCAAAAAACTCGGAGACAGACTGGCTGCTTTGGAAGATGGAAGCAGAAGGAATAATGTCAGAATTGAAGGTCTGCCTGAGAATTGAGAAAGTCCAAACCCTGTGAAATTCGCAGCTGAACTTTTTTCAAAAATAATTGGAGAGGACTTTAAAGCAGATTCTAAGATAGCAGCGGCTTATCGTGTACGCGGATCAAATACCGTTAGACCTAGATCTTTTATTATTCGCTTTGAAAGATTATCATTTAAGCTAGAGGTGATGGCACTCCTCAGACACAAGCAAGAGATTATATATGAAAATAACCAAATTCGTATCTTCCCTGACTTCTCTCCAGCAACAGCTACTAAACGTACAGCCTTCTACAACATTAAACAGCGATTACAGCAAGCCAACGTCAAATACAGCCTCTTGTATCCTGCCAAACTGAAAGTGGAATTGCAGGGTCAATTCTATGTCTTCGCTAGCAAGGAAGAAGCAGAAAAAGAATTAAGAAGCTGATCCCGGGACTATTCTGATACATAATAGTGAGTCATGGCCGTTAATGATATGGCAAGGATTAAAAATCCACTGTCTGATCTATTTGTTTAAAATACAGGTTTTTATCATTATATATTCTCATTATTACTATCTGTTTATGTTTTATTGTGCTTAATTACTTTTTCTTTTTTTTCTTTTTTCTTTTTTTTTTATTATCTAATTATTTTCTCTCTACCCTAAACGAGACTGTTCAACATCATACCCTTGGTTTATTGTTATTGCTATTATTGCATTAAGACTTATTATGCTTATTCTGGACCACTTTCTAACACCATTCCCTGGGTTTATTATCCGGGTGTATTATCTTAATACACTAAGATTGTTGAGATTATATATATTCTAAGTGCACAGTTTGTTAATGATTAAATTTTATGCATATAGTATTTAGACTATATTGGTAATAGATATCTCTATTTTTTTTAACCCTAAAATGCTGCTGCGTGGGGGCTTGTTTTGTTTTGGACGTGCTCTGTCTCTGGGTATGTCAGAGGACTGGGACTGTGTGAAGTGAGTTTTAGCCTCACGTGGGGAGGCAAAAAGGGAGGTTGGGGGGTTAAGGGGGGGAGAGAAAGAGAGCAGGCTTGATCTATACCTAATCTATCCTTTTAATCTTTATAATTATAACTACCAACGTAATAATAGGCTGCATGGCAATAACTCTTGAGGAAATAGTAAATTAAGGCCGAAGCTGTCTCACTTCCAGTTAAGACTATAAAATGACATCAAAAACTCAAAATCAATGTCTCCATGATGGGACATTTAACTTCGTATGCTGGAATGTTAAAGGCCTGAATCATGAATTAAAGAGAAAGAAAGTACTCTCTCACCTAACAGGTCTAAACACTAAAATAGTATTTTTACAGGAGACCCACTTACTAAGCAATGATCAGTTCCGTCTGCAAAAAGACTGGACTGGCCAAATGTTCCATTCTAGTTTTACGAAGAAAACTAGAGGTGTGGGAATTCTTATACATAGAACAGTACCATTTGTAGCATCAGATGTAGTATTGGATCCTGAAGGGAGATATGTAATGGTCATGGGAGACTTATCTAACTGTAAAATGATCTTGATAAATGTTTATGCACCTAATGTTGATGATAAGGAATTTATACAAAATTTATTTGCATCCATTCCCAATGTGAACACTCATAAAATTATAATGGCTGGGGACTTTAATTGTGTTTTAAATCCACTCTTAGATGAGACTTCTACCACAGGGGGAACGGCATCTAACACCGCAAAGATAATTACAAAGTTTATAACTGATCATGGAGATGTGCCATTTTCTGTTGGTTCACTTAGGGAGCTTTGGACAATTAGTTGCTGAAGGTTTGGTGATTGTCTGTTTGCCAGGAGGGATAAATGAGTAAATGAGTAAAAATAAATAGAGTAAAAAAAAGGAAAAAAGAGGGGGAAGAATCTGTTTCCTCAATTTAAATGATTATTCTAAAAGATATTGATTAGATCCTGTCAGGTTTTGAAAAAGTTCTGCACAGCTCCTCTAAGTGAGAGTTTGTTTTTTTCCAATTTCAAATAATATAATAAAACATCAGTTACCACACTGACTTAAAAGAGGAGAGTTAGGATTCTTCCAGTTGAGTGAGATAAGTCTACGTGCCAATAGTGTAGTGAAGGCTATTACAGTTTGTTTGTCCTTCTCCTCTTTAAGTCTATTTGTGAGCCCACCAAACACAGCTGTTAGTGGTTAGGAGGGATTGTGACACCAAGGCTGTCTGAGAGGCATTTAAAGATTGTGGTCCAGAATGATGTTAATTTGGCGCAGGCCCAAAACATGTGGCCCAGTGAGGCTAGAACTTGATTGCAACATTCACAAGTTGGATCTTGCCCTGGAAACATTTTGGAGAATTTTAAATGCGAGAGACGTGCTCAATATATAATTTTAAGTTGAATAATTGTATGCTTTGCACATATGGAGCTCGAGTGAATTCTATGCATTGCTACCTTCCACTCCTTTTCTGAGATGTTGATTTAGAGATTTTTTTCCCACTGTCCTCTGGGATCTTTAAAAGGGAGGGTCTTCAAGACTGATCAATATTTTTTCCACCATAGAGGTAGGTGGTTAGTGAAGAAAATTGGGCAGGTTCTGTTTAACAAAGTTTATACATTTGAAGGTAGTGAAAGAAATGTGTTGCTGGAAAGATAAATTTGGAATGCAATTATTCATAGGATGCAAAGACGTTGTCTATGTACACATCTCTAAGTGATTTAATCCTGAATGTTTTCCAGACATTAAAAACTGCGTACGTTTGAAAGGGTGGAAAACGGTAGTCATCGTGCAGATGTGCAACAGATAAAAGCTTCTGTATCTTAAAGTACTTCCTACATTGGTTCCATATTCTGGAGTGAGTGAAGCACAATTGGGTTGTTAGTATATTGGCGATAACTTGTATTTATTGGGGTACAAAGCAAAGAATATAAAGAAGTGCTGCAGGATTTTATTTCTACTGTGGACCAAGCCTGTGTATATTCATCTATTTGAGTCCATGTCCAGGTTTTTATAGCTTGCAAATTCGCCACCCAGTAATAAAACTGAAAGATAGGTAGAGCCATGCCACCTTTCTGCCTTAGCTCTTTGTAGGGTCACCCTTTGGAAATGTGGATGTTTAGAATTCCAAATAAATTAGGTTATGGTTGAATCTAATTTTGTAAAAAATAATTTATTGATGTATATTGAAATGTTTTGAAATAAAAGAGAAGCTTAGGAAGGATATTCATCTTGACAATGTTAATCCTTCCAGTTAAAGTTAGATGAACGGTGGACCATCTATGCAAGTCTTATTAATTTTTTCCATAGAGATGGAAACATTTTGTTGATAAACTGCTTCATGTTTACTTGTGATATTTACCCCTAGGTATTTAAACTGATCTGCGATGATAAAAGGGACGGTCTGCAATCTGATATGTGCTTGAGAATTCACTGGAAAGATCATCCTTTTATTCAAATTAATTCTGACACCAGAAATCTTTTGAAATTCTGTTAGTCCTGTTAGGATTGAAGGCATAGTATTTTATGGATCTGATATATACAGTACTATGCCATCTACAAATTGAAAGATTTTTTGTTCCAAGTCCTCTGATTATCACATAAGCATTTTGACAGTGAACTGCAAGTGCCTCAATGGCAATTGCAAAAAGCAGTGGTGATAAGGGGCATCCTTGTCTGGTACCACATTCTAGTTTGAAGTAGTCTGAATTAATGTTGTTAATACAAACTGAAGCTTCTGGATTGGTATACAGTAGTTTGATCCATGCACATATGTTCAGGCCAAACTCAAATTTCTCCAAATTTAGTGACAACGTAGTTCCATTAAACCATATCAAATGCTTTTTTTGCATCCAACGATAATATCTCTGGGGTGTTAGACTTTGTGGGTGAATATATTACATTAAACAGGCGTTGAATGTTGGAAGCTAAGTGTCTGTCTTTAATAAATCCAGTTTGGTCTTGTGATATTACTGAAGGAAGCACTTTCTCAATCCTTCTAGCTAGGACTTTGGAGAGTATCTTAACATTATTATTCAGAAGTGAAATTGGTCTGTATGATGCACATTGTAATAAGTCCTTATTTTGTTTAGGAAATATGGTAATTAATGCTTGGCGAAAAGTTTGGGGTAGAATTTTATTGTCTCTAGCTTCTGTAAATGTTGCTAATAAAAGGGGAGCTAGCTGAGTTAAGAATTTTTTATAAAATTTGTCAGTTTAGCCATCAGGGCCTGCTGCTTTCCCATTCTGAAGTGAGTTTATAGCATCTAATAATTTTGATAGTGTCAGAGGTTTATCCAATTCCTCTGCACTAAGAGAATCTACAGGTACTGTATCTGTAATGTATCCACAAATGCATTAGGTTGTGTCTTGTCTTCTTTAAACTCATTAGAATATAAGGACTTAAAGTAGTCTCTAACAGTGTTCATTATTTTTATGGTTAATGATTTTGTCTCCGTCTGTGTTGGTGATTGCTGGGATTGCATTGCGAACTTCCTGCTTGTGGATTTGTTGAGCTAAGATCTTATTAGCTTTCTCTTCATGTTCATAATAGTGATGTCTTGATTTAAAAATTAGTTGTCCTGTTTCTTTTGTTGTCAAGAAGTTGAGCTCTGAATGCAGAGCCTATCTTTTCCTATGAAGTACCTCACTTGGACAGCTGACATGTTCTTGATCTACTCTTAAGAAAGCCTTCAGGGTTTCCCTGAGTAATCCTGCAGAAACCTCTGAGGGTGTATTTGTCTCTAAAAAATCTATTTGTTTGATTATAAATTCTTTACTGTTCTAATCTGCTAATAAAAGTGGGTTAAGACACCATCTGCGAGATGAGTATGTGGGGCATAGTGATTTGAGCTCCATGATCAAAGGAGCGTGGTCGGAGATAACAATAGCATTGCACTTCCATCCATCCATTTACCAACCCGCTGAATCCGAACACAGGGTAACGGGGGTCTGCTGGAGCCAATCCCAGCCAACACAGGGCGCAAGGCAGGAACCAATCCCGAGCAGGGCGCCAACCCACCGCAGGAGACACACACACATCCACACACCAAGCACCTACTAGGGCCAATTTAGAATTGACTTACAAGATCTAATCGTAGTCAAGGAATGGTTATCTATAAAGAAATAATCAATTATTGAGTAGCAGTGATGCACTGGTGAGTAGAAGGAATATGCTGTTGAGTTTGGGTTTAGAAATCTCCAGGGGTCTGATAAGTTGTGGTCAGTTACAAACTGTGTAATTGTCTTTGCAGTGTTAGATGTCATTGTCCTTGTGGCAGGAGACCTATCTAGGTTGGGATTTAAAACACAAATAAAGTCCTCAGTCATTATAATTTGATGAGTGTTCACATTGGGTATGGATGCAAATACATTTTGGATGAATTCCCTATCATCCACATTGGGTGCATAGATATTTATCAAAATCACTTTATAGTTAAATAAATTACCCATGACAATCATACATCTCCCTTTAGGATCAGATACCACATCTGATACTGCAAATGAGACTGTTGTATATGTAAGAATTCCCATACCTCTCATTTTCTTTGTAAAGCTGGAATGGAACATTTGTCCAGTCCAGTCTCTGTGCAGCCGAATCTGATCTTTGCTTAACAAGTGGGTCTCCTGTAAAAATGACTATTTTAGCGTTTAGACCTGTTAGGTGAGAGAATACTTGCGTTCTCTTTAATTTATGATTCAGACCTTTAATATTCCAGCTCACAAAATCAGCTGTTCTGTCATGGAGACATTGCTTTGGAAATGTTGTTGTCATTTTGTATTCTTAAATGAAAATAAGACAGCTTTGACCTTAATTTCCAATTTTCCCAGGAGTTATTGCCACGAAGCCTATTATTACATTGGGAGTTATAAGGATTAAGAGGATAGATTAGAGGTAGATTGCTGTCTTTCTCTCCCCAACCCCCCCCCGGTCCACTCACCCTACCATTTTACCTCCCGATGTGAGGCTGAACCACACTTCACAAATTGCAAGTCCTCTGACATACCTAGAGACAAAGCACATCCAAAAACAAGACCAAAGCAGTGGGCTATAAGGATTAAAACAGAGATATCTATTGACAATACAGTCCAAATACTATAAGCATTAAATATGATCTTATACAGTTTTGAGACAGTAAACCAAGGGAATGATGTTAAACAGTCTCCTCTAGCACACCAACACACCTTTATAATGCATTTTTTTTATTACTATGTATTTCCTTTTGCTTTTCGTTGACAAAAAACAACAATAGGGAATAATGCCATAATTTTGCTGTAATAAAAAATATGAATTCTTGGATATTTTAATTGATAGCATAGCTTTAAATGTTTACCTTTTTTAAGGAATATAGCAGTATAATTTAACATGAATTCCTGAACCCTATGAAAAGCCTACGTCTTTGTAGACATGGAACACACATGAAATGCATGTGTTCCAAATAACAATATATTATTTAGCCTGTACAGCTCCAGGTTCATCACTCCCAGATAATCAAGGCTTGAGCCTGAGAAATGTTTGCCTGAGCTGAGCTCCGTCAAGGTTAGGGATGGGACAGCAGGTTGCTTGTGCTGATTGACACATTTACATAACAAACAACACTGATGGAGAGGTGTGAAGGGATTTAAGGTGGCCCAGGATTATGAGTTTTTTTGTAGGATAATGGGGTAACACGGTACAACACCCTAGTACTTTGTGGGATTCAGGAATTCTAGTGTTAAACAATTGTAGATCTCAGAAAGCAGAAACATTAGATATGATAAATTGACAAAAGAAGAAGAAGTTGAGTTACAAGGCAAAGCTCTCAATTTACCAGTCAATCTTCATCACTACTCTCACCTATGGTCATGAGCTTTGGATAATAACTGAAAGAAATGAGATTAGAAGCAGCTGAAATGAACCTTTTCCACAGGGTAGCTGGGCCCTCCCTTTGGGATAGGGTGAGAAGTGCAGACATCTGGAAGAGGTTCGAAGTGACCCTCCACATTGAGGGGATCTAATTGAGGTGGTTCAGGCATCTGATACGGATATCCCCTGGATGCCTCTCTGTGGAGGTTTTACGGGCATGACCAGCTGGTAGGAGATTTTGGGGAAAACCCAGGGTTCACTTGGAGGATTACATCTCCTAGATGGCCTAAGAAGGCCCTGAGGAAGCACAGTATGAGTTGGCAAGTGTGGCTGGGGAAAGGGACTTATGGGCGTAACTGCTAAGACTGTTACCCCAGCGTCCCGGCTTTGGATAAGCAGTGGAAAATGAAATGAAATGTGAGCAACAATACAACAACATTAGATAACAGTTTATGAGATGACACTTTGTTGCCTCAATTACCAAGCACAACTTGCCCCAATCCTCTTTGCTGGAACCGAAACTGATTGAAATAAACCTGGCTTGTCGATTTGGGCCAGGCTGACTCACTGATTGAACTTCATGGCATATCAACTCATGTTCACAGTAACAGAGTGCTGACTGGAGGACTAACTAAATATGATCTGAACATTTCAAAGTATTTAAAGTTTAAACATGAAAACAACATCCCTATACTCCATCACAGCCCATAGAATGCTGACAGAGGAGCATAATGGAGCAGAGATGGAAGAGTGGACAAAACCTATTATGTGGAGTTTAGGAGCCACTAAGAGAGCTTAAGGCAATAAGTAAACTGTGGAAATGACCTCAACCAATCCAGAAAAATGATGGATGTCACTGGTGATGGGATTTCCTGGCATAGCTGGACCACCGATTATATGTGCTGTTTGAGGATGTCCTATTGTGTTCATCTGTCAGTGTTCTACTGGCTGTAATGGAGGGACATTGAGAGATTTTACAGATTGAAAGGGTGAATCTGCACAAACATTTTAAGAACAGCCAAGTTATTACAACTATTTGTTGTTGACCTCATGGATGCTACAATTCTTTAGGAAATTAGTTTATCTTTGACCAAGCTATCATCTTTGATTTCAAGTCTGTTATGATAAGGGCTTCTTTTGTCATTCTTTTTTTCTTTTGTATTATATTTTCCTTTTTGTACTTGGGGAGGAAATGGTTGGGTGTAGTACACTATGTATAACTGCAGTATTTGACTAATATGTTTATGTAAATCTCCTCCACAATTATTCTTTTTGTAATTTTTAATGGTTAGCTTGTTATCTGAATTAGTAAAACTTTCAGCTGCTCTCCTTCACATCGTACTTTGGGACAGTTTTTCTGTTATGTGCAGTGGATGTCAAACTTTTGCTTGCTATGTTATGGGGGACTGCTGAAGTAATAATACTAAAGAGTTGCTTCTTCTGCTTGTTGTTTCTGTTATTTGTCTTAAAGTTCAAACAAGATACATCTGCTGCTCCACATCTTCAAATATGGAGGTGCCCGTAACATCAATGCCAGAACTACAGGAAAACTTTGCCAGTTCAACAGGTTATTTATCTAATAATATATTTATTGGGTTTTTGTTTGGTATTTACATTGACATTAACATTTATTTGCTTGGTAGATCCTTTTACCCAAAGTTATTTACAACAGAGGTAAACATAATCGAGTAACATTAGCCTCGGGTCTGCTTGAACAGCAAGTGTAGTAAGACAGGGAACAAAAGATGATTACCACACTGCTGACTAGAACATCGCATAAAGAGATCATTTTCCTGCAGATCACCTAATGTGGTCCACCTAATTCTCTGTATGAAATATCCTGACACCGCACTCTATGTGGGAGAAACTTGACAGACACTCCGCCAGAGAATGAATTTACACAGGTGACACACTAAACGTGGAAACATAGCAACAGCTATGGACACTGTGAGAGGGACTTTAAAGTCACAGGGCTTATGAGCAACTTCAGAACACAGCAAGAGAGAAAACAATGGGAAGTTAAACTCGTGCTAAAATGTAACACATTACAACACGGTTTAAATAGAGACAAGAGTTTTATGGCCAGATATGAGGATTGTTTGCATCTCTCCGACTGACACAGACAATCTGACTACAGACCCACATTGTATTAAAAAACGCATCAGATACTTCAAAAGACATTGTTGGACAGTTATCTTATCCAAAGATCTTGACTATACGTTGTTCTCCACTCTATCTTAATGAATCTTAGCCTAAAGAAGTCTATTAATTTTTTAAATTTAAGACGTCTCACTTAAAGGTTTTCCAATGTTGTTTCTTGTCTTAGTGTGTATATATAAACACAGGGAACTCCAGTTTCTGTATTACAAATTGCCTGAAGAAGGGGCCTGAGTTGCCTCAAAAGCCTGTATATTGTAATCTTTTTAGTTAGCCTATAAAAGGTGACATTTTGCTTGACTTCTCATTGCCACATGTGAAAAGATGTAATAACTCATACATTTAAAATCATCAATTATAATCAATAAAGTTGTTAAACTTAAACTACAAGTTAATCGTCAAATAAAAAAGATGACAGAGCATAGTTGTTTTTTTTCCTAATCCATTAAACAGATATTCACAGCACAGATGAGACTTCAATTCAGCAGGATGGATGAAGATTTGCACCTCGTTCCACCAACTAGGAACTACATACAGTAGAAAGTAGGAAAGTGTAGGAAAAGAGTCTGGATTGAGGCTTGATGGCATAAAGAGGTGGCATCACCAGACGCTGGTCACTGGCAGACTTGAGTGGGCAAGAAGGAGCAGGGCACCTCACCAGAGTCTCCATCTACACAGGTGCTGACCCATTTGGTACCTTGTATTAATCCCTAAGGGGAAATTGTCTTTTCATATGAACTTTTGAGGTCAGAGTGCAGGGTTAGCCATTGCACAGCACCTCATTGTGATGTTCAGGTTAAGGGTCTTGCTCAAGGGCTCAACATAGTAGGATTCCTCCTGGCAGTACCGGGATTTGAACTAGCAACCTTCCAGATGCCAGTGCAGATTTTCATTACCAGCCTCTTGTTTTATTATTTAAACGATCTTTAAATTTTAAGAACAATTACATGTCCTATGTAAGTTATTTTTAACTAACACTGCTTCAGGTTTGATGGTAGTACAAAAGAATGGTCAGAGAGCTTGTCTGGTCCTGAGTCAGGCACTGCTTGTGGCCTTTACATCAACACTATCTTATTTAATGCCTGCTAATGAAATCTCGCTGTGTCCGCTCTCAGAATGGGGGCTCCCTACACATCATTTACAAGGAATGACTAAAGTGGGTTTTGAAACTAATGAACTGACGAGATTTCTTTAAATTAAAATGGTAAGTTTACAAGTGACATGAAGTAAAAAAGATACAAGACCAATATTGACTTTAGACCATACAGCATGTTTGGTGAAAGTCTCAGGGTGTTTTAAAAAGACCAAATAAGACCAATAACAACTAGAAACTGCCTGCCTTAAGATACAATGCGCGATGAATTGGTGCAGGGCCTGTAACAGCCGTGATCTGTCAGAACTGCACACAAACAAGACCAGAAAAACGGGATTTACAGGAAACACACGGCTGCATCTCAAGTTACAAGCAGGGACTTCACAGGTACTGTAAATATTATAGGCCACTTCAAGAATCTGTGACAAAGCTATCAGCTTGTAATTCTTTAACACAGAAAGCACACTGTAGATGTGTTCAGGAGGGGCATCATTGTCACATATCAAAGACACATGGGGTCTGACTTATCAGAATTCTGAATGAACAAAATGGACTGTCAGGCCCTTCAAACACTGCTGTAGTCAGTGAGTGAGAACAATGAACACCAGTTTGACTAAATAGTGTGGTGGGCTACAACCACACGGTGTTCACTTCAGACTCAGAGCAGAACCTCAGTACACGGCACCTTGTCTATCTGTGCCACACTTATGGGGGATTTCCTAAGTCATCAGTGTTTTAGTAGAAACAGTTACATGGATGGAGCCTCAGATTCACTGTAAGCATTTCCGTCTTGCACTGTTTGTGAGGATGTGATAAACCAAACACCTATAAAAGATGTCCATTCATGAAACTTCAACCTACTTTGCAGACCCCAACTTCAATGATTTCTTTTCAGATAAAATTGCCCAGCATCTCCACTCAGGTCATCTTTCTAACTGTGTTGTTCTCATTTTATCACAGCTACATAACAGACGTATGCAATGCTGTTTTCTTGTTTTACTTGAAACCATTGCTCAGGTGTTAACAGTTGGCCATGTAGATCCTGCTCTCCATTGATCCTGACCAGAGCATCCTCTGCCCTCAGATCATCACTTTCAAATCTCTTGTTACCAAATCTCTCTACCTAAGCATCTGCCATCCTTCACATGTCTTTTCATCCACCAACAGCACACATTTCTAACTTGGTGTCTGCACCATGTCACCCTACTGTCCATGATACCCTTGACATCATGCTGATATCTTTATTTATTTTTCTTCCTCTTTTCTTTCTGTCCTGATGAGCAGTTCCTACTTCCTTTTGATGGCCCAGATTGCATCCTCATACATCAGCACTGTTTGAGCTCCTGTCTTATAAAACTTACAGTTACATTTTCTTGACAGTCTTTGACTATTTGTACCTCCTCCCGCTTTCTTCCATTTCTCAATCCTGCATCAGTTCCATGATGGCTGTTTGACAACCACCTCTTGTGTCAAACACCAAGGCCAGATATGAGAATGGATTGATTTGTTTGAGCTCGACATTTCATCTGTCTGCGGCTCAGATTCTCCCATCCTTGTGAATTTCCCCTTGGGATTAATAAAGTATCTATCTATCTATCTATCTATCTATCTATCTATCTATCTATCTATCTATCTATCTATCTATCTATCTATCTATCTATCTATCTATCTATC
>JANRMT010062791.1:194466079-194490611 GCA_026402145.1 Polypterus bichir lapradei
ATCTATCTATCTATCTATCTATCTATCTATCTATCTATCTATCTATCCCCTCCTTTATGGCACTCAATAACATCTGACTTTCCAGCATTTACTTTTAATCTTTTGTGTTTTATTGATCCTAATTTGGCCTCCTCTTTATTCATAAAGAAGAAATTCCAGTGATTATGTTCTTCATTTCCATCCTAGTGCTTCACAATGGTGACAAAAGTAAAAAGAAAATCACTCCACATAAAAAAAAAAAAAACTTCAAACTCCAATTATTTATTACCCAAGCCCATATATTCCTAAAGCCATTTATCATATACCACAAATGACAATTCACAATGACACTTGACACAGTTGTCTTTTACACAAAACCCCAACAACACGCCACACAAAAACACCAATCACAGCAGCAGTGTGGTTCTTCAGGGTGACGCCAAAAGGGAATCATTTTTGGCTCCCAAAAGACCCTTCCACATGAAGGTTCCAGAAAGAACTTTTATTTATTTAGATCCATAACCTGCGCCATACAGTAAATACCCATTAACAGATGGTAACAGCCTTGTGAAACACCAATTAAAAGGACTCTTGCTGTGTTTCATATCACAGGCCAAGTTCAGGTTTTCTTCATCTACGAATGTCTTGCTAAGTAGTCTACCACACAGTAAAGACTTCATTGTTTTTCTAAATATCAAGCACAAAGTACAAAGAACCAGCTTCATATACAAAGAACCCTTCCCACAATGAAACAGTGTTTTTTCAAGCAATGGTTATACAAAGATCCACACAACCCACTAATGAATTATAAACGGGGGTATTCCACAAAGAACATTTAGCACATAAGCCACATTTACATCAAGACGCTAATCTGAGCTGGTATTTGTTCTACCAAAGAGAATTAATGCAAGAAAATGAAGTGTCAACCCTTAGCCTGGCACATGCCAGCGTAAAAGTGAAGTTGAGCGTAATGTCATGGAGTTCACAAAAGTCCCATCCAATGAGAAAGCAAACCTCATGTAAAGTTTCCATTTTTTTTTTGTTCTTTGTAGACTGTCTAATTTAGTGGAATTCTTGTATAAATTAATCTTACTTGTTCACTACAAAATAATAAATCATCATAATCTAACCAATTGATTAAAAATGAACACCATTTAAATTTTTGTTCATTCCCACCTTTTTCCTGATGTTAATGTATATTTTTTTAACCTATCTAATGCTGCTGCATTCTCACTATTGATTAAATTATTAATCTGCCGTTCGTTACGAAGTGGTAAGACTACATTAAAAACTCTACCGTTTATTGAAAAATGACAATATCACGTTTACATTATTACAGCATTTGTTCCCTTTGCCATTTTTGTTAGTGAAAGACAAAAGAAAATTTAAATATGTGTGTGTGTTCCATATTAACATCATTATAAACTGTATATATAAAAAAAAAGAGTACCAGTTCTAAGTCAGAGTAGTTCAGAGATGTGTAATGTCCAAGAAAAGAAAGTCACACCTAAAGACCTTCTAGGACCAACCCTGGTGGGCTCCTGCTGTTGTATTTTAAACCTTCAGCGCTAAAGAGGATTAGAAAGAAAGCCCCTTGTCATGATAGTATTTATATGTAAATTGTAAAATAATAAAAGTAAAATTGATTCAATTGCATGTACTTCAATAATTAAATACATTTGAACTCTTTATTATTTTTATAATAGTCCAGTAGTAAAATATTAAAAATCCAAAATGTTCTTCAATTGAGGATATGCCAGTAAACAGAAACACTCGTTATAACAATCGTCAAGTCTGGTTTGGTACTCATGGTGCTGATTTTCACAAAGATGTCTGTGATTACATTAAAGGCCTAATAAGGTGGGCTGCTTTCCAAACCCTTGTGAGATCATCCAACGTGTGTTTATTCCTTGAAAGTCCATTGAGTGAGGAGCTCAGACTGTCTGCAGCAAAGAGAAAAAAGCACAACACAGACCTCTTGGAATCTGCAAAAAAAACAACTTTCTATGCGATTAGATGAAGGCAGACATTGCAAAGACAACTCACTGGAGCCAATGCTGTGACTTCTGTGCAAAACCTTACCATCAATTTGACTTTTTTTGTTGACTTTTTGGTAAGTGAGTCACTATCAGTGCATTCTTCCAAAGTTGTACCCATGACAATGGCCTGCAGTCGTGTGTGAATAACAGCATCGCCAAGCTAGACGCCAATGATGTAAAATACAAATCATTCACAGCATCAGTGCACAGGTCTGTCCTTTAAAATGACACTGACGTGAATGGCCAGTCGTATCGTCCAGTCTGACCTTCTGACGACGGTAAACTCCTCCACAGGAGTGACACTGAGACATCGCACCGCTCACCGAAGTTGCAGCTTTCTTTGATGGCTGAATTCACAAAATATGTCTGCATGTAAGTACATATTCTAGGAATTCTGCTGTATATTCTTGTATATAATTTATAATTGCTGCTAAAAGATTATCATGTTGCTATTGAATACAATATGTTTTAAGTGTTTCAAGTAAGATGGTCATAAAATAATAGGTTTACATTTTTTAATGTGAATAATGCCATTAATATTTAATTATGTAGTGCACATATTCACAACAGGGTGGTGCAGTGGTAGCACCGCCGCCTTGCAGTTAGGAGACCTGGGTTCGCTTCCCGGGTCCTCCCTGCGTGGAGTTTGCATGTTCTCCCCGTGTCTGCATGGGTTTCCTCCCACAGTCCAAAGACATGCATGTTAGGTGCATTGGCAGTCCTAAATTGTGCTTGGTGTGTGTGTGGGCCCTGTGGTGGTCTGGCACCCTGCCCAGGATTGTTCCTGCCTTGCACCCTGTGCTGGCTGGGATTGGCTCCAGCAGACCCCCGTGACCCCGTGTTAGGATATAGCAGGTTGAATACTGACTGAGTGACAAATTCAGACATGTAATGTACTCAGCCATTGAGCTGGATGGCCTTGCATCCTCTTTTGAGTTTCCAGTTTGTGTTACTATTTATCAAAAATTATTTCATTGTCAACTGCTGAAAAGACCGCCATTGTCTCTGTTACTATTCTTCTTTTTATGACAATTAAATAAACTCTTCATCTTTTCAGAGCTGTCCCCTAATACACCACACATACATTGCATCACACTTAAAGTCGGTTTAAAGCTGATGTCGCTCCCTCCTCTGAGTTCTGATTGATGTTATCAGTTATGGTGCTCACATAATCGTGGATTGCTGAGGCCCACCTTGAGTTAACGTGAAACACGTGGTGTTCGTGTAGCCGACTCACAATTAATTGGAAAACACTTTAAATCAAGCAGAGTTTACTCATCTAAATCATGGAATACCATAGAGGAGTTTTAAATAATCACATATCATGATACACAGCACATACTTTACAAAACCCCACACACATGAATCACAATACATAAAGCCACATGAACACGTAACACGTACCAAGAACCTCATCCCTCCTCTTTATTACATCAGAAATCCAGTCCCTGAAAATACAGATGATCAAAATATGCACAACAAACAAAAATATGCAAAACAAATTAAACTCAAATGAATTAAATACACAATGTCAATACAGGTAAGTTAGATCTTTCCCACAGACACACAGTCCCTCAAGGCTCACCTGTATAACTGCCTCCAGTTAGCCCACTGCCTATGGTATCTGACAATCTGCCCTCAGGATTAATTCAAGATGCCAGTTGAGTTGTAAGCCTTCCGCCTCTTGTCTTCCCTTTTTGACTGTAAAACAATATCCATTTTTAAAACATGCCACTCAATCACAGGATGTTCTCTGGTGGCCCTGACATGCCAAGAAGGATCTTGCAGCGTAGGCAATAGAAACTATCGGGGTACAAGTTATTCAGCAAGTGGTGCAAAGAAATAAAAATAAAATGCCACACTTTTACTTATGTAGATTGTTATAATTTGATGATTCTCTGCTGACTTTGACTCAATAAAGGCCAATCTGTCCAGTGAATCACCAACATGAACAGGCAACAAGAGGACAAACTACAAGTGACCTCAGCGCCAATCCATAGAAGGCCAATGATCTGCTTTCAGAGATCAAAATGAAATCCAAGATTCTCAGTGAAAAATCTGAAACACGTGTCAAAACGCGGCTGATCAAACAAGCCCTAACAAAAGAGAAGTTTGTTTCCATCACAAAATCTTTGTCAAATAAAGCAAGAAGCACCTAGCAATGTATCCCTAACCTAGGAGAGAGGGCACACTGGCCAACCATCTTATAGAAGGCCATTAAATGATGTCACATGGTAGCAATAACATCATAACCATAACCAATATGGCTGTCACAATTATGAAAATCAAACAAAATGGTAGTGCCAAATTAAATCCTCTATGATCCAATGTTGTATAACAAGAAAATGTGAAATCTGGCAAGAGGTGAACACTTTTCAAAGGTACATCATTAAATATGTTTAAAATAAAAAATGAAAAGGGCAGAAGTGTATTCAGCGATACACACATAACACACCAAAAAACAAGAAAAAATGCCTGAAAAGACATACAGTAAATGGGTTGGAAAAAGTCAACATAAAATCAAATCCTAACAACCAGCAGCACAGAATGCAAGAGCAGAAATTGCATTAAATGAAACAAGAAAAAATAAAACCTAAATTTATGGCAGCAGTAGACAAAGTGAAAATCCTGAGATAAAACTCAGTCTGACTTGATGGAGATGTCAATAGCATGTTGGAGTTGTTAGAGATTTAGAATTCAATTTTCTATCACACATTAGTCCTTAGACTTAATGCACTGCTATCAGGGCTGAAAAGAAACAGTAAAATAAAGAAACAGCGAGCATGGCAGCCGAGAGCAGCGATGAACATGAAAATAAGAATTTCACTCGGCTTTGTATGTGTGACAATACCCTTACACTAAACAAACTAAAGAAACAGAGCAAGGATTTTCCCATTTTACCTCTATAATAACTTTCATTTTTCTTTTTCTATTTGTAAAGCACACACATAGGTGTTGAACTGCGCTACAGAATGAAATGAATGTCGATGTTCTTTAAAATCTACAGTCCAGACAACTCCGTCCTGCTCTGCCAGCTCAGTATAATTTAACGTCTTTGTTACCAACAGTCAAGTACGAGATTCTGAAAGTCACTTGCAGCCCCTCCAGTGCCCTGCCTGACGTGAATATCACAAGTTACTCTGAGCAGTTGATTAGTTTTATTCTCCTTACCTGTTTATGTCCCTGATGTTCTGTGAACTGACGACGTGACTTTATTCAATATGCCGCTGCAGGTCCCTCGATTTCAGCAGATGTTATCAGTTCTGAGGCCAAACCTGAGACTGCAGCAGGACTCGGTGTGTCTGTCAGCTCTCTGGCTGCTCTTCTACATTACAAACACACTGTAACCAGGAAGTTTATGTTTGTGGATAAAGTAACAAACAGGAATGCAGTCTGGTGAGTCTTCATCAGTCAAGGGGCCCACTTTACCACCCGGTGCTCCTTACTAACAGATATTAACAGACACAATTACAATACTGACGTGTAGGCCTTTCTTCAGATTACAGACGCACACAGAGTGGTGGCCACAGTGGCTCAGCGTCTGTCTCTTTACCCTCACTGGTCCTTTTTCTCCCATTCATTGTTTCTGAGTGTGAAATAGAAAAATACAGATACCGAAGTATGAGATTGGAAAATAGGAATTAATGATCAGAACGGAAGTGCGTGCTAAGCAAAATGTCTATAGTGCAAGTGCAAGTACAACTTCCTGTTTTTCCTAACAGACAAAAAACCACAAGTGACCAACTGATGAACTTTAAAATCAACTGATGAACTTTAAAAATGTTGATCCAAGCAAATTGTTGTAAAGATGTAATGTCTCGAAATTCATGTGCAACTAAAGTCATAAGACAAAGCTTTGCCCTATAAAAGATTTAGGACACCGACTTCTCGGGGCAGATGAAGGGCAGGTGTCCTAGGACTGTGCTTCTCTGTCATTCTTACCTTTGCCTGGTGTGATTTTTTACTAACTTTAATTATATCTCTCTGTCTTCAGTCACAAGAAGCGACACTAGAGAAAAAGTGTCCACAATACACAAGGAGGGTAATAAAGATCTCTTGAACTTCTTTGAGAGTGAGGAATAAATTGCCACCAGTTAATCAGCCAGTAAAACATGTCATCTCATACAGCTTTGAGGTCATAGAGTGGCCACAGAAAGACCTCAGCAGTGTGGATGTAAAAGCAGAGTTGCTCCATGCCAACCAACTGAAATACAAAAACCAAATGAAGCCAAGGCTTTACTTTCATAGAGCAGAAAGTGGAAAGCACCAAACAGAAGTAGATTACAGACACAGATCTTCAGTCATAGGAGTGCCAGCATTCCTTCTCAGCTCACAGGATTGCCACATTTATAAAAAATTACAGCCTGAACTGGAAAGGCAAGATCATCTTCCATCATAATGCTTGGTTATATAGGCAATCCACAAATCCGAAGGAGTGCCTGACATTACCCCATAGCTCTGCACAGTGTGAGGTGACACAATTTTGTGAAAAAACAAAAAGAAGATAAAGTTGACCAAGAGAGGAAAAATAACTGGAAAGACCAGAAATACATTGAGAAATACACAGATCTCCTACTATAAGCTCAGGAGGATGAAAACCATGAATGGCTTATTAGAGGAAAAATAAAGTGCAGTGATGAATACTTGCTAATGGTCACTTTAGATTGTGGATCACATGCGAGGTTGTTTGCAATTTGTTTTCAAAGAAATGGAAAAAGCAACCAATGTAGATTTGGCAACAAACTGATGGAAACCGCACTGAACCTTACTGCAGGATTTAATATACTCCTGTCCAAAAACCTCTTCATGGAAAGACATCAAAGTAGCCCAACTGCTTTATTGGAAACTGATCCAAAAATATGACATCCTAGTTCCAGAAAGAATCACTAAAAATGAGGACTTTATTCCAGTTGTAACTTTCAGAAAATTCACAGTCAGAAAACCTGATGATGTTGAGAAGAAACATTCAGTCAATGCCTGGATAATCGCTTTATCAGACCCACATGATATCGCTGTGCCTCGAACAGAGAGAGAGAAAAGATGACAAAATATCACGAGATACAATGAGAGATGTGGACCTCGATAGGAACAAACCTGAAATAATCCCAGTGTTCATTGGCTCCACAGGGCTTGTTAGAAATATCATTTAAGCAGATGTACTCCTCCAACCCTTCGAAGTTGCACCCTATGAGCTCCAGAAGTGGGTGCTGTTAGGGACAATGCAGGTTTTGCAGAGAGCCCTAGAAGTGAGTCTAAAAGAATAAAGACAGGACACAGAGGATACCATGACATAAGAGTGAGGTTCATGATAATAATGGAGAAATCAACCCGAGAGAAAAGTCATATTGCTGTAAATGTGGGAAACAATTCTGTCACAAGAATCGTCTTCAGGGCCACAAACACATTCACACAGGAGAGAAGAAACGCAATGTGCCTCCTTCTCTTATTCTGACGTGGAACTCGAAGATCGACCTGCACATTTGGCACAGAGTCCGCAATGCAAATGGTCAGCACTGAATACCCGGGGGCCGTCACCTCAATGTTAGCTGTTGCACTGACCACGCAAAGCATTATGGTCCACTTAAATTAAAAAAAATAACCCAGGGCAATCTCCCAGAACACATTCTTGTGTTCTTAGCCATTATATGCCATACATTTGTAATTCTGTTATTTCTCTTTCTGTATATAATTTTGAGTTTAATAAATTGTTAATTGCTGCACACCATATCTGATCTTTGACTTCGCTATCACGTGTTTTAACTTTGAAAACACACAACGCTTTTTTGCTAGAGGGCACATGCCTGTGGTTCACAGTCTGAATATTCAAAATTGGTGAGTGTTCTTTTAATATTTAGGCTTTGTTAAGTTAAGCTGCCTGCTGTCTGAAGTTATATGTTTATTCTCAAACACACGGTAAGTAATGGCGCTTAGCCTCCGCGGTCTCATGTGAACTATTATTCATGTGACACTCGCTAAGAAGGCGACTTGGCCCTTGAGGTTTCCCTATAAAACATGCGCTAGTTAAACAGCTCTTAGCCTCGGAGGTCACAGATCCAGTTTCTAAGGGTTTATAACAAAGTTTTGTAAATGATAGTAAGCCGATGCTAACTCAGATATTATAATTAATTCATAATGTACAGCAAAAGTAATCTTTAAACAGCAATAATAAAAATGGAGTCTGATTAAGAGATCCACAGCCTTTTTCCATCATTCGATAAGATGTATGACAAGTGTAATTTAAAGCTGGTGAAATTTAACAATTAAAATAATAGTCTTACATGCATAACTAATAAAGGCATGAAATAATAGCCAGCTTAGAAGGCTTGAGTTTTGTGGTGACCCCAATGTGATGGCATCTCCAGGATCAAAATGAATCAGCATGACGTGTTCTTCAAAGACTTGAGTTTTTCTAACATTGTAGTCGCTACATTGTAAGGTTTCAAAGGCACAATACCCCGACACAACACAATGAAAAGTCTGATAAATTAAGAGTGCACGTGCGGGAGAAGGAACATCTGGGCATGGCATGCACATTACCAACCACCATAACGGCATCAGGCGTGAAATCAAAATGCAAAGCAGTGCACAAGTGAGAGAAGAGATAAGAAACAACAAATGGGCCTGGCATCACGACACGTCCCATCAGACAGACGGAGCACCAAGAAAGTGTCTCATTATGAAATTTCATGTGAATGAGCAAGACCTCCCACTCGAGAAATATAAATACACTCCTGTCCTGTCTCCTCTACTCGACTGCCCAGCATGACACCAGCATTTCCATGTGTCCCCGGTGAGGTTTTCTCTTCCTGTGTCTGGCGGTGCTCACATATCCAGACTTTAAACAACGGAGCGGCTCGAATCAGCACTTCACTCCCACTCACTGACTCACGCAGGTGCGCGCACACAGACCCTCTGCACGGCTTCTAAGGATGGCCCCGCCCCTTCAGGCAGTGTCTCGCTCTCTGGCTCCGCCTCTTTGGACAGTGGGTGTCAATTCAGTTCACGTCACAGTCTGCATGTGTTTAATAAAGTGGAAAGAGTCCTAATGGTAACATAAATGACAGTATAATGAAAAGATAAAGACAAGTACTGATGAGAACAATATTACAATAATGAAGCAGTAAAGGATCTACATACTCAGTATCACAGTATCTATCTATCTAGCATGTCTGTACTGTCCATTATACAAAAGTAGATTTATAAAGGACACAAAACGAACAAATATACAAACACATACTTGGCCTCTGTAAATAACCGCGAAATCATTCCGCACGTAGGGAACGTAACAACGTAAAATACCGGAAGTGTGAAGAAACAGTGAGGACTAACGGTATCTCTGAAACGGTGACCTTTAGATTTGTTGCACCCCTTGGTAAGCGGAGTGAGGTAAGCAATTAATTGTATGTTGTTTTATTTGTTCATTTGTTCTGTTACTTTGTAGAATGTTTAAAAAATGTATGTTTATATTTGTTTATAGTTTTCACGGTGCTCGTGACAATATAACGACTACAATAAAGAGCCACAGTTTGAGACATAAATAAAGATAAACACACCAGTCTGAGACTCTCTGCGTGTCGATTCTTTGAAAACCACGGGCTGCTACAGTGAAAACTCGACCATACATCTGAATCGTCCTTCACGCCTTGTGCTGCTTGGCACCTCAAAAGCCGCAGTTGCCCCGTTGATAACCTGCATTCAGGCAACATCCGAGTCTGACGGCACATCATATATGCGGATACTACAGATACAGCGATTAATCCTTATACATAAAGTACTTAAACCCACATGGACTATATTATAATGATGTTATAGTAAAATTCTTAAACCCTTTAAGTTAAAACTATTCAGTAAATTGTATGGCTTCCTTTGAAATATTTTATAAGTAAAAGTTTATCAAGTGTTATATTTATTTTAATAATTATAAGTCAATGTTTAAAGGTTATTATATTGTAAAAATTTAAAAGTTAGGATAAAGAACTATAATTCCTGAGGTAAAAGTTGACATTCAAAATGTTTAAGACAAAGTAAAGAGATATAGCTGTGAAGGTATGATAAAATTCAATGCTATGTTGTGAAATCATAACTTTAAGCTTGTACTACAGTGAAAACTCTTTCTGTTTAAGATTGAAAGGGTTATTTAAGTATTCATAGCGTATTTGCCTATGACCTTCATTTTATTCTAATTTAGTAAAATCCTTTGAGGTCCTAAAGTTATAGGTGTTGTCTGGCGTAAGTGGTGTCACTCAGGGCTGAGATTACTTACTGCTGTTTCACAGTCCACTGAAGACACAAAGAACACAATACTCAAGCTAATTAAATGGCTGCCCAGGCTATAAAATGTTGTCCACTACAGAAAACAGTGACAATCCAATAGAGACAACACAAGTTAGATCCAGCTCTCGTGAAAGAAGCTTCACAGAGAAGGGCCAGGAACTGCATGATCAGGAAGCTGAGAAACATAAGAAGGCATTCAACAAGGCTTATGACTCCTGGAAGAAAATGGCAAAGGAAATTAGGACAAAATTGAAAACTTTCTGTTCACAAGAAGACCTTAATAAAATACAAGAAGACATTCAAACAAGACATGAAAGGGTGTGCCAACATTATGAATCCATTCGACGCAACCACACTTCTACTCCGGAAATTGTTAAAAAAAAATGGAAGCCTGTGTCATCTTGACTGCAGAAGTTTGTGAGCTTGTAAGTAAAATACTTCATACTGTTGAGGAGACCTATAATGACCAACTAGAGAGAGAAAGAGTGAGAATGGCACTGAATAAGGATGAGTATGGGTCTGTCTTTGGATATACAAAAACAGAAACAGTGATCTCAGGGTTATCACAACGATCAGAAAACCACTCAAAAGCCAGCTCCAAAGTCTCTAGCCAGCGTGCAGATGCAGAAGCAGAATTTGCAGCAATTTGCAAATTTGCAAATTAGAGCAGGCCAAAGCTATGGAAAAATACATGCTCAGCAAGCAAGACTTCACAAATTGGAAAGTGAATGGAAGCTCAATGAGACAAAAATGTTAGCAGAAATAAAGCAGAAAGAAGCAGAGATACATTTAAAGCTGGAGGAGGAAAAGGCAAAGCTGCAGCAACTACACACAGATAAAGAAGTGAGAGTAGCAGTAGCCCGAGTAAGAGTTTACAACAATCTTGAAGGTGACCAGGAGAGGTAAGAGGAACATGATGAACACAGAACCTACTCTGTGTGCCAAAACATTGAATCTAGAGTTCAGCTAAATCCAGAAGCTATACCTTTTCAATCTCAATATTCTTCTCCTGAAGTGCCCGTATCTCAAGAATCGGTTAGTCTTGCCCAAGCAATTGCAAGTTCATTAGCTAGAAGCCAGAGTCAGAACACTTAAAACAAGTGTTGAAACAATTAATCCCACCCCAAGCAAGGTGGAGACATTAGACTCCAAATCCAGACTACCCTGCTCTGTGTGCAGTGATGAAAACCATGGCATTGCTATGTGCACTTTTTGCAGTGAAACCTACTGAGGAAAAGAAGGCCTTCATTCATAAAAATCACCTTTGTTTTGGATGTTTAAGGAAAGGGCACACCAGCAAGGATTGCAAAAGGCGACACACCTGTCGCACATGTGGCCGATGCCATCCTACCTGTCTGCATGAAGAAAAATTTGAACGTCTTGTGGAGACATCAATGACAGGTTCCACTTCTACAGAAACCAATGCAAACCAGGAAGTCCACAGGGTAACGTCCCATGTGATCACACAACATGTGTCTGCCACCTCTAGCATTGTCCCAGTTCTTCTATCATCAGTAGAAGAGGCAGAGAGAGAGGTTATAGACTATGCATTACTTGATACTCGGAGTGATTCCACATTTATTTTAGAAGATCTGATTTATGAGTTAAATATGGATGTTCAGCCAGTACAGTTGAAACTTAGTACAATGACAGCTGTTGATACTGTTATAGCAAGCAAGAGTGTCCGTGGCGTACAAGTTCGAGGACTACACTCTGAAAACCACATCCAACTTACACATCCAGTCTTACATACCAACTGTCGAAACAGGGCTGCATTGGCCACACCTCAGACACATGGCAAACAAATTACCACCTCTCCAAAGCTGCGATGTAGGACTGCTGATCAGGTATGCCTGTCCTTTGGCTCTAGCTCTCCTTGAGGTCATCATAGGAAGTGAAAATGAACCATTTGCACAAAGAACTGAGCTAGGCTGGAGTATAATAGGATCATCCAACCCACATCTGGATAGACAAGGAAGTCACAGTTTTGTACATCGAATTGCAGCAAAGGAGATATCAGCTCCATCAGCCACTGACGTTCTGAAAATCCTAGAAACAGACTTCAATGAGAAGAGCTATGACAATAAGTATGTGTCCTAAAATGATGTCCACTTTGTACAGTTCCTTAGTGACAACATCAGACAGAAGGAAGATGGACACTATGAAATGCCCCTTCCTTTCAAAAATAATAAGCCTCCTTCATTACCAAAAAACAAGAAGCTGGCTACTGTTCGTCTGCAGCATTTAAGGAAGAAGTTACAAGCCAACCAACAATACCATCACCACTACAAGGACTTTATGGAGGAAATGATCAACAAGGGTGATGCTGAGCCAGCCCTTGCTGCATCTGAGAGGGAGACGGAGTGGTAGATTCCCCATCATGGTGTCTACCACCCCAAAAAACCAGATAAGCTGTGAGTTGTGTTCGATTGCTCTGCAAAGGTCCAGGGAGTATCTCTAAATGACACTTTGCTGACAGGCCCAGACTTGATCAATTCTCTAGTAGGAGTTCTTTGTCGCTTTAGAAAAGAAGACATAGCTATAACCTGTGACATTGAACCCTAATTTCACCAGTTCTTTGTCTCTCCTGAATTACGTAATTACCTGAAGTTCCTATGGTGGGAGGGCGGAGATTTGGAAAAAGAACCTCAAGAGTATAGGATGGCAGTTCATCTCTTTGGTGCAGCATCATCCCCAGGGTGTGCGAACTTTGGTCTTAAGTATCTTGCATGACAACACAGAGATAATTATCCATTAGCAGCGGCATTCATTGAGAAAAACTTGTATGTAGATGACGGGTTGACCAGTGTTTCGTCTGTTAAAGAAGCTAGGAAACTGATCGTTGAAACTCAGGAATTGTGCAAAAGAGGGGGTCCACATCTTCATAAGTTTAATTCAAGTGTGAAAGAAATTCTCAACTGTGTAGATCCCTCAGATAGGGCAACAACCACCAATTCTCTTAATCTTAATTTGGATACAACAGCAGACCGCGTACTTGGTATTCAATGGTCGATAGAAAGCGATACCTTCAGCTATGATGTTATTTTAAAAAAATCAGTCTTCAACACGCCGCGGCATTCTGTCCATCATTGCCTCTCTATATGATCCACGGTTTGTTGCTCCATTTACTCTAAAAGGAAAGTGCATCCTGCAGGAGTTGTGCCGTAGAAACATTGGATGGGATGATCCGCTCTCTAAAGACCTACACCCATGGTGGGCTGAATGGAGAAATGGTATCCAAAGTTTGAGAGAAGTTAAAATACAGAGATGGTATCACCCACAAAACTTTGGCAACATTGTCAGAACAGAACTGCACCATTTCTCAGATGCTAGCTGTGTTGGATATGGTGCATGTTCTTATCTGAGATATAAGAATACAAATGGTGATGTTCACTGCACTCTAGTAATGGCTAAAGCAAGAGTTGCACCTACAAATATTACAAGCATTCCAAGACTGGAACATTCAGCTGCTGTAGTTTCTGCCAGAATGAGTGTTATGTTGAATTCTGAACTAGAGATTAAAGTTAATAAAGAATTCTTCTGGATAGACTCAAATGTTGTACTAGCTTACATCAACAATGAAGCGTGAAGGTTTCATGTATTTGTTGCTAATCGTGTCCAACTAATAAGGGAAACCACAGATCCCAACCAGTGGTATTATGTTAAAACAGCAGAAAACCCTGCCGACTATGCCTCCAGAGATCTTCATGCTTCCGACATCTCTATGTCAATCTGCTTGTCAGGACCTAAATTTTTGTGGCAGCAAGAAGTGAATCCTACAACTGACCTTTTAGCCGAGTTACTTGTGGGTGATCCTGAAGTTAAATCAATCCAGGTGTTTTCAACAAGAGTCCGCAAACACATGGACATTCTTAGCCGGCTGAGTCAGTTTTCTTAATGGACAACACTTCTTAAGGTGGTTGCAAGAATAAAGAGACTGGGGTCTAAACAAGAAAATCACTGTGACCTGGTATCTACAGAAGAACGTGAAAGAGCTGCAGAAACTGTCATAAAGCTTCTTCAACAGCAAGCCTTTTGTCAAGAAATGAAGTCACTTCAAAACCAAAATACTCTTTCAAGTGCGAGTCCTCTCTTCTACCTTGACCCCATTTTGGTTAGAGGAATTCTTTGTGTTGGTGGAAGAGTGAAGTCTTCTCTCAGTCAGGAATTAAAACACCCCATCATTCTTCTAAAGGACAGTCACATCACCAAGTTGATTCTGTTCTATTATCACAATAAGATCTGTCATGAAGGGCGAAGTCAAACTTTAATGGAACTTAGAGTCAATGGATTTTGGGTCATTGTTGGGAGAAAATCTGTTGCCAAATTAATACACAACTGTGTTTTATTCAGGAAACTTCGACAAGCAGGAGAGGAGCAACGAATGGCTGATCTCCCTAAAGAGTGTGTGGAAGTTTCATCTCCATTCACATTTTGTGGAATGGACTGCTTTGGACCCTTCCTCATCAAGAGGGCCCGCAAGGAATAGAAAAGATATGGCCTGATCTTCACATGCTTCTCATCTCAAGCTATACACATTGAAATGCTTGAAGATCTGTCAACAGATGCATTTATCAATGCTCTGAGGTGCTTCATTAGTCTTCGAGGAGCTGTTCTCCAACTCCATTGTGACCAGGAGTCAGACTTTGTAGGTGCCAAGAATGAATTCAGAGAAGCACTCAAGCAATGCGATAAAAAGGCACTCACGGTTTTCCTAAATGAAAAACAATGCAAGTTTATATTCAATGCTCTCTCAGCAAGCCATGCTGGTGCTGTTTGGGAATGGCAGATTCATTCTGTTCGGTGTGTGCTGAATGCCACATTTGCTCAGTGTCCAGGAAGACTTGATGACATCTCCCTTAGAACATTGTTCTATGAAGCAATGGCTGTTGTCAACAGCCGTCCATTAACTGTAGATGGAATCAATCCCAAGTCACTGGAACCACTGACCCCAAACCATCTGATCTTGATGAAGTCTAAGGTTGCTTTTCCACCTCCTGGGGAATTTGTAAAGGAAGCTGTGTATGCTACAAAAAGGTGGCACAGAGTCCAATTTCTGATTTAACAGTTCTGGAGTCGCTGGAACAAAGAATACCTCTTGAACCTTTCCACACGCCAGAAGTGGCATGTTCCCAAGCGTAACCTCAAGGTGAATGACATAGTCATTATCAAGGAACACCCCCTGCCCAGAAATCAGTGGCATCTGGGACGTGTGGTTGAAACCATGAAAGACTGTGATGGCTTAGTTCGTCAAGTACAAGTAGGTGAGCGAAACCCAACTAAAACACATGATCAACCATCCAAACTAATTATTGAATGACCCATCCAGAAGTTAGTACTTCTTGTTGAAAGTGGGTGATTGGCTTAAGCACTGGGTGGTTCCCCCTTACATCAGACATGTGATTTATTGTTACGTTTTATGCATCCAAAGGTTATGTTGTCCAACTTAAGAGGTCATTTAGGGTTTATAAAAATCATATTAAATTCAGTCAATGGTTCCTCATAACATGATTGGTGGAAGTGTAAATGACGCAAAATCATTCTGCACGTAGGGAACGTAACAACGTAAAATAGTGTGAAGAAACAGTGAGGACTAACGTTATCTCTGAAACGGTGACCTTTAGATTTGTTGCACCCCTTGGTAAGCAGAGCGAGGTATGCAATAAATTGTATGTTGTTTAATTTGTTTATTTGTTCTCTTACTTTGTACAATGTTAAAAAATGTATGTTTGCTCGTGATGATATAACAACTACAATAAAGAGCCACAGTTTGAGACATAAATAAAGATAAACGCACCAGTCTGAGACTCTCTGTGTGTCGATTCTTTCGAAAACAAGGGCTGCTACACTACAGACATGCTTTCATATTAGTGTGTATATAAATATCTCTATATATATTGTGGCAGAGGCCAGGACCTATGCCTGGCCAGGACGCCCCTTTGACACTGGATCCATGGAAGCAGCCATGGGATACACACTACGTCCCCTGGAACACTTGCTGGCAGCCCCCCCTGGGTTACATCGGGGCCACAATTGTGTAACACCGGAGCTCATCCCTGTTGGACTCCATGGCCACCGCCAGGGCGAGCTGCATGGCTTGCTGAGCCTGTCTGGGCAGCCACACCCAGGAGTGCCACCTTAATTAGATTAATTATCACCTGAAGCACTTCTGGGTGGGCTATAAAAGGAGCCTGCAGCCACTACTTGGGGCGCCAGAGTTGATAGGAGGAGGACAAAGCTGCCTAGGAGGAGGGGAGGAGAAAGACAAGTGACATTTGTGGTGTTTTTCTTTTGTTTTTTGTGTGTGTTTTGGGGACTGTGTAGGGCCAGTGGGACACGGGAAAGACATGCCTCATGGCTGAAGACAAAAATAAAATCTTTATGTTCATTTTAATATGTGCCTCCACTGTCAGCCTGTGTTGGGTCGATGCCAAGAGAGCGCTTTTGCCACAATACATAAAATCCATTGTCTGTCTATATGTCTGTCCACTTTTCACGAGAGAACTACTTAACGGATTTAGATCGGATTTTTTTCTATAATTTGCTTCAACATTCTGGTTGATTTTGTGACGTCTCTCATTGCGCTAAGTATCATAGTTCGCTTGCGGTACCGATTTATTTGTGCGAATCTGAGGGCAGAGATGTGTGGCCCTCCTCACTCACGTGCCAGCCTCTGAGCTTACCTTGCCTCCGCTTAGCTAGCGATACCTGCTTCATTTTTAAAGTTTGTCCTGTTTCACTACAACGCTCATATATATCTGTAGGTTAAAGAAGCATTTAAGTTTATATGTCTGTGCCTCTTTATGAATAATAATAACATTACAGAAGTTAATACTAAACCGTTTTAAATTATGTAAGTATTAATTGTTATGGGCCTGTGCTTTTATTTCAGGTAGTCAAGAGGCACCATGCCAAGCTGTCCACAGTCTAGTCCTTATCAGTGAAGCTCGTACTGCCACCTAACTGGCATGGCTATCCATTATGTCAGCCATAAGAGATGCTAGTGCAATGAGTAAACATTAATTGAATTATTAATTAAGCAGTCCAGTTTTCACAGGTGGGTTCTACAGAGTCCACAGTAGTGGTGAGAACTAATTAACTAAAAGCTGTCAATCTTTAACAGCTTAGGATTATGGAGGAGTGATTAGGTGATGCTCACCTCAAAGAGGCAAATACGTCTTTTGAGCCAAAGGGATTTTAATGAAGAAACAGATAGTGAAGGATAAATTGTTATGAGAAAGTTTATGACAGCAATATATTGTTATGAGAAAGTTTATGATGGCAGGATTTTGTTATGAGAAAGTCGGCAACATCTGGTGATTGTTATGAGAAAAGGTGCTGAGCGAGGTCATCATCATGAGAAACCCTGGAAAACAGATGATGGGAATCTGTGTGAAGGGGGGATATTTTGTGATGAGAATTGTAATAAATCTGAAGCTCACTGAATGCTCGGGTCTCAAGTCATCTGAGCTGAGTTTGTATGTGTGCGGTACAATAAAGTCTGATTCTGCTGCCTGTCCCGAGACTCTGAGTGTCTTTTTTTGGGCTGAGGGTGCCCGAGCTGCCTGATCTGCTTCAACACTTTATGCAGACATCAACAAAAAAATTGTACAAAACTGTGTCTACTAATGTAGCATCAAATAAATGCCTGCTGTCCTTGGTACATTGACTGAGAGCATAACTACCACAGCCTGGTGAGGAGGTGGCACCAAACAATGGCACTTGCATTCCTTTAATGTAAGTATCTGGCCACCATAAGAATCTGAGTAAATCAACATCCTCTGAAGGAACACTAACCTGGAAGAACATGGCTTCCACATCAGCCATTAATGCCATAGATTCTTGGTGGACCCTCATAATGACACCAATCAGTGTGCTAGTAAGGTCTGGCCTCTGAAGAAGCTGCTCATTTAGTGTGGTCCTTTGAAAAGAAGCTGCACAATCGAATACCACACACACCTTGTGTTTCTTGGGCTGGTATACCCCATGATGCAGAATGCACCACACCTTTCCATGACTGAGACTGCGGTCTTTATTTGGATCTTTTTACCGCATAACCTTTAATGGCTACGAAATGTCATGGATTAGCATGAACCACAACTGAGGCAGAGCAGAGTCTTCTTGTCCACAAAGATCTTCAACCTTCTCAGCACAGAAGAGGGTGCAGATGAACATCATGTCTCCTTTAAGGTTAAAAAAGTTGGAAATCAAACTATCTGCTCCATTCTAATGTGACTCAGCTTTTCCTCTGTCTCACTTTAAAATGGCCTCTTCCTTCTCTCCTCCATTTATTGTCCACCTCTGTCCTATTTGACTCTGTCCTTCTGTCCCTCCTGTCTCTCTAACCATCTTTCCCTTTGTAGTTCTTCTTCATGCACCATTGTTTGTCTCTCTGTCTCTTCTCCTCTGTCACACTCTATGTCCATCTGTCCAAACTCGGCTCCTTGTCCAGCTGTCCAGGAGATGCCAGCCTTCAAGCTGAGGTCTCACGCTCCATCACCCAGGCCCTCAGTAATTGGACTCTCATCCCAGTTCCACTCTTATTTCTTCTTATAGATGTGTATGCATTTTCTGAACCCACTCAGTCTAGTTCAAAGTCAACATCGGGTTCAATGCATGAGATTCGACCCTTGGTGGGCCGCCAGTCCCTCACACTTTTTAGATCTGCAGGCCTGAATTGTCCTCGTCTTAACCTTTTGCTCTCATTTTATTTCAAATGGCTCACTTTTTCAGGCCACTGCTCTCTAAAGAGGACACGAGTGGAGGTGACAGCGAGGTGACAATTAGAGAATGACAAAGAAGACAAAGAGACCTGAACCTTGTGTGTGTTAAAGTGTCACAGAAGTCCAAACCAGCACATGGTAGAATATGTTCAGTCACAAACAGAAGATGACATGAATTGTGTGCAAATGAAGCAGTGAACAAGGAGTGCAGCAGACACGGGTTCAAACAACACCACATGATGTTGAGGAGCAGTAGGTTTAGGAGGTTTCTGCTCAGACCACCATCAGCTTGAGCTGTGATGGCCCGGTGCCTGTGCAGAATTTGTCACCAATGCCAGGATTGGCCTCACTCTCCATCACCCTACAACTGGACTGTCCACTCGTGTTTGCTCCTGCTGCTACCCTCGGTGGGCTTTGTAACACCAGCTGTTTTCAGAGGACAATTCCCTCTGTGGTTCTCTGGCTGGTGAAACTCAGGGGTTTCTGGTCTGAACTTGTGGAGTTTAGTGACCAGTTCAGGGTGACAGGGTGGAGAAACACAAGTGATTTTAAAGAAGAAGCACACAGGCTGAGAAGAAGACATGGAGTATTTATTAAATGTGGAGGAGAGCTGAGGGGATTATAAAAGAATAAAGAGAAGAATTCAGAGAGAGTGGACAGGGGGCGTCATCAAAGGGGTCAGTTGATCAGCATGTCCAGTCTTCTCATATCTTGATATCCACCTGCTGTCCAGTCCTGTTCAGCTCCTCCTGTAGTGACCTCAGGTTCTTCTTCTTCCTCTCACTGATCTCATTATCAACCAGACTGTGAAGGACACAAGTGTGAGTTACAAACATAAGAAGACCCCACCTCACACACTGTACTATCACAGTGACATGCCCTCTCAGGTCAACTTCCCAGAATTCTCCTCAGTGTCCCTAAGTCACATGACATGTGTGTCACCCTGCCAGTCACTCAGTTCACTGTCCAGTCAGGTCACCATCCTCTGAAGGCCTTTTGGTTTCATCTCATCTCAGTGAAGGTTGTTCTAGTCAGGCCGGGGGTCCTCCGTGGCTCCTGCTGACAGTTTTTTTTTTTTATTCTCCTTCATTGCTTTCCATTGTTTTTATAATATTGTTCTGTTCATTTATTATTTGTTTAATTCTGTATTATCTGTTACTAGCCAACCCGCGGAGTACCATATGCCGCATAATCAGGCCAGTTTTTTAATGATTTTTAAGCACAGGGAGAAAATTAACATTTGAAAAATCGGTAATGTAATAAAACAGCAAGAAAAGCAACATTGTAACAATGCACGGAACTAACCAACACACAATCGTCCGTGACTGAAAACTGGCGGACCGTCCTCGTGCCTTCTCCTGCCAGACGGAGGGATGGGGGTGCACGGCGCGGAAGTTGGAACGGGAGGAGAGGAGAAGGACGTCCATTCAGCTCCCTCCATCATGCTAGTCTGCTGATTTGGGAGCGTATGAGTCGCACTTAGTGGGAATTCCGCGGTTTGCAGCCTGAATGGGGTTCAACGGCTTACCCATGCCTCTCTGCGCTGGGTAGACACGCGCTCAATCTCATGCATAATTATTTATTGAATGCTAAAAACTTCTGGAAAGACACGGTTGTCTAAAACGGGTTGGTGTGAGAACACAACAGTAAGTGAATGAAAAGATGGAACTCTGGAGAGAGCAAAATACAACACAATAGTGAACCCGCGGCATAACAAACGTCGCATAATTATTTATTGATGGTTGAACACTTCTGGAAAAACACAGTTGTCTAAAAAGGGAGGGTGTGAGGATACAACAGAAAGTGAATGAAAAGATGGAACTCTGGAGAGAGCAACATATAATTGTCCGTGAGTGAAGAAGACGCATGTTTGTCGCGGATGTGAATTGCTGTATGTAGCGTGTAAAACAGTTTGCTATGCTGCACGCGGTCGTGCGTCATAACCGAAAACTCGTTTTAAAAGACTGCTTACTTCATTGTGTTTTAACCTCAGTTGTAAAGGATTGTTTTAAGGATCCCATGGGATACACCTCGCAAACTGTTTTACACGCTTCATATGGCGACTCACATCCGCGAGAAACATGCCTCTATGAACAATCAACGTGGCTCGGAGGTACATGATTCCTCTACGACAGACAAGCATAAATGACGCCGTTCTTTCTGTGTCGTCGTGCTCGAGTTGGTGGGTGTGGCTCTGCGAGTTGTCGTTGTATCCAATGGTCTTGGAGTTGGTGGGCATGGCTCCTCCCTGCGTGCGCCATAGGTGTCGTACTTGTCGGCGGCTTAGTGAATACACGCCCCTTCCGGCGTGCTTTCCATGGGTGTCTTGCCTTAGTGACTTATATATATAGATTTTTATTCTGTTTCATTATTATTTCGTATCTCTGTGTGTGTCTAGCAGTTCTCTCATGTTCCTTGTATTTTGTGGTTTGATTCCAACATGCAGGACCACCTGCCCCCCCCCAACTCTCTAAAGGCTGCAGCTCATTTGACTGCGCTCTGGTGATTGGTGGTCTTTGTGAGTATTTTGCTCTTTTGTTTTTAATTCTGATTATTGTCTTTGAACCTTTGGCTATTGAGCTCAGATTCTCTTACAGTTTGTGCTTTTTGAATGTTGTTAGCTTTGGATTGCCTTTGGCAGCCCCTTTGGCTGTTTTGTTAATAAACCTCATCTTTCATGAAGACCACTTGTGGACTTGTCTCTGCTCCAGCTGGAGTTTTCACGGTTCTCCCTCTGGTCAGACTCACTTCACGCCTCTGAAACTCTTTTTAATTTTAGTTTGAATTTAAAAGCCTGAGCTCCTTTCTGAGGCCTAGTCAGGCCTGAAGCCTCCTTTTTGCCTGGGGTGGGCTTGCCTGGGGGTGACATTTGTTTGGTGGGCTATTCTAGAGGCCTCACCCCTTTGTTGTATTGTGCTGTTAGAGCAATCACAACAGAAGGTGGTCTGTCCAGGTGACATGGTGTTGACCCCTCTGTGGTCACTTCCTGTGTCCTGCTCTCTTAATTAATGTTCAGTCTCTCTCTCTTTATTATTTTCTTTCCCACTCCTCCTCACTCTCCTGTCTTCTCTCATTTTCTGTCCTCTTGTTTCTTCTTGTTGTCCCCTCACCACCCTGTCCACTGACATTGGCTCTTCTCTGTCTTGCTACTTCCAAGTGACCCCCATAATCCTGTCTACCCTCTCCTCCTGTCCACTCTGCCTGCTGTACTGATCCTGTCACCTCTCCTCCCTGTGCCCTTGTCCCTCTGTCTGTCCTCCTTTTCTGATCTTCCTTTTCTCGGCTCATCTCACACTCCTCCTCTTTGTTGTTCTCCTTCTCTCGTCTCTGATTATCTTTGTAGTCCTCCCTGTCTGTCACCTCCGTCCAGCTCCACTTGTCCACTGCTCTTTGTCCTAATCATCCCACTGCCTGTCCTTCTCCTTCCTTCATTCAGTCCATGTGGTGTCCTGTGATCAGTCCGTCCATCAGGTGGTCAGCTGTGACTTCTTAACTCCACACACCTCACCCTGTTTACTCACCTCAGTGTCTTTAATTTACAGTTTGGGGTCCTCAGACCCTCACACAGCTGACGAGCTCCTGAATCTCCCAGTTTGTTGAAGTTCAGGTTCAGTTCAGTCAGCTGTGAGTGTGGAGAAGAGAGGACTGAAGAGAGAGATGATGAACATCTGGAGGTGAGACGACATGATACCAGGCTGTGGAGATAAAGAAAGAGAAGTGAGGACATGAGGAGGGACAGACAGACAGACAGACAGAAGGCCACAGAGCTCAAAGGCTCAATGACTGCTGGTATTTTTACTTTTTACTGAGCCTGTTTGAACCCGAGACCACCGCTGTTCTTATAAGTAAGGCACCAAACACCTGAGAGGGTCTCCTGCCTTCATGCTGTACTGAGAGGTGAGAAGTCATTGAAATGGACACACAGAAATTAATATTGGAGATGAACCTCAAAGAAATGAGACTGACAGCATCCTGCACTTGAGAGGCCACATGGACTTGTAGAAAGTGACAATGAGGGTTGACAAAGTGGAATTTCTTTGTGTCATTCAGGACTCAGGCTGTGTTGACATTTTCTCTGATTTGCAGGACATCACGTAAAGACAACTGTTAGACATTCTGGTCACTACAGAGCTTAACACTCAGCTGTTTGTCATGATGGACTCTCGTCATTTCACAGTAATTAGATGATGACGATGACACTCTGTTGGTTTAAAAGGACAAACACTGAGTGATGACATAATAGATATGGAGGACAAGACTGACATGTGACACTTCTGTCCTCGGCCACTCAGACCTCACATACTGACCGGTGACATTGACCAGCTGACCTTTGTCCAATAAACACCTCAGTGGTGCTGAGCTCAGTTTTCTTATTTCTTCTACTAATTTGTAATAAAGCAGGAGGACGAGCTTCAAATGGACTGTCAGTGTCACAAAGTCCAGTCCAGTGGGCAAAGGGGTGGTCTGAGTGGATTGAGAAGAGACCCCCAAGACTACTGACCACTGCTGTCCATTCCCAGCTCCTCCCATAAGTGATCTGACAAAAATGACAGCAAAGGAAATCCACAGCACTTTATAAGCTGACTTCATGGGACGTGTGGGGGTCACAGGAGTGACGTGTTTGTGTCCTCACAGTTTGAATTTGTCACAACAGCAGCTCATTTCTTTATGTCTTGTCTTTTCAATGGCGTCTGTTTAAAAAAGTCTGAAAAGGCCAGTGGACAATAAGGGGGTGGAATAAAGATGGTGGGGTCTTTACAAGGCTTTACAAATGATACCAGAAATATTCATACAAAATGTTAAAAATATTAAAATCAATAAACATGGGTTCAAATTATGAGTGCACACCAAAGGCCATCAGTCACACAGACGTCACCAAACCTGCAGGTCCCCAAGTCCTCTGCTCTGCTCAGATCTGCCCTCTGCCCTATCACTGCTCTCCTTCTTTGTATTTCCATCTCTCACTTCTTCTCCTTTTTCTTCTCCTCTTCACTCCCAAGTCCAGAGTCAAGTCAGGCAGGTTGTGAGTCAAGTCTTAGATTTCAAGTCCCAAAGGAAGTTATAACGTGTTTTACACCAAATTTACATTTGCTATTTCTTAAATTTACAGGAATCATTTATTACATTTATTGTTACATTTCCAAACTATCAACTCCATGTTAATAAAAAGATGAACCTTCACTTTCTGTGTATGGCTGGCTGGTCATTTCTACTGCTGAATTCCACCTTTCCTTCTGTTCCTCTGTCTGTCCTCCTCTCTCTCCTTCTCCTTATCCTCTGCCTTCTCTTCCTCATTTATTCATCGTTTTCTTGTCTCTTGTCTCTCCTTATCTTTGCTATTCTATCCTCTTTGTCCTTATCTGTCACTTCAGTTCAGCTCTAGCTGTCCACTCCTCCTTGTCTTCTGTCACTTTAGTCATCTCTTCTCCTCCCACTGACTGTGTTTCTCCTCCTTATTCTATTTTAGTGATTTTTAACAAACTTTAGTGAGGACATCAGAGGAGTGTAAGGGGGAAA
>JANRMT010062791.1:194496570-194518904 GCA_026402145.1 Polypterus bichir lapradei
TTGTGTTTGTAACTCACACTTGTGTCTCTTGTGGGACATTAAAACAAAAATCTCATCACATGATCAGTGTAGGCTGTCACATGACTTTCTCAATAATCCAGTATATAGCGCCTTTTTGATATTTTTATACACACATGGTCTTCACTGATGTCATCACAGGTCCAGACCCTCTTCCTCACAAATCCTTCTTTTATCATTTCAGTCAGTCAGGGTCTTCCTCAATGCCAGCAGACAATCAAATGGCCGACTGGAGATGTGAATAATTTGACTGTCACTAAGGACACTTGTCACACTAGTCCTGTGCTCCACTGGTCACTCTGGTCACTGCGTGATTCTCTTTACTACTAAATACAAAGCTATGTGGTGACACATGTCAGGGGCAGTGGTTGTGTGCAGGTTTTTAAATTAAAATGGTGGACTCAGAGGGGCGCAGGTGGATGTGGTAGTGTGGGGGAGCAGAGCAGCCCTGGAGTGTTGGTGGTGAATTGGCGGAGCGCACTTTACACCTGCAGACACGTGTGGTTCAGCCAGTGTCCTCATTAGTGTTCTGGGGTGTGTAATTAGACACCTGCACCCCAGTGAGTTTAAAATGAGCTGAGCAGGAGAGTCAAGAACAAAACTGAACAGCAAAGAAAAATGAAAGATGGAGACGGAGGATAAATGAGAAATAAAGTAAATGGAGAATTGTGGCTGATCTGATGCAGTGGAGTGGAGACAAGTGGTCGAGAAGTGGCGCTGAGAGGAGTGAACACACAGCGCTAAAGGGCTAAGGTCAAAACCTGCTTCATTTTTATCTATGGATTATTATTGACTGTGTACTGTGATTTTAACCTCCACCAATGGACACTCTTTTTATTGGGGAATATTAATTTATTTATTTATTAATTTATTTATTGAAGAAGCACTTCACTTTATTTATGTTTTGAACATTTCATTTTGTTGTATTGTCAAGCCATTAAGCACTTGCCATCTGCTTTTGCTCGTTTGTGTTCTTTTTGCTCGGCTTATCCTCAGACTTGACTGTTGACGTCTCAGTTTCATGTGAATGTGACAGCTGTGGGTAACCAAGGCCATCACAAGCCGGTTAAGAGCATGTTGATCAGATAGGTCATAGAGGAGTCACAGGGCGACTTTAAGTCAACATATTTTAATGTCTTTGAAACGGACAAGTAGGCATTAGCACAAAAAGGAGGACTGGAAAAAGGCAGAGCACAGCTTGGAGAAAAAGGGGAGAGAGGACAAGAGGAAGAGCTGAGACAAGCTTGGGGACAATTCTGTGCACATGGCTATGTGACAAATGACAACTAGTAACCTATACTTTGAAATAAGTTAATGTCTTGTTAAATCTCAAGTTGTTTTTGAGATATATTGAAATACATTTTAAGATATCTCAAGTGAAGTAGAGACCCATTTAAAGATATCATGAAATGAAGTTGAGATCTCTTAAAATGTATTTTAGGTCTTTCAAATAAAAGTGAATTTCAAGATATCTTAAAATAACTTCCCATATGGTGGGCCAAATGAACATTTAGAGATATCTGGAAGAGCATTTTAGATATCAGTCAGTCAGTCAGTCATCATCCAACCCGCTATATCCTAACTACAGGGTCATGGGGGTCTGCCAGCCAACACAGGATGCAAGGCAGGAACAAACCCAGGCAGGGCGCCAGCCCACCGCAGGTCACACACACACAAACACACCAAGCCAAGCACACAGTAGGGACAATTTAGGATCGCCAATGCACCTAACCTGCATGCCTTTGGACTGTGGGAGGAAACCAGAGCACCCTGAGGAAACCCACACAGACACGGTGAGAACATGCAAACTCCACACAGGGAGGACCTGGGAAGCAAACCTAGGTCTCCTTACTGCAAGGCAGCAGCGCTACCACTGCGCCATCGTGCCGCCCATTTTAGATATCTCACAGTGAATTAAAGATATATGGAAATGTATCTGTTTTGTCTTGGTAGAGTTCTACATTACTCTACTTCCCCCTTTTATATTATTAATATGTAGCCTTTGTCAGAATGCCTCAAATCTCCCAGACTTACCCCTGTTTATAAAGTATTGTACCGTATAACTTCTTCCCACCTTCCCTTCTACATGTATAACCTCAGGCAATTAGGTGTAGTAAAAGACAATCAGGAGTTAAGTTACACTTTAAATAATGTATTATTGATAATATTCATAAATAATAACAATAAGCAAAGTACACGTGAATATTGGCAACCATACAACCTGATAAATGGTGCTGTGTAGTTTCAGGCGGCACACATACCTGTTAGTTACTTTAAGTGTCTCTAGTTAAATCCTCATTTGTGGTCAGCCATCTTCAGAACAGGCCGCATGACTGTTTCAATATGGCTGCTGAGCTGTGCTTTTCATTGTGTTGTCCTTTACAGTTCATGGTGTGTGAGATGCTCTTTCATCAGATATTTGTAAGAGAGAGAATGAGGGGTAAAGCAAGCAAATTTATAGATTCACCAATAGGGTGTCGTGGTACTTAAAGGCGTCTGATACAATCCAGTTCCAAACAGCCATACTTCAGGGGGGTATTTTTCGTACGTGAGAACTCGTTTAGCCGGATGTAATTGTTGACGATTTGGCCTGATCCTGGATCTGTTGGTTTTTTGAAACTCTTGCTGGATGTATTGTCATAGCAGCACATCCAAATCCTCAGACCTGCTTGGAGCAGGTCTGTTCAATGTAAACAAGGATTAGCTCACACACTTAATCAGTATCCAAACGTGGAATTCATTCAGTCATTGCTTCACTGTTCATGAATGAGCGACCAATTGCTATCGGTGTGCAAATTATAAGAAGAGAATTTCATATACTGTAGAGAGGGTTTTGCGCAATCGGCAAGATCCTTTTTTGCTCCCGGAGGAAATTCTTTTCGAAAGATACCGCTTTAGCCGGGTGGGAATATTGTATCTCAAAGATTTATTACCACCTTATATTCAAAGTCAAACTAGGTGAAGTCGGGCTCTCACAACCACACAGACACTTTGCGGCACTTTTTTATATACTGTAGACGATGCGGAAAATCAGCTAAAAGTGCAGTTTGCCTGGCAATTCTTTATGTCTGTTTGACTCTGAAACATTTCCTTCGGGTTTTCATAGTGTTTCCTGGACACCTGCATGTGCAGACAATAAAAGAGGTGCTTCATGCCAATGCAGGTAGGTAATACACAGGAAAAAACACCCACAGTTCCATAAAGAATCTCACAATCGGCCTAACATTCTCATTACCCAGGATTTCCAAATGTGATTGGGGCACATGGGACTGATCAGAGTGGAGTTTGATCAAACATTATTTGGAAAATTTACCACTCCTCCTAAGGAATAATCAGACACAGTGTCTTCATCAAATATATGATCTTCGTCAATATCTCGTAGGTCAGACACAAGTTCTAGGGATATGACATTCCCTGCAACTGACCCAACAAAAACAGAGGCCTATATGGAACATACCAATGGCACACATCGATGACAAATATATGCATTGACCATCCTTTACCTGAAATGAAGTGACCACTGCATCCTGCCACTGGTTCTGAGGAGGAGCTTCCCCCCTGGAATGCCCTCAGAAACAGGGAGATGGGCATTTTGCTGGAGAGCCAACTCTTCTGCAGGGGTTAGGTCTGGACCGCGTGGACCTCCACCTGTTTTTTACTTGTCTGCCTTCTTACTAGCTTTAAAATTAATGTTTTTTATATTATATATGATTCTTTATGTCAACAGTTCTTTAAATAGTTATATACCAATATTTACCAGTTTGAAGTATATTCTTGTACTTCACTTTAACTTGTTTCCATGTTCTCACGTTTGATCTGGAATTATGACATAATAAATAATAATTAATCTGACACATAGGAAATGAAACGCTGCATTCAATAAGTACAATGCACACTACTTAGCGTTTAATTTGTCGGCCACTTCTTGCCAGCCATCTTTTCTGGTTTGGGCTGCTTTTGCAGTTTTACCCCTTGTGCATATTAAATCTTGAAATTCTTCATATCCTTCGAGTAAAAGGTTCTGCTCTGCTTGTGTGAAAAAATGCGCCCGTTCTTTCGTCATTTTGTTACAGCCTATCAAAGACTTGCTGATCATGTTTTCTAGACTCGATATACGAGGGCTTTTCAATCAGCGTGGGCGCACACAGTCATCTTGGATGATTAGATCCAGCTCGACTAATCTACTACATCGCTGCGTTTGACAAACCAACTTATCCCAGATGAGTTTCACCAAGATGAGGCATCTGATCTCAGATGATTTAAGCGACGTACGGAAAATACCCCCCACACCAATGGGGCAGAGAACACTTTCACACCCACCCCTGTGAAACTTGCCAGTTAGGCAGCCTGGCTTTCCTGTGATGATTGACTGAGAGACTTCAGCAGAGAAACACTTACTAAACATGTCTGAGGCACTTCCTCCAACCCTGTCAGAAAACTCCTAAAAGGGGGGAATGGGTTCTTAAACCATCAAACCATTGCTGTTATTATCAATAATGTAACGCTAATATTACATTTGCTTTGTCTTAGTTACAAATAAAGACATACAAAATATTCATCAACTTGTATGCAAAATTTCACATCACAACAGCATCTATTTCAAGATATCTGAACTGCATTTAAAGATCTCGAAATCACCTCCTATTATTCTTTCACAAGGACTTCCTGTCTGTGTTAAGATATCTCAAATTGTATTTGAGATATCGCAGATTGCACAGGAAGTTATTTTAAGATATCTGAAAATATAATTAAGATATCTTAAAAAGCATTTGAGAAATCTTGACATTCACTGTTGTTTGAGTTAAGCAAAATACATTTTTAGAGATCTCAAATTCATTTCATGATATCTTTAATTGGGTCTCTGCTCCACTTGAGAAATCTTAGAATGCATTTCATGATATCTCAAATTGAGATTAACATTGTTATAATATTGACATTAACTTGTTTCCAGATATCTCAATAGCATTTTCAGATATCTACAATACAACTTAAGATACCTGAAATAAATTTACAGATACCTTGAAACAGCTTCCTGTCCAGTTTCAGATATCTGAAATACATTTCAAGATATCTCAAAATGACATCCTGCGCATTTCAAAATATCTCAAATGCATTTAGACTGGATGTCCCATTGAAAGAATAAGACATTTTACAGGAAGCGATTTTGAGTTTTCTTGAAAGGGTTTTGAGATGTCATGAAATGCCTAGGAAATTATTTTGAGATTTCTGAAGATGTATTTTAGATATCTTGAAATTCATTTCAGATATCCCAAATTTTATTATAGATATCTTAAAATGTTAAGAAGCTTATTTTCAGATATCTTAAGATGACTTTTAGACATTTTAAAAAGTAAATTGCATTTTAAGATATTTTTAATATATTTTGAGATATCTCTAAATGTTATTTTGGCTTGCCATATTAAAATAGACAGGTAGTCCCATTGACAGAATAAGAAATTTTACAAGAAGGGAGTTTGAGATTTCTTGAAATGCACAAGGAGTTATTTTAAGATATTTGAAAATATATTTTGGATATCTTGAAAGGCTTGTGAGATATCTTAAATTTTATTACGGATATCTTGTAATGTTAAATAATTTATTTTAAGATATCTCAGAATTACTTTTAGATAAAAAGTAAATTGCATTTTAAGATATCTGAAATTAATTTTCAAATATTTTTAAGCGTTAATTTGGCTTGCCATATGTAAATGTATTTTAAGATATCTTAAATTGTATATCAGATACCTTGAAATCAGTCAGTCGTTTGCCAACTCGCTTAGTCCTGAATAGGGTTGCAGGGGGTGCTGGAGCCTATGCCAGCTTGCACAGGGCACAAGGCAGGAATAAACCATGAACAGGATGCCAGTCCATTGCAGGGTTAACACCACCCACCCCAAACACACACACAAGCCAATTTAGTGTCACCAATGCACCGAACATGCACATCTTTGGACTGGGGGTGGGAACCAGAGCACCCAATGGAAACCCACACAGACACAGGAAGAACATACAAACTGTGTGCAGTGAGGACCCCGGACGTGAACCCTGGTCTCCATACTGAGTGGCAACAGTGCTAAAGCTGTGTCACTGTGCTACCCATATCTTGAAATGCATTTCAGATGTCTCAAATTACACAGCATATTACATCAAGATATCTTGAAATGTATTTAGGATATCATAAAATGCATTTCCAGAATTCTTAAAAAGCATTTAGAGTTATTTCTAAATGTTAATTTGGCTTGCCATATCAGTTGCATACATTACCCAGGTTGGTGAATCTCCAATTCTTTGACACATTGATGCTTGTCCCACAACACCCACCGCAAAAACACCCCATTGTGCACATTACTGGGTATTCTCAGTAAACTCAGAACATGGAAACTCGTTGATTAAACAACAACCCTCTCAGCCACCAGCAACCACCTAGCTGAGGATATGCGGACTTTTTCATTTTTTTTTTTTAGAGATTTTTAATTAAAAAGTAAATAACAGGCAGAAACATTCAGAATTAATGCAAGAAAAGGTCACCAGTTGGACTAAACATATTTCTTCTTGTGTGAATGGAGTGAGTTTAGCTGAGAGTAAAACACAATTTATTATATTTATTTTTTGTTATAAGAGAAACATTGAGATTTGCTCGAAATTCAATAGTTCAAATCATTTCACTCCTCACTATTTCACACTAATGTCAAAATGTGTCTGAAATTTACCAAAAGTAATCCTCGTGAATGAAGAGTGGTTTGGGAACTCAAAGTGTCAACTGCTGATTGTGAGCTCAATGGCTTGTTGGACTCTCAAGAACTGGAGGGCCCGTCGGTGTCACTTATGCCCTGTTGTCGCGCCAGTGAAAAGGACATTGAATTTCACAATGTAGTCTGCTCTGTACCACAGATGTGTGTTGTTACATGACATTACATGGCAACTGAACTGGACATTGTGTTTTGGTTTCCACTAAGGAGCCATGCAGGAATTTTTAAAGATGTTTTCCCTGTAAAAAGGTTTATTTATGCCTTTCATTCGCCTGCACAGGAGTAAAAAGTGCTGAGAGTTTGGGGGAGCATTTGGAAAAGTTACTTGTACTTGTTCTTGTTATTTGTATTCCAACTTCTGTCGCCAAGGCAGGGCAGTAAGCAGCAGTAGCTGACACTGACATCTCTAAGTAAATAACTGGCGTCGTATAAATAACAGAAAAAACAATTCATTAGTGGGGAAAAAAGGCAGTGGCTGACTTGAAAGTGATAAAGAGAAGCGCTGAGCTGACAGGCGAGTAGCAGTAAGACGTCGATCAGACACAAGTGGTTGTAGGAGTAGACAAGACAATAAGAAATGAACCAGCAGTGGATATTCAGTAAGTGTGTTTTTCTAGATTGAACAGTTCTTAGCAGTCAAGAAAGTAGAGCAGTTAAGAGAGTGACCGCGTAAGGACTCTTTAATATAAAGAAATATGAAGGAATACAAATAGTGAGAGTGAGGAGCTTGTAAGTAAGTAATAAGAGGAGCACAAAGTTAAGAGAAGAGACAGGGAAAAATAAAAAATAAAAAAAAACATTAGTAATCCACAGTCAAATTTGAATAATGAGGCCAGTACAGTGTAACCCCTGTTGGATGTTGGACTTTTTAGAGGACGTGTTGGAGGATCCTGTAGTCTTTTATGATGGCGACATCTGCAGGAGATGCCAGCTGATCCAGCTCAGAGTCACTGAACTGGAGGAGGAGATGGCTGGCCTGCGTTGTAGTAGAGAATTGGTGGCCTTGGCCCAGGTGTCCTTTAGAGAGATAGTGTCCACTGGGTGACGCTGGAGGAGACTCCAGACCAGAGAAATAGTGAAAGGTGGATCACAGTCACAAGGTGCAAGGTAAAAAGTGCACACTGTCTGGGGACATCAACCCCAGAACTGGAAGTGTGAAATTGTTTTCAGGGCCTTGCAAACCTAGATGGTGCCTCTGAAGATTCTAAGGTGGTAGACAGGCATGAAGATCCCCAACGGTCCACCTAAAAAACAGTTCCTGGAAAGAGAGAGGTTGTGATAGGTGGAGACTCAGTTATTAGGGGGATTGAAGCGCCTTGCATACAACGTGATTCCTGATTTTAAGAAAGCCCTCCCCTTCCTTTTGACTTTGGTAAAGTGCATTATGGGGTACTTTGTGTTAAGAGTTTTTATTTTAAAATGGTGTGTCAGGCTAGTGGGCATGGGAGCTCCTATGTGAAGTGATGAGATGAGCTGATTGTTTGTTACATGCAGGAAGAGTCAGCTCGGCTCTTTTAACATTATGCCGGTTATTTGGAGGGGAACCTGTGCCCACTGGGATTAAAGGAGCCTGAGTAGGTTAGATTGGGAGAAAGAGAGTGAAAAAGAGAATGACAGAAGGTGATATTAGAGGAAAGAAAAAAGAAATGTCAGGTTCAAGGCAGAGCTGGTGCAGTGGAGAGGAAGCCTGCTGGTTAGGGAAGTCGGCCCGTTGCTGAGCCATAAAGGGAGGCAGGCATGACCAACCATTCGGAGAAGTCCTTTGGACGCTGAGTGACAAAGAGAAAACACCATTGATGTTAGAAACAAACTTTATTACTCACTTATCAGCACACAGACATGTGTTACCAAAAAAGCTCACTTACTGTTCACGAGGGCCTTAATACTCCCAATATGGACACCACACCACAATGCTACAAATACGAGCACAAGATAACATCATCTCCTTTGGATAAGAAAAAATAATTAAACTGCCTAACACACCAAATACTCATTTAAATGCACAGAACTAATGATTACTCTTCTTCAAATCAAAAAAAAAAAATGTGGCTATGCTAATCACTTACTGTGATATATTCTGTCTTTAATCCTTTTAAATGTACAAAAGGAGACGTCTCTTTTTTCTTAAGACAGTCAGCAAGCTGGTCCTTTGTAGGCGACCACAAAACACATTGGACGTTTTGATCTTGAAGACGTTCTTTTATCCCACTTAACTCTTGATGAAGTCTTTTCTCTGTTACAGACTTGATGGATTGAATCACCCCATGTAAGAGTAGGTGTCTGTAACACAAATGACCTGAAGACCATTGTGTCTTGAGGCACTGACTGTGAGCTCTGAAAAATGTTTACAAAGACAGATTGCACTTGTGATGTATTCAGACATTGCTTTGGTGTCTCCTCCCCAAGTACTTCATTCTGCTCTTAATGATTCTTTCCAACTGCCAACAAAGGGGTGAGAATCAACCTCCACCTCCTGCCATAATAATCAGGCATCCTCCTTGTGTGCCACCATCAGGAAGATTCCCAAGTGAGACATCACCAAAAACAACAAATCTCAATGACTCGTCTCTTCCCAGGTTTTGAGACTTCAAGGCCACTTTTCCCTAATGACCTTGTTGGCTTTGTGTACTGTTTGAACAGTAACATGTTTTGTGCTGGATGCTAAAATGTGTCCATCAAATGAGACATCAGGTCTGCTTTGGTTGGCAACCCAGAAAGTCTGTCCTATTTTTGACTTTAGTTCTTCCAGTTTGGTGCACTGAGGGGAGCGTCCCTTTTTAATGATTTAGAAGAGACTACAGCAGTGGGCTGAAGATTCTCTGTATAGCTTTCTTGGTGTATACATATTACTCCATTGACACTTAGAACTTCCAGTCCCACATAGACAAAGTCCTCATACCCTTCATCACCATCTTGGAAAGTTGATCTGAGGTATGGAATGACTGAGATAGAAAACTTATGTGCGCCTGCCCATATAAAGTCATGAACATGGCATATAAGAATTCCATTCACAGTACCATCTTCATCTAACCAGTAAAAAAAACTGCAGGATCCACTTGTGCCACATTTCCACCCATCTTCAGCATGATCTCCTCGACTTTATTATACCAGTAAAGTGGCACATCTATAAGACCACAAACGTTTTCTGAGCCTCCACAGTTTTTCCCGACACAGCGTCATACCCTGTAGAAAAGCACATTTGACGTCCAAGGAATGAACTCTCCATTGTCTGTCAGATGACAGCTAAAAGAACTTGGAGAGGTTCTGATGACCATGTCACTGAATCACTTTTGAGCCCATTTCTATTTAGTTCCCCAAACTCTCTCGTCACTTTGGTGTGCTTTGGGTTTTGAAGTCTGTTTTGAAGTATGTATCCATCAGCAGTGACCAGCTAAGGTGACTGGGGCAGAAGCCGATGTGAATGAAGGCTACTGTTGCTGGTGGTCTCTTGTCTTGCTGACGAGAACTTAAATGGTAGCAGAGGAGATGTCAGTTTTAGAAGGTGTTGTGTTTAATGGACCGAATCTGACTGTGATGTTCCCCTTATTTTTATCTATGGATTATTTAATGACTGTTTACTGTGATTTTAACCTCCAACAAAGAACACTGTATTGGGGTTTATTTATTTATTTATTTATTTATTTATTTATTTATTTATTTATTTATGTATGTATGTATGTATGTATGTATGTATTATTTACTGAAGAAGCACTGCACTTTATTTTGGTTTTTGAACACTTTGTTTTGTTGTATAATAAGACTACTAAGTACTTAGGCGTCTAATGTTAGATAGATAGATAGATAGATAGATAGATAGATAGATAGATAGATAGGTAGATAGATAGATGGATCCTTCCCCACACCATGTAACTCTTCAATTCCGCCCGGGGGGTAAACGTTAACATTATACAAAGCTATTGTCTGTTAAACCTGCCTTGCGCTCTCCACCTTGTATTTTTTAACTTGCTCTGCATTGTTATCACTCTTTAATTTAATATTGTTCTTATCGTTATGCTGCTGCTGGAGTATGGGAATTTCCCATTGGGGATTAATAAAGTATTAATCTATCGATCGATTGAACTTTGCTTGTCCCCAGGTGGATATTTGGCAATAGAGATGATTGAATATAACACAAGGGGGGTTACAGTAATAATATGTGAAAATATTAAATGATAACACACACGTCTAGCATATGAAAATGTAAAGAGTACTGGTTAGATAAAACAAAAGTAATACAACAACAAAAGCATATATAATCAATAACAAACCTACATTTTTGGTGCCCTATTATGGGGAACACTTCACAATCAGCAATTTTAACAAATATTTTGTATTGAATACCACTATCTGATTATTATTATAATGTTTTAAAACCCCTTCTCATACAGTAGACATCCAAACTAAACTAAAGTCCCATCTGAGCCCTGAAGCTTTTAAACTTCATTATTTTCGTAGTAGTTCCACCTGTATATATAATAGAAATTAATTGGCAAAATAAAATACATAGCAATATAAAGAAATAAACAAAAAAAAAGAAAGCACTTTTAACGTGATAATGCAGAAAACTTAAAATAGGTAAAAAGTAAAGTAAATGTAATGGTAAAGATATATAATGTATGTAATTAAGTACAATACACATAATCCAAACAGACAATATTGGTCTGCTGATATGGTGACTGGAGGACAGACCTGCTCAAGTTGCTTTGTAATGTCGGGGCACCAACTGGGTGTCCCCCTTTAATGAAGTCAAATGAAACAAAACAAAAGTGGACGCGATGGCCCAACAAAACACACCTTTTCAGCCTAATAGACAAATTTACTGTGCAGTTGTGTGAACACGACGGCGCTTGCTTCATGTTGAGTTTCCGGGTCCAACAGCAGACTCCATCCTCTGGGGGGCCGGCAGCTTTTCAGAGCCCCACCCAGAAGGACAGGGGCAGCTCTGGGCACTGCGGCTGAGTCAGTTCCCCTCATTTGGTTTCTTCTCAGAGCTGCAGGTGGATAAGGAGAGACAGTCAGTGTGAGCGCCCCCTCTCGTCTCAGAGTGGTATCACTTACCTCACAGAGACAGGAAGGTCATCTCCAGGTGGGCACATATGTGTGACAATACATAGAACTGACTGTTATGTTTACATGTATTCTTCATAATTTTTTTAATTATTTATGTTTTTATTTATTGCTGCATTTATCTGAAAGTTTTTGTTCTGATGTAACTGTGTTCTTCATTATTTAAAAAATATTCATGATTGTTTATATTGTATTCTTTTTGATTTATTATTTCTTTACATTTATATGCATTCTCCTTCATAATTAATATCTATTTTATATTTTTTGCTATTTTATTTAATTATTACTCTTTAGAATTTTGTTATGATACCGCTGTGTTTTATGAGTTATGATAATTTCCTTTGTGTTCATTTCACTTACTCTGTCTGTCGTTGGTGACACAGTACCAGTGCAGGTGCCTTGCAGCGTGGAGATGGCGGTTCAAGCCCAGTGCTCTCTGTGTGGAGCTCACGTGTTCTCTGCTTGGTATTCTTCCACACTCAAAGAACATGAAGGTTATGGGACTTGGTGTTGTTGAAGTAGACCCGTGTGTGTGTGTGTGTGTGTGTGTGTGTGTGTGTGTGTGTTCACCCTGTGATGGACTGGTGCCCTGTCCAGGTGTTGATCCTACTTTTTACGCAATGACTGATATGACACACCTTGTCTGCTACGGGAGATGGATGTCTGAGGTGGAATCCGTCAGCAGTGGTGTTATTTTTTCGAGATTTTTAAAAAAATAATTCCTAGGTATCCCGTATTTACTCAACCCGGGGAGCGTTCAGTTATAGTATATTCAAGCATATATACAGTCATATGAAAAAGTTTGGGAACCCCTCTTAATTCTTTGGATTTTAGTTTATCATTGGCTGAACTTTCAAAGTAGCAACTTCCTTTTACTATATGACATGCCTTAAGGAAACAGTAATATTTCAGCAGTGACATTAAGTTTATTGGATTAACAGAAAATATGCAATATGCATCATAACAAAATTAGAGAGGTGCATAAATTTGAGCACCCCAACAGAGATATGACATCAATACTTAGTTGAGGCTCCTTTTGCTAATCTAACAGCCTCTAGACGCTGTCCTCCTATAGCCTTTAATTAGTCTCTGGATTCTGGATGGAGGTCTTGTTGACCATTCTTCATACAAAATCTCTCCAGTTCAGTTACATTTGATGGCTGCTGAGCATGGACAGCCTGCTTCAAATCACCCCATAGATTTTCGATGATATTCAAGTCAGGGGATTGTGACGGCCATTCCAGAACATTGTACTTCTCCCTTTGCATGAATGCCTTCGTAGATTTCTTTCTCATCACCCGGCCATGCAGATGTTCTTTGTGCAAATTGCTCTGAATTGTAAAATGATGTACAGATACACCATCTGCAGCGAGATGTTCCTGCAGGTCTTTGGAGGTGATCTGTGGGTTGTCTGTAACCATTCTCACAATCCTGCACATATGCCGCTCCTGTATTTCTCTTGGCCTGCCAGACCTGCTGGGTTTAACAGCAACTGTGCCTGTGGCCTTCCATTTCCTGACTCCATTCCTTACACTTGAAACTGACAGTTTAAACCTCTGAGATGGCTTCTTGTAGCCTTCCCCTAAACCATGAGACTGAACAATCTTTGTTTTCAGATCTTTGGAGAGTTGCTTTGAGGATCCCATGCTGTCTGTCACTCTTCAGAGGAGAGTCAAAGGGAAGGAAGCACAACTTGCAATTGACCACCTTAAATACCTTTTCTCATGATTGTCTATGAAGTTTAAGGCTTAATGAGCTCATCCAACCAAGTAATCAGCATTGAGCAGTGACATGCATTCAAATCAGCAAAATTACAAGGGGACCCACATTTGTGCACAGATTTAATTGAATTTCATACAACTAAATACTGCTTCACTAAAAGTCTTTGTTTGGAAACACCCCAGTACTCATTTGTTCCTAGGAAATTGAAGACATACCACTGTTATCTTTTTTGTTGAAAGGAGAGTCAATTATTATGCAGGCTGAGAGGGGTTCACAAACATTTTCATATGACTGTAAGCATGAGTGGCAGGAAAAAGACTCTGAAAGAAATGGAAAAGACAGCTAAAGCTTCATCCAAATTTAAACAGACATCAAGTTCAAGCTCAAGGTACGTCCTGTCAGAGACTGACTTGGAATGGATAGGGGAAAGCACAGATTTCCCAGGACTTGACGCTGCTGCTTCATCCCCAGCCGAGAGCGAAAGTGGGAGTGAATGTCAAGTGAATCGGGCCAGGAGAACTCGTCGATTCTAGAAGGCTCAGTAAAACTGAAAATGGCCTTACTTTCCACGTTGTCATCTATCCCTTGTGAACCAATAACATCGGCTGTAACTGGGCTTGCTACTTCACCCGCAGAATTCGCGGAAGACCAAAACAATCTGTCCGAGCTGAAGACAATGATCAACAAAATGACCACCGCTCAAGACATAAAGGAGCTCAAGGATAATATTCAGAAGGATATAAATGATATAAGGAAAGAAATAAAGGACATACACAAGACTAATGAGAAGCTGCTTCAGAATATTAAAGGCCAGGAAACTTGTTTAAATGCGTCTAAATTTGAGAATAAACTTAGAGCAGACCCCCATGACCCTGTGTTAGGATATAGCGGGTTGGACAATGACTGACTGACTGACTGAGAGCATTTGGTGCTCAGTTGGAAGACGTTAAACAAAATTTCACGACTCGAAATAGCAGAACAACTGGCATCTAACCTGACAAAAAAGCAGCAGCTGCAAATTCCAAATCCAAAGTGCTTGGAGACAAACTCGCTGCACTGGAAGATGGATGCAGAAGTAATAATATCAGAATCGAAGGTCTACCTGAGAATCGTGAAAGTCAAAACCCAGTGAAATTCGTAGCTGAACTATTCTCTAAAATAATAGGAGAGGACTTCAAATCAGACACCGAGATAGCAGCAGCTTACCGCATACGGGGATCGAATACCTTAAAGCCTAGGACTTTCATCGTGTGCTTTGAAAAATAACACTTTACAACAACAACAACAACATTTATTTATATAGCACATATTCATACAAACAGTAGCTCAAAGTGCTTTACATAATAAAGAATAGAAAAATAAAAAACACAATAAGAAAACAAAATAAATCAGCATTAATTAACATCGAATAAGAGTAAGGTCCAATGGCCAGGGGGGACAGAAAAAACAAAATAAAAACTCCAGACGGCTGGAGAAAAAAAAATAAAATAAAATAAAAAAAAATAAAATATTTTTTAACTTTAAATTACATACAATGTTACTTCTCAGACAGAAACAAGAAATTATATTTGAAAATATCCACATACGTATTTTCCCTGATTTCTCACCCTCAACAGCTGCTAAAAGTGTCACATTTTAAAGCATTAAACAGAAAGCCGAGATCAGATAGAGCCTCTTGTATCCTGCCAAACTGAAAGTGGACATTCAAGGCAAGTTCTAAGAGTTAAGAAAACTGATCCTGACACTTTTTGAAAGACGATCGGGTGTCGCATCGTGTCCTGGCATAGCAAAGAAGATCTTACCAGCTGTAGGACCCATTCACAATGAAACTCATTCCGTAATTATATATTCTATTTCATTATCTGCCATCTTTTATGTTTTAATTACAATTATATGAGTGTATGTATGTATGTATGTGGAATTGTTTTCCTTCATAGTGGACTGTTTAACATCATATCCTTGGCTTATTGTATTAGGGCTTACTATCAAACATTATCTGCTTATCCAGGTCTGCTGTTTAACGTCATTCCCTGGGTTTACTCTCTCAAACTGTTTAAGATTACATTTTATGTTTGTGGTATTTGGACTAAACTGTCAATAGATATCTTTATTTTAATGCTCATTCGCCGCTGCTGGGGGGCTTGTTTTGTTTTTGATGTGCTCGGTCTCTGGGTATGTCAGAGGACTGGGACTTTGGGAAGTGCGGTTTAGCTTCACTTGGGGAGGCAAAATGGGGGAATTGGGGGTGGTAATGAAAGAGAGAAAGCTGTTTCTTATTTATCCTTTTAATTCTTATAATTTATAACAGCCAACATAACAATAGGCTTCATGTTAATAACTCCTGGAAAAATTGGAAATTAAGGTCAAAGCTGTCTTATGTAATAATGTACTACAGTCTTAAACAAAGACTACAGAATCTGAACAAAAGAATTTCAAAAGATTTCAGGTGTAAGAATTAATTTGAATAAAAGTCTGCTCTTTCCAGTGAACTCTCCAGCACACAGTATTAGATTGGACACCTTCCCTTTTATCATCGCAGATCAGTTTGAATACCGAGGGGTAAACATCACAAGTAAACATAAAGCTCTTTATCAACAAAATTTCACCGTCTGCTTGGAAAAACTTAAGCAAGACTTACATTGACAGTCCACCCTTCATCTCACTTCAGGAAGAATTAACATTGTTAAGATTAATATCTTCCTACACTTCTTTTTCTATCTCAAAGCATTCCAATATACATGAATAAATATTTTTTTAAGAATTTAGATTCAATCATAACCTCATTTATTTGGAATTCAAAACATCCACATACAGTATCTAAAGGACAACACTACAGAGACCAAAGGCAGAAGGTGGCATGGCTCTACCTAACTTTCAATTTTATTACTGAGCAGCAAACATACAAACTATAAAAACCTGGACATGGACACAGATAGATGAACACACACAGGCTTGGTCTGCAATAGAAATAAAATGCTGCAGTACTTCTTTATATTCCTTGCTTTGTACCCCAAATAAGTACAAGTCAACACCAATATATTAATAACCCAACTGTGCTTCACTCATTTAGAATATGAACCAATGTAGGAAGCATTTTAAGATGGAGAAGATTTTATCTGTCGCTCCTGTGCACGAAGACCACCTTTTTCCACCTTCTCTCAAACATACTCAGTTTTTAATGGCTGGAAAACATTCAGGATTAAATCACTTTGAGATCTGTACATAGACAATGTCTTTACATCCTATTAACAATTACACTACAAATTTAACTTTGCAGCAACACATATCTTTCACTACCTTCAAATTAGAAACTTTGTTAAACAGAACCTGCCCAATTTTCCTCTCCTTCCATTTACTTCTAATCTGGAAAACATATTGAACAGTCTTGAGGACTCAGACAGCATTTCTTTAATATATAAAACCATTTTACAGTCCCTCCCTTTCAAAGATCCAAGACGACAATGAGAAAAGGATCTCTCACTCAACATCTCAGAAAATGGAGTGGAAAGCAGCAATGCAGAGAATTCACTCGAGCTCCATATGCGCAAAGCATAGAATTATTTAACTTAAAATTATATATCAATTGCATCTGTCTTGTTTAAAATTGTCTAAAAAGATCCAACTTGTGAACGTTGCAATCGAGCTCCAGCCTCACTGGATCACATCCTTTGGGCATGCGCCAAATTAACATCATTCTGGACCAAAATCTTTAAGTGCCTCTCAGACAGCCTTTGTGTCCCAATCCCTCCTAACCTACTAACAGCTGTGTTTGGTTGGCTCACAGAGGGGCTTAAAGTGGAGAAGGACAAACAAACTGTAATCACCTTTACTACACTATTAGCACGTAGACGTATCTCACTCAGCTGGAAGAATCCTAACTCTCCTCTTTTAAGTCATTGGGTAACTGATGTTTTTATATTACCGTAGATCCCAGAATATAAGCCGAGAATTTCGTCCTAGATTTTTGGTTTGGAGTTTGGGGGTCGGTTTATACAACGAGCATCGTTTCAGATTCAAGATTTCCAGCGCAATGCTGGTTTTGCCGATCAATACGGAAGTAAATAATGACGAAACCACAGAGTCATCTTTCAGATGAAGAAGTAACTTTGCATGCCGGTACTTTAAATTAAATAAAGAATTTGTTCAAAAAAGTGTTTTAGTTGTTGATTTTATTAATAAAATTTATAATAAATTATCGGGAAGTTTAAAATAAAATTTTTTGTTTTGATTTACGATCAACATCTTGCGTTACGAAACGGATGCGGTCACGTGTATCCGCTTGCATGATTGTAAACAAACAACCGGGAGCATTAGTAGCGTCAGTCGGAGCCCAGATACATCTGTTTGTGGATGTAATTTCCGTCATTGCAGTGATTTACCTATATATATAATTCATTAAGACCATGCAAGCAAGACACATAATTGCTAAGGAAGGAAGAGAAGGTAAAGAAAGCGATCAAAATTGAAACGAAGATGGAAATTGTGTGGAAATATGAGAGTGCTGTTCGTGTGACCGATCTCGCTAATATGTACAGCATGTCGAAATCCACCATCTCGACAATTTTACAAAGAAAAGATTTGCATTCTCCTCCTCCTCTCTTCCTGCAGCCCAAAGATGTCAAATTAAATGGTGAGTACAGTATGAAATTGTTGTTTCTAGAATAGAATAGAATGCCTTTTATTGTCACTATACGCATCTACAATGAGATTAAAAGCAGCTCCTTCAGTGCAGAAAAAAAGTTCTGTATAGGGCTTGTATGGTTGTTTTTTAGCCTTAGCATAACGCCGGATCTGTGGCCCCGCTTCTGTTTTCTTTCCCTCCTCCATCTGTTTCATCTCCTAGACCCAACAACAATCCACGGAGAGCGCGCTGGTCTCGCTATGTTGTATGGGATGTTGTGCGTGTGATGAAAAACACTCAAAACAGATGTCTGGCTCTAGACACCGATGTCAATAAGGTTCTGAATGGTGTAGCGGATGTTTGCCGAACCTATCGTGCACAAACAAGGAAAAAAAAAAAGTACAAAAACAACAAAAAAGTGCACTGAAAAGGAGAGTCCTGAGCCGCTGTGCGCCGCCATGCTCCTAGCTTAATCTAGCCTACTTCTGGTAGGCTAGGCACTTTTTATAACTTTTTGGTTAGTACATTAGAAAAATTATTGGTGTTTTGGTAAATTATGCACATTATACAACCCTTTTTTATTATGAAAAGGTTAAGTAAGTGTTGCAGTGGGAGGTTCGGAACGAATTATGGGTTAGCCGTCGCGAACGAATTAAGTTCTTAAGTCAAGGGTCCACTGTATTGCGTATTTAAGTTAATCAAATTTATAACAAGTCTCCGGAAATCCACCCGCCGATGTACCGTATTTGCGTATATAGTTTCAACACAAAGGTTACAATTTACCAAACTTCTCCGCAATCACTTCCTAGTTTCCATCAAAAATGCCGGCAGTCTCAAATTCTCGCCGGTAAACATTATAAATATACCCGAAGAGACACTTTTAAGGAAATGTAGAAAATTTTGCTTGGAGAAGGGGGTCGGCTTAAATACCGGTCATCGGCAAATACATGTAATTTAGTAGGTAGAGAAGGGGGGCGGCTAATATACCGGGTTGGCTTGTATTCCGGGATCTATGGTATTAGAAACTGCAGCAAATCTAATTCTCACTTAGAGGATCTGTGCAGAACTCTTTTAAAACCTGGCAGGATCTGATCAATAACATTCTAGAATAAGCATTTTATTTGAGGAAGCAGATTCTCTTCCCCTTTTAATTTTATTTATTTACTTACTTATCTTTTCTACTTTTAAAGTTTCACTCTGTTGGCAGAGCCCAGCAAACACAGGGCTGGAACAAACCCCGGGCAGGGCACCAGCCCACTGCAGGGCACACACACTCACGCACACCAAGCACACACAATTTAGGATCGCCAAAGCACCTAACCTGCATGTCTTTGGACTGTGGGAGGAAACATGGGTAGAACATGCAAACTTTTTGTTGCTTGAATGATGACTCGTCTGACTCTCTGTCTCATGGGTGAGGGTTGACTTGACTTGAAAGTAGTTTTGTAAAATTTGACTTGCTTGTATGTAATGTTGTTTGATTTCAATAAATTCAATAAAATGATAAAAAAAAAAAAATCCTCAGACGCCTTGCCCAGGATAAGCGGGTTGAGAGAACAGACAGAAAGATGGATGGACAGATCTCTGATCTCACACTCATATGATTTGTGTTGTGTATGTCAGACTTATTACATACATTTATGTTAACACACTTATAAATTTTTTCTTCTTTTTTTCTTTTTTTAGGGCTGTTTTTCTGTTTGAGATGTTGGTGCTCATGTTATATTCATCCTTTTTGAATAGAAATCTATTTAATTTCACGTGAAGTAGACAGGCCTGCTAATTTGTTTGCACAGCTTGTATTGTTGTATTCAGCAGCACTTTGAGAATTGATTCTCATGACATGCGTATTTGCACTTCATTCTTCTTCATCATTGTAATAACATGGAGTTGATAGTTTGGTAATGTAATTATAAATGTAACAAATGTTTTAAAACTATTTATGATTCCTGTAAATTTAAGAAATAGCATTAAATTTGAAGTAAAACAAACTATGACTTGTTTGGAACTTGACATTTAAGATTTGACTCGTAACTTGCCCTTCTTGACTTGAGACTTACTTGTTATTTGACAAACAGTGACTTGTCCCAAAATCCATAAAGAGACATTCAGATGTCCTGCTGGATCCACACCTTCAGAGAATTCCAGCTGGCACAGAGCTAAAGGGTGAGGGTATCAAATTGGAGAGTCTAATAAAGTGTCCCCCGAGGGTCTACTCACACGTACGTCTTTGAGGACCTTGCACTGATGTTACACACCAGCTGAGCAGATCTGCTCTCCTTTGTCCAATTCACAGCGGCCATGTCCCTTTGTATTTGCACTAACACTCACTCCTGCACTCCCACAGGCCTCTCACCCGCTGTACACACAGAGGTCCCTGTTACAATAACGCTTTCTCCATGATGTGGTCATCAGACATGTAATATTTAAATGTGTGGTGTGTTAATGTTAGAAGATATAGAAGAAGCTTTTTAAGTGAATAAAATACGTAAACAAAATTGTGGAGCTCATAAGGAAAGGCTGACATGGTGTGTGATGGGCGCTCATTGCTGCCCTGAGACTCAGCTCAGAATAAGGAATGGAATATGAATGTTTATTTCAATATTCATTTGAGTTAAACAAACATCAGAAACTTCACTCAAACTAATAAACAAATGACTGACTGGTCAGCAGAGACACACAGCATGATGGGAGGTCATTAAGATTGGACTGTCCAGTGTTTGTTATTCTACTGCTCCATTTTTCAATTTGGTTTAATGTGTTTTTGTTTTTGACATTAAGATTTCCAAACCAGGCTAGCAGTTTATAAATACAAACAGACTCAATACAAGATTTATAAAAGAGTGTCATCATGAAAGGACTCACATTACAAAGACTCGGCTTCCTTAAACAGTTGAGCGGCTGCTGTCCCTTTTTGCCGATGGCTTCTGTGCGTCCCTTAAACATCAGCTGTGAGTCTTTGATTGTCCTCAGATATTTCTAACTGTCAATGCTCTCCACTGCCTGCTCTTTGGTGATTGTTTCTTGTTGGTGACTGGTGCTGCTCCTAAGTTTGATTGTTAGCAGAAAAGACTAATCCCACCAGTTTACAAAGTCATCTCCCACTGGACCAGGACTGGTTTCATTCACACTCAGTAGGCTAACAATCACTGAGTCATCAGCACATATTAAGATGAACCTGTGCTCAAATTTACTGAGACCACCATTAGTGTAGAGGAGTACAAAAGAGGAGAAAGAACAGACATGAGGGGACCTGAGGATGAGGACAACATGTCAGAAAGACAGCCATTGACTTTCACTCATCAAGTCCATTCTCTTAAAAAGTCAATCAGACATCATACCAAACTGAAGTGGAAATTAAATTCTTTAATAAGTTTCTGTGTAAGAAGGTGAGGCTGAATGGAGTTAAAGGCTGAAGAGAAGTCTACAGACAGGAGCCTCACATGAGTCTTGGTGCTCTACAAGGGGTCATACAAGAGATAAAGTAAAGTGACATAAGAACATAAGACATTCGACAAACAAGAGGAGACCATTGAGTCCATCAAGACTGTTTCTTTAGCTAAGCTCATGCAGATTCCTCTTAAAGGAAGCAGAAACCTCGATGACAACTCCATGTCTTGGTAGTTTGTTCAGAGTCCCACAACTCTTTTTGCTTTCTTGCTTCAATTTTAAATGCACTTTATGTTAATTTCCACTAATGTCCTTGAGTATGTGATTACACTTAACTTGACAGAATTCTGCAGGATCTCCTTTATCAGTTCTTTGAGGATTTTAAAAACCAAGATGAAGTCCCCACACAGTCTCCTCTGCTCAGACTAAGCAGGTTTAATTCTCTGAGTCTGTCACAGTAGGACATGTCCATACCACAATAACAACATTTATTTATAGAGCATATTTTCATATAAATAATGGAGCTCAAAGTTCTTTACAAGATGATGAAAGAGAAAAAAAGACAAAAGAATTAAAATTAGGGAACACTAATTGACATTAATAAAAGTAAGGTCCGAAGGCCAGGGAGGACAGAAAAATAAAAAAACAACTCCAGACGGCTGGAAAAAAAAATAAAATCTGCAGGGGGTCCGAAGCCACAAGACCACCCAGCCCCCTCTAGGCATTCTACCTGACATCAATGACCTCAGTCAGTCCTCGTGGTATTC
>JANRMT010062791.1:194526983-194538573 GCA_026402145.1 Polypterus bichir lapradei
AAACTTTCTAATCTCCTCAGTCTTACATGGACTAATGTATGGAAAAGTCAGAAGACCACCATGTCAGCTCCACTCCTCAGCTTGGCACGCAACTCCTGGATTGTCAAAATGTCACTCTGCCCATACATTTGTCTTCTTTTCTATTATGCCCAATGAGAGCTAAATCCCCCCCACTCTTGCCAGCAGCCTGTTCACACTTCCAAGGAGGTGTCCCAACAGTCCATCAGGTAGGCAGCACAACATACAAGAGTCTGACCACAAAAGAACACAAACCTAAATCTCAATCCCTCTGATGACTGAGTCCTGTACTATCACTACGTTTTTCTTTCTGGTGTGACTGGTTTTCAAGTGACCCATTGGGTCTCTTCCACCACAGAATTTTTAGAATCACCATCAAGCTCCACAAAGACCTGACAATGGTTGGTAACTCTCACGTCTGGGTTGGAGACCTTGGCCAGTGTGCACCTGTAGCCTTGTGTGTACTGCATGTCCAATAATGACTCACCTGTTTCAACCTGTCTGCTTGAAATCTCCTCTCAGGTTCACACTATCCCCCTAAAAGACACTTGGGCAAGATCTGTAATCTCTTACTGGACCACCAGTTAGCCTCCTCTTCTTCAAGTTCAGTGACCCTGACTGCAAGGCGTTGATCAGCTGGCATCTCCCAAACATCAAAGTCAGACTCCAGAAAGTTCATTCTTTATTTTTCTTTTTTCACAAGTTCTCTTTATCACTTTCAGGTCTCCATGAGACACACAGAGGTGGTGTGTCTGAGTCTACAAGATCTCTGGAGGATCAGACTTCTCCTGGAGATCCATGCACCAGAGCTGTGGGCTTTGAGACTCGATACACAGAGCTGATGGTCTTTAAACAATTTCAAAGAACCTATAGTGAGAGACACCATGAACTGGAGAAGATGGGGAGACAACATGCAAAGCTAATAGAGGAGCGGACAAAAGAGAAATGTGAGCGAATCTGGACAGAGCAGCTTTTTAGGAAGAATCCTGGAAGTGAGACAGACCCTCACATTGTAGTGGTCAGTGGGGTGGCTGGAATTGGGAAGACCACCATGGTGCAGAAGATCATGTTTGACTGGGCCAGAGGCACTCAGTACCAGAGGTTTGCATTTGTGTTCCTGTTTAAATTCAGGGAACTCAACCTACTAGACACAGAGACAGAGCCACAGATGCCTCTGACCAGGCTGATTGTAAGGCACTATAAATATCTCAATGACCCAAAGTTGAGAGAAATCCTGCAGAAACCTGAATCTCTCCTCTTTATATTTGATGGGCTGGATGAGTACAAACACAAACTGGACTTCACACAGCAGCGGCTCTGCTCAAACATAGATGACTACTTTCCTGTTCACTCCCTGGTCACTAGTTTGGTCAGAAGGACATTACTGAAGGGCTGCACAGTCCTGATAACCACCAGACCAACAGCCCTGGAGACCCTGGACATGGAGAGAGTTGATCGATTTGCAGAGATCCTGGGGTTCTTCCCTGAACAAAGGCTGATGTACTTTAAGAAGTTCTTTGGTGATGCTGATCAGGGCTCTGAGGCTTTTCAATATGTGGAGGAGAACGCCATCCTGTACACCATGTGCTTCAACCCCTCATACTGCTGGATTATCTGCTCTGTGCTGAAGAGCCACTTCATGACACCTGAAGAAGAGCAAGGAGCTGCCCCCAGGACTGTCACTGAGCTCTTTGTGATGTTCCTACACAACATCCTCACCAATCACAGACGAGAAGCCAAAGACCAGCGGGGGATTGTGATCAAATTGGGAAAGATGGCTTATTATGGAGTGGCCAACAAGAAACTTGTGTTTTATGACAAGTTTGAGATGTCCACCTTTGGTCTCCAGTCAGTTCTGCTCTCTCCATTCCTCTCAGGGTTCCTCAAAGAAATCCTTCAGAGAGAAAGCACTCTGGAGCACACGACGTACACATTCTACCACCTCACCCTGCAGGAGTTCATGGCCGCCTGCTCCTTCTACCTCGATCCATCAGGGGGCATCGAGGAGCTGCTTGAGAAATTGGACTCATGTAAAGATGGCCGGTTTGAGATTCTCACTCGATTCCTGGCAGGACTGGCCAGATATTCTGTGTTTAAAACACTGGGGGGAGTCATAGGGGAGTTAAAGATGAAGACAGCAAAGCAGATACTGGAGTGGGTGAAGAAGAAAGCTGAAGATGCGCTACAGGGAAGAGATAAAAGTGAAGCTCTGCGAGTGTGTCAGTGGCTCTATGAGACTCAGAATAAGAGATTAATCAGAGACGCCATTGGGAAGGATTTAAAGATGGACTTTAGTAAGATGACTTTATCTCCTCTGGACTGTGCTGTACTGGGCTCTGTCATCAGCTGCTGTGGAAAACTTGAGGAGCTCGACTTGTCAGACACAGAGCTCACCCCAGAGTGCATCAGGAGACTGACACCGGGGCTCATCTGCTGCAGACGAGTCAAGTGAGTAATAAAACCTTCAAGGGTTTTAGTGTGACTGTCTGTGGACACTGAGGGTGACATTAGTGTGTCCATCAGGGGGTGTCAGGCTTACAAATAGACGAGGGTCCATGTCAGAAGATACACTGCTGTGTGTCACAGTGGCACCTGAAAGGCACCAGAGCAGCGAAATAACAACAGAAATCAAATCATAATTTACACTTGGTTTGTTTGAATGAATCTTTCAGCACAGAAATTCACTATTAGACCCTCTTTGTTGAGAAATGAGAAAAGTACAACTGATTAGAAAGTTCTAGAAAAGTCATTTTCATGTTATTGTTGGATATGTCTGCGTATTGAAAGCCTTTTTTGTAATTTTTGGAGTGTGTTATTTTTAAAACAGTTTTCATTAATAGCTGCAGGATTGAATACCTTTAATCACAATAAGTCAGTTACAAATCTGGAGAATGTTCAGTTTTGTCTAAAGAAGCTCACAGGTAATAATGAGACTCTCCTTCATCATGGAGAATGTGAAAGATCAAACACACCTCAGTGTCCACAGAACAGTGACAAGTGACAGGGACACAGCCTGTGTGGGGTCTTCATCGATAAATAAACTGCGGTGTGTGCCGTGGCAGGACAAAACATTCCTTAGCCCCCCAGTAGACGTCATCAGGCAGGTGACTGGGTCAGACACTGGTCAGAGATGGCACAATTACTAATTAGGACAAATGTAGCAACAGACGCATTGCATTAAAAAAATAAAGAAAATGTTCATCACGGGAAAAAAAAAATGATAGCAAAACACCAAAACAAAGAATGAATATTCACCTGTTGTACTTGTTCAAATAGGTAATTTTGAAAAAAAAAAAACATTAAATAAATAAATAAATAAATAAATAAATAAATAAATAAATAAAGCTCTAAGAGCCCAGCAGCCATCAGCTGACTAAAGTGGCTCCCAATGGCGAGACAAACCACAGCCGTCTAACCTGAGCGCTCCGTTCACTAAACCTGAGCCGCTTCTCCCAAATCAGTTCGCCTCCTGAACTGAAAATCCCCCCTCCGTCTGCTTTCACAGGTTTGTAAATGAACCAGCTGTCTGCAACACTAAATTAACATGCGGCCATCTTGTAATGCATTCTGGGAGTCCCCCATTAATAAGAATAACACGGTTAGCACTAATGAACTCCTCTAAAAACAAAAGGGGCAACAAACCAACTTCCTCCGGCCGGTCGTCGCTCCCCGATTGCTGAGTTTGTTTTATTTCCCCTCATCACTCGTCAGTCACAAATCACCAGCAGCCTCATATTGGCGTCCAACGGCAGCAGCTGAGTCCTTCACGTGCACCGCGGGTGTAGTCAGGAATGTGGAGCCCCCCAGCCGTGTAAAGCCAATCAAATCACAGTGACGCCCCACTTACATCATTCTGACTAATTAGGACAACAAAGTAAAAAATAAGGAAAAGAAAGAACTCGCTGCTAACTCAAGGTGGTCTCGTTATTTATGGTTGATAAAACATTTAAGTACAAGTGGGGCTGCAGCCTCTCATACCTAAACAATGAAACATCTTTGAATAGAAAAAAAGATTCAAAATGTAATCTTTCTTTAATGGAAACACAAGTTCCATAATTGCTGTACTTTGTTAACAATTTTCTAAAAACTAAATCGTTTTTTAATAAAGTCATTATAAAACATGTGTAATGGGCTATAAACCAGTGTTTTAAAGAAAAGGCAGAATTTCTGGAAAATTCTGCTACAGGTTATTGCTGATGGCAGTACTCAAAGTAAATGTGTTTACACTATTTGTTATGCAGAGGAAACTGGCTTGCACCATTGTTTTCACTGATTACCATGTTGATCTATGCAGAAATTGAAGTATATATATATTTCTGGGAAAAGGAGAATAAAAGAAAACAGAGAAGTATGGTCCAAGACTCGGGACTGCTGTCTGTTTCTTTTATGCTTTACACCATATCACTGTGGCTACACCCTGTAGCAACAGTGGCTTGTACCTGGCCCAGGTTCCCCTAGGACTGAGGTTGGTAACACACACTACTGTATAGCTCATCTAATAATTGATGTGCCAGTCTGAGGGGGCTGCCATTGTGCCAGTGCCCTCCACAGAAGAGTCGTCGTCTGTCGCTGGCATCACGTGTGCTGTAGAATGTAAAGTAATCATACGTGAGTGCTCAGTTATTCCACGTGTGCTGCGGTCATATTAATACTTTTTTTTTAAAGTAATTTATATCCTGTGCCCAGTCTGTCATGAAAGTGTAAAGTGATATCTTTATAAATTAAAATGCTGATTATAAAGAGCGTAGAGTTGGCGGAGAATAAACAGCCTGTAGCAGAATCTTTGTGGAGAGCAGTCGGTGATGAAGGAGTCCGCACAGAGCATGAAGAGGCGCCATGAAGAGACAGCACTGACCCTCAAACACTTCAGAGACCCTTCTGTGCTGTAAAGTCCGTCAGTCCAAGTGCTCGTCCGCCCGCCCGCCGGTGAGTGGAGGTGAAGGTCCAGCCTTGGAGTGTCGCACAGAGCTGAGCGGAGTACAATACAATAGCATACAGTGTGTGTGTGTATAGCGCCCTCTACTGAGCACAGGGACAGACTCTCAGGTGAGTATTGATGATCATAAATATACAATTAGCACAAGTAAAGAAACAGATTTGTAAAACACACAGAAAACAACGGAGAGAGTGAGCTACAGGAATGGAAAACAACAAAATCTGTCAAGTAATTGATTGTTGAACTCTGGCCTGGTTATTCAAAGAAATTGAAAAAAGCAGATTTTTATTTTATTTCAGTTCATTTTCTGTTTGTAGTTTTAATTTCAGTTTAGTTTTTATTTTTCACTCTTTTATTTTCACTTTTATTTCATTTAACATAACACTTTTTCCCACTTTAGTTGCAGTTTCATTAACAATCCTAACCTCTGAACTCCGGCTGTCCGCACTCATACTGTAGAAATATGGAGTTCACCTCTGGAACTCGTTTTAGTCAAAGTGATCCTTCACGGGGGGCAGCACAGAGGTGAGCACTGCTACCCCACATCTCCAGGCCGCAGGGTCAAATCCCACCCTCTTCACTGACTACTTAAGGTCTTTAGGGTGTAAAGCAGTTCAGAAGTAAACCCCCCGATGATCGTCACGTAGCTGACTGGCCTGTCCATACGACAGCAGGACATTAGCAGCTGATTTGTGATGGAGTCACACCTGAGAGTCGACACCATCAGGACTGGCAGCCCTGACACCATGTGGTGTGCCAGCTTTGTGTGGTCAGCAGTGACATGAGAAGGTCATCAGCCTGACCACTTCATGGGCTCACATGTCACATGTCACTTTATATTTACTAACTGACTGAATGTCTTGTCTGAATTCTAGTAATCGACTGACTGCCACCTCTAATCTGACAGCCATATTTAAAATGTTTCTAAATTCACAAACCAAATCCTCAGTAGATGGACAGCACTGTGACTTGTCTTGTCATTGTGAATGTCCATTCAGGTGGCTTCTCATCAAGCAGTGACATCAAATGACCAACATGAGCTGACTTTTAGAATCAGGATTTGGCTGACAATCAAACACGTCCTTTGTTAATTCAAACATCCCTTCCATTTTAGGGTCTCCAGCCAAACAAATCACATGATGACTGGCTGGTCCTTTACGAGACTCACACCAGCTACTGGCAGACCACCAACACCTTGATTTATGTGAGCACATGAAGTAGAAAGACCAGTTAGAGTTTGTCACAAAGTAGCTGTGACTTGTGTTATTGGGGTCTTTAAGTCTTTAACCTCTCCCTGGAGGGGCTTCATATCTTTATAAACTCGTCTTCTATCACTGATTCACTCATTTTAAATGATCTGAGTTTAAATCAGGCCGTCAATAAAAACAGCAGAATGAAAAGGAACTGAGAGAAAGATGGGAATCGAGAGCCAGAAGAGGAGATCAGAACTGAAAGATCAAAAAGCCGAGTGTCAAAACTGAAAATGAAATCCAAACTCGCAGTCGAAACACAAAGCACCAGTTGTGATGTCTGACTTTTAAACACACGTCTGCTTATTCTTTATGTCACATCCACAAACTCAGATAACGCAGAAGTCTAATGGACTGAACTTTGTACTCGTTGATCTTTGACAAAACGCTTAGTGTGACCCTGATTGTCACTTTGAAGCAACTCCTTTACAACAGACACACAGAATAGTGACACACAAGAACTGAAGATGGCGTCACAGGAAAACAGAAAATATCATCAACTACCTCAAAACATAAAGAATTCAGAAGAAGTCATAAAAGAAATAACTCAAGAAACACACAATATAAAGAAAACCAGGATCAAATCTGCAATATTAACATAATAAAAAAATAAACGCAAATCATTACAATAACACACTGTGACCAACATGGGGTACAAGACCACTGAGCAGCTCACCTCGGCCTTGGAGCTTTTGAAGGAGTGAAAAGTCCGAAGCTCCCTGAGTCCTGCGGTCTGCGGCCTGACGAAGGCCTGAAATGTGTCGCTGACTTGTCGGCTGACCTCGTCTTTGGCTCATCTTCTCGTCGGCCATTAAGAAGATTTCAGTTGTCAGTTGAGAACAGAAACTCAGCTCAGTGTGTCCTCCTTGTTGAAGATCTCCGGCACTTCAGAGTTTGTCCAATGACATTTGATTTGTGGCCCTTGTCACTTGTATGTCACTCTCATTTGTTCACATTTTACTTTAGAAGTTTATTGTCACCACATCCTTGAGTACTTGACTTAAAAATGTAAAGTCAGCCAACACCCTAAAGTCTTATCAGCATAAAAATAATAAAGAATCAGCACCGAGAGCCGAGAGCTCAGTTGTGTGTTCAGATTTGCTCCCTGGTCCCTGATGTGTGTCTAACCACTGTGCCACTGTCCTGTTCATGTCACACGTTTGAGTGTTTGTGTGTCACTTCAGCCCTCCTTAGCGTTGACACTTTGACCAAATGTTTAACAACACAATAATCAAACACTTCAGTCAGTCGACATTTTTAGGTCATCTAAAGACACCAAAGCGTCCCATTTGATCAAAGGCCTGATAAATCAAATTCACTGAGATGGCCGCCTTCTCTTCACACCTTCTCAGGCTGACTGACAGCTCATGTCCCGCCTCCTCTGTCATTCTGGCCAATCCTGATTCCCAGTTCTGTGGCCCAGTGGCTGAGGTGCCACACTTGACATCCCAGTGACGCGGGTTCAGTTCCTGCCTGTCACATGCTGTGTGACCCTGAGTGAGTCACGTCACCTGTCTGTGCTCAGAGTATGAATACAAGGAGAGAACTGGACATGTAAAGTGACTTGGGATTGAAAGGTGCTATATAAAATAAAGGCGATGGCTTTGTCTCTTTTCATATGTTTTATCTGGAATGTTTTCATTTATATTTGCACACAAATTCTAATTTATAAACTGCATTCATTTGTCCACTTTGTCACGGTGACACTGAAACACATTTTATTCTTCATTTGATTTTCATTTTTCTATGTCTTATTATTTTATCCTCTGACTTATTTATTGTTCAGTTGGTGCTTAAGTGGCCATGAAGAGCAGAGGCCTGTCCAGGGTCCAAACTTTCTACTGACCACCAAAGCTCTTCAGTCCACCATGTCTCTGACAGCAGGTGTGTGTGTGGTGACACTGAGAGAGACCCTCGCTATGACACAACAAGCCCGTCACCTTGAACCCGTGTCACCAGCTGGCTGAGAGGAGTTTGTCCATTGAGCTCAGGTGGCTGACAGGCCTTAGAGAAGATGGCTGGACAGACAAGAGTATCTCTGTGAGCAGCTGGTGACCCTCTGTGTGTCCCTCCTGGACTGGACTGTCATGTCCTCCCATGTCCCATCACCTCTCCTGTCACCTCTCCCTTGTCACTTATTTATCTTTGTGCTTGTTGTGTTTATTTGTCCTCTTGTTTGAGTTTTTTAGTTTGTGACTAGCGCTCTATAAAATAAAGGCTGACTGATTTACAGCTGCTGTCACTGAATATCTGGAGAGGCTGAGATTTGTAAATGGCCTCCTGTCAATCATTTCAGTTGTGTCCTCACCCTGAGTCCTGAATGAGGGACAGAAATCTGAGTTTGTCACTCAGCTGTCACCAACTCAGAAAAGAGCATCTGAACACTCAAGTGGAGGACAAGGTCAGTCCTGCTGTGTGACACTCCTGTCCAGTGTGACAGCTGACGTCCTCTCATCACTCAGCGTGACCTGACAGACAGAAGATGCTTCAGGTGTATAGCGCCTTGAAGGGCAGCATTGGTGTGGAGTTCAAATTGTGTTTCAGTTCAAATGATAGCAGCAGCCTGCTGTTCAGTGACACACCTGAGCATCCAGCTCTGCTTGTAGTCATCATGTCACTTATTGAGACCACCGATGGTCTGTCTGTCTGTCTGTCTGTCTGTCCACATGTCCTCACTTCTCTTCTCTTTATCTTCACAGACTGCCCTTCTGTGATCTCACCTCCAGATGTTGCTCAGCTCTCTCCTCAGCTCTTTCTTCTCCACACTCTCGACTGACTGAACTGGACCTGAGCAACAACATCAACATGGAGGATTCAGGAGTGAATCAGCTGTGTGAGGGGCTGAGGAGTGAAAACTGCAAATTAGAGAAACTGAAGTAAGTGAACAACAAGTGTGTGTGTGTGTGTGTGTCTGTGTGTGTTGACTTTTATTTCTTCTGACTTTATGGCTCTATATGTTCCACATCCACCATATAAACATTGTTTTTAATTAGGACAGACGTCAGTGTCACACGTGGGCAGACAGATGGATGTGACGAGGACACAGCTACAGATTTCTTTTTTATTGTTAATTTCTTAAGATCAGCCTTGTGACCCTGAGCCCCTCGCCCACAGTGGTCTCTTTCATCCTCTCATCGTCCTTTCTGTTCAGCCTGTTGTTTTATTTCTTGTCCCACAATCTTCTTTATTTTGATCTCGACCTTCTCCTCATCCTCTTGTTATGAACTAGAGAGTCTTCAACCACGCAAGTTCCAAATAAAACAAATCAAAATACCCACCAGAGGGAGGTACCATCAAACTCTGGGTAGGCACCAAAAAGGGCAATGAAGAATTTTTATAAATACATAGGATTTTTTTTGAAAAAAATGCTCTAAGGCACAAAATAAACTCCAAAGAGCACAAGAGGAGTTGCTGAAACAACAAAGGGAATCCAAGGCCAACAACGACCCAATACACAAAGTAAAGTATGGTAATAAAATCAAAACTCCGGTAATGACGAAAGCACAAGAATAGTCACAAAGGTAACTAAACTCAACACAGCAGGAGGAGAATCAAAAGGATTAGAATTTCAAAGAGTGTGGACAGTAAAGTGAGACAGGAGGCGACCACAGGAGGACAGACAGCTCTGCAGGTGTCCATCATTACTGGCGAGTCTTCTGTCATCTCAACCATATACAAGTATACAGATAGACGAAATTGCGAAGCTCAGCGTCCATCCAGAGTGTAACAACATGAAGTGCAAATAATGAATTAAAATTAAATTAAAAATAGAATTAAAATTTAAAATTAAAACACAAACAAGACAAGACAAAGAAGTAGCAGCAATATTGACGTGTAGTAAGAAATATGAACATTGATGCAATGTATGGTATTAGCAATCTAGATTCATAAATATAGTCAATAGATATTGTGTTACGAGCCCCGGACACAGACAGGCGGACAACGTTTGGTCACCCAACACACACATCTTTATTTACACTGCTTACAGTTTTGCTTTAGTGCACAACCCAGTGCCTCTGCACCGAACCCCAAAGTCCAGGCCTCTCCTTCCAGTGCCTGCCTTCTTCGGGCCGCCTCCACTCCTCTCCAGCAAGACTTCGTCCACTCCTCGCCCGACTCCAGTCATCGAATGAAGGGAGGGGGCCCCTTTTATACAAACCTGGATGGACTCCAGATGCTTCCCAACATTCCTCCGCAGACACTCCCCTGTGTGGCAGAAGTGCCGGCTGCGCACCTGGAAGCCCTCCGGGTGTGCCCAGTCTTCTTCCCCCCAGCACTTCCTGGTGTGGCGGAAGTGCTGAGGTCCAGGGCTCTTCAGGCACTGGGGCGCCCCCTGGCGGTGACCACGGGTCCCTACAAGGTTGAGCTTCCAAGCGCAGCACCCGTGGTCCCCAGTGCAACCAGGGTGGTCGCCCCCTCGTGGTTTGGAGGAGGTGCAAGTCCTCCTCTGGTCCTCCTGGGTATACCGGCTGGGTACCACCCCCAGCCGTCCGCTACAATATGTAATATAATAAATAAATAAATAAAAGATATAGATAATACAGAAATGATCAGTGTATGATGATAGTTGTTTAAGATGTGTAAACAATGACAGGTCAGAATGTTTCACAGCAGAAGGATATCAAGAGTGTCAAAATCCTTAAAGGTCAGTATGAGATTTCCAGTTCTTTTTCTACCTGCACACTCATTTTTACAGGAAAGTGGCTGGCATTTATAAAAGTTCTGCTTTTAGAGGTGGTTGAGGCCGTGTGGAAGGTCCCGGGGGCAGCCTGGTGTTAAGGAGTCTGACAGCTTGGGGGTAAAAACTCTCCTGCAGCCTGGCAGATCTGGCTCTGATGCTGCAGTATCTTCTCTTGGATAGCAGAGTGTGAAAAGACCATGTGAGGGGTGTAAGGGGTCCTGCACAATGCTGACAGTGCGTTTGTAAAATATGTCCTGCAGTGAAGGGAGAGGCACCCTAATAATGTTCTCTGCTGTCTTCACTATCCTTTGCATGAGGAGAAACACAGTCAGTGTGAGGAGAAGAGATGACTAAAGTGACAGAAGACAATGAAGAGTGGACAGATAGAGATGGACTGGAGTGACAGATAAGGACAAAGAGGATAGAATAGCAAAGATAAGGAGAGACAAGAGAAGGAGATGAACAGAATGAAAAAAAGGACGAATAAAAGAGGGGGACAAGGTAGAGGATAAGGAGAAGGAGAGAGAGGAGGACAGACAGAGGAACAGGAGGAAAGGTGGACAGCAGCAATAGAAATGATCAGCCAGCCATACACAGAAAGAGAAGGTGACAGGGAGGAGAGGATTAGGACTGAAGGCAGTGTGGACAGTAAGGTGGAAGACACAGGAAGTGACCGCCATTATAGCCAAGTGGACTGAACAGGCC
>JANRMT010062791.1:194540870-194558376 GCA_026402145.1 Polypterus bichir lapradei
GACAGATGGGGACAGAAGGACAGAGTCAAATAGGACAGAGTGGGACAATAAATGGAGGATAGACGGAAGAGGCCATTTTGAAGTGAAACAAAGGAAAAGCTGAGTCACATCAGAATGGAGCACAGAGTTTGATTTCCAAGGTCAGCAGCCTTGAAGGAGACATGATGTCCATCTGCACCCTCTTCTGTGTTGGGAAGGCTGAAGATCTTTGTGGACAAGAAGAAGTCTCTGTTCTGACTCACTTGATGTTCAAGCAAATCCATGACATTTAATAGCCATTAAAGGTTATGTAGTGAAAATATCCAAATAAAGACCGCAGTCTCAGAGATGGACATGTGTGGTGCATTCTGCATCATGGGGTATACCAGCCCAGGAAACACAAGGTGTGTGTGGTATTCGATTGTGCAGCTTCTTTTCAAAGGACCACACTAAATGAGCAGCTTCTTCAGAGGCCAGACCTGACTAGCACACTGATTGGTGTCATTATGAGGGTCCACCAAGAATCTATGGCATTAATGGCTGATGTGGAAGTCATGTTCCTCCAGGTTAGTGTTCCTTCAGAGGATGCTGATTTACTCCGATTCTTATGGTGGCCAGATAGTTACATTAAAGGAATGCAAGTGCCATTGTTTGGTGCCACCTCCTCACCAAGCTGTGCTAGTTATGCTCTCAGACAATGTGCCGAGGACAGCAGGCATTTATTTGATGCTACATTAGTAGACACAGTTTTGCACCATTTTTTTTGTTGATGTCTGCATAAAGTGTTGAAGCAGATTAGGAAACTCGGGAACCCTCAGCCCAAAAGAAGGCACTCAGAGTCTCGGGACAGGCAGCAGAATCAGACTTTATTGTACGGCGCACAAACAAACTCAGCTCAGATGACTTGAGACCCGAGCATTCTGTGAGCTTCAGATTTATTACATATCTCATCACAAAATATCCCCCCTTCACACAGATTCACATCATCTGCTTTCCAGGGTTTCTCAATGATGACCTCGCTCAGCACCTTTTCTCATAACAATCACCAGATGGTGCCAACTTTCTCATAACAATATCCTGCCATCATAAACTTTCTCATAGCAATTTATCCTTCACTATCTGTTTCTTCATTAAAATCCCTTTGGCTCAAAAGATGTATTTGTCTCTTTGAGGTGAGCGTCACCTAATCACTCCTCCCTAATCCTGACCTGTTAAAGATTGATGGCCTTTAGTTAATTAGTTCTCACCACTACTTTGGACTCCGTAGAACCCACCTGTGAAAACTGGACTGCTTAATTAATAATTCAATTAATGTTTACTCATTGCACTGGCATCTCTTATGGCTGACATAATGGATAGCCATGCCAGTTAGGTGGCAGTGTGCAGCTTCACTGATAAGGGCTAAACTGTGGACAGCTTGGCGTGGTGCCTCTTGACTACTTGAAATAAAAGCACAGGCCCATAACAATTTATTCTTACACAGTTTAAAACTGGTTTAGTATACACTTCTGTAACTTTATTATTCTTCATAAAGAGGCACAAACATATAAACTTAAATGCTTCTTTAACCTACATATATATATATATATGAGCGTTGTAGTGAAACAGGACAAACTTTAAAAATCAAGCAGGTATCGCTAGCTAAGCGGAGGTAAGGTATGCACCAAAACATGACCAGAGGAAGAGAGATTCGAACGGAGGCTGGTGCGTGAGTGATGAGGGCCCCGCCTGGCTCCCCACTGCTGATGTCACGTTACCCCCCACCGTCGACCCACAGCCTCTGTCTCAGATTAGCAGAATATATCACTCCTGCAAGTGAACTATGATTCTTAGCGCCATGAGACAAGTCACAGAATTAACCAGAATGTTCAAGCAAATTATAGAAAAAAGCCAGATCTAAATCCATTAAGTCGTTCTCTCGTTCACTAGCTAAGCAGAAGCAAGGTAAGCTCAGAGGCTGGCATGTGAGTGAGGAGGGCCCCGCATCTCTCCCCTCGGATTCGCACAAATAAATCGTTACCACAAGCGAACTATGATACTTATTACAATGAGAGACATCACAAAATCAACCAGAATGTTGAAGCAAATTATCGAAAAAAACCCGATCTAAATCCGTTAAGTAGTTCTCTTGTGAAAAGTGGACAGACATACAGACTGACGTTGGATTTTATGTACTGTATTGTGGCAAAAGCGCTCTCTTGGCATCGACCCAACACAGACTAACAGTGGAGGCACTTATTAAAATGAACAAAAAGATTTTATTTTTGTCTTCAGCCGTGGGGCATGTCTTTCCCTTGTCCCACAGGCCCTACAGTCCCCAAAACACACTCAAAAGAAAAGTGTGTTTCAGGCAAATGTCACTTGCCTTTCTCCTCCACTCCTCCTAGGCAGCTTTGTCCTCCTCCTATCAACTCTGGCGCCCCAAGTAGTGGCTGCAGGCTCCTTTTATAGCCCACCCAGAAGTGCTTCAGGTGATAATTAATCTAATTAAGGTGGCACTCCTGGGTGTGGCTGCCCAGACAGGCTCAGCAAGCCGTGCAGCTCGCCCTGGCGGTGGCCATGGAGTCCAACAGGGATGAGCTCCGGTGTTACACAATTGTGGCCCCGATGTAACCCGGGGGGGCTGCCAGCAAGTGTTCCCGGGGGACGTAGTGTGCATCCCATGGCTGCTCCCACGGATCCAGTATCAAAGGGGCGTCCCGGCCAGGCATAGGTCCTTGCCTCCTCCACAATATATATAGAGATATTTATATACACACTAATATGAAAGCATGTCTGTAGTGTAGCAGCCCTTGTTTTCAAATGAATCGACACACAGAGAGTCTCAGACTGGTGCGTTTATCTTTATTTATGTCTCAAACTGTGGCTCTTTATTGTAGTCGTTATATTGTCACGAGCACCGTGAAAACTATAAACAAATATAAACATACATTTTTTAACATTGTACAAAGTAACAAAACAAATGAACAAATAAAACAACATACAATTAATTGCATACCTCGCTCCGCTTACCAAGGGGTGCAACAAATCTAAAGGTCACCGTTTCAGAGATACCGTTAGTCCTCACTGTTTCTTCACACTTCCGGTATTTTACGTTGTTACGTTCCCTACGTGCAGAATTATTTTGCGTCATTTACACTCCCACCAATCATGTTATGAGGAACCATTGACTGAATATAATATGATTTCTATAAACCCTAAATGACCTCTTAAGTTGGAAAACATAACCTTTGGATGCATAAAACGTAACAATAAATCACATGTCTGATGTAAGGGGGAACCACCCAGTGCTTAAGCCAATCACCCACTTTCAACAAGAAGTACTAACTTCTGGATGGGTCATTCAATAATTAGTTTGGACGGTTAATCATGTGTTTTAGTTGGGTTTCGCTCACCTACTTGCACTTTGACTCGACAAACTAAGCCATCACAGTCTTTCATGGTTTCAACCACACGTCCCAGATGCCACTGATTTCTGGGCAGGGGGTGTTCCTTGATAATGACTATGTCATTCACCTTGAGGTTACGCGTGGGTACATGCCACTTCTGGCGTGTGGAAAGGTTCAAGAGGTATTCTTTCTTCCAGCGACTCCAGAACTGTTCAATCAGAAATTGGACTCTGTGCCACCTTTTTGTAGCATACACAGCTTCCTTTACAAATTCCCCAGGAGGTGGAAAAGCAACCTTAGACTTCATCAAGATCAGATGGTTTGGGGTCAATGGTTCCAGTGACTTGGGATCATTGATTCCATCTACAGTTAATGGACAGCCGTTGACAATAGCCATTGCTTCACAGAAAGGGAGGCGTCATCAGGTCTTCCTGGACATTAAGCAAATGTGGCATTCAACACACATCGAACAGTATGAATCTGCCATTCCCAAACACCACCAGCATGGCTTGCTGAGAGAGCATTGAAGATAAACTCGCATTGTTTTTCAGTTAGGAAAACCGTGAGTGCCTTGTTATCGCATTGCTTGAGTGCTTCTCTGAATTCATTCTTGACACCTACAAAGTTTGACCTCTGGTCACAATGGAGTTGGAGAACAGCTCCTCGAAGACTAATGAAGCACCTCAGAGCATTGATAAATGCATCTGTTGACAGATCTTCAAGCATTTCAATGTGTATAGCTTGAGATGAGAAGCATGTGAAGATCAGGCCATATCTTTTGTATTCCTTGCAGGCCCTCTTGATGAGGAAGGGTCCAAAGCAGTCTATTCCACAAAATGTGAATGGAGCTGAAACTTCCACATGCTCTTTAGGGAGATCAGCCATTCTTTGCTCCTCTCCTGCTTGTCAAAGTTTCCTGCATGAAACACAGTTGTGTATCAATTTGGCAAAAGATTTACTCCCACCTATGACCCAAAATCCATTGACTCTAAGTTCCATTAAAGTTTGACTTCGGCCTTGATGACAGATCTTATTGTGATAATAGAACAGAATCAACTTGGTGATGTGACTGTCCTTTGGAAGAATGATGGGGTGTTTTAATTCCTGACTGAGAGAAGACTTCTTCAGTCTTCCACCAACACAAAGAATTCCTCTAACCACAATGGGGTCAAGGTAGAAGAGAGGACTCGCACTTGAAAGAGTATTTTGGTTTTGGAGTGACTTCATTTCTTGACAAAAGGCTTGCTGTTGAATAAGCTTTATGACAGTTTCTGCAGCTCTTTCACGTTCTTCTGTGGACACCAGGTCACAGTGATTTTCTTGTTTAGACTCGAGTTTTTTTATTCTTGCGACCACCTTAAGAAGTGTTGTCCATGAAGAAAACCGACTCAGCCGGCTAAGAATGTCCATGTGTTTGCTGACTCTTGTTGCAAATACCTGGATTGATTTAACTTCAGGATCACCCACAAGTAACTCGGCTAAAAGGTCAGTTGTAGGATTCACTTCTTACTGACACAAAAATTTAGGTCCTGACAACCAGATTGACATAGAGACGTCGGAAGCATGAAGACCTCTGGAGGCATAGTCAGCAGGGTTTGCTTCTTAAAATATAAAAATACTTTTTTTTATTGGAGGTAGAAGGTGATAATTCTTCATCTAATTACATTGGAGACTGCCATGTCAAACATGTGAAATGCACTTTTATTAAACAGAATGTGTGTTAATATGTATAAACAATTAGTCCAAAGCCAACTGACTCCATAATGTGTTTCCTTTTTGTTATTTGATTTTAAAAAGAGGCAGAGGATAACAAAGGAAAAAGCTTTAAATATACAGGGTGGGCCATTTATATGGATACACCTTAATAAAATGGGAATGGTTGGTGATATTAACTTCCTGTTTGTGGCACATTAGTATATGTGAGGGGGGAAACTTTTCAAGATGGGTGGTGACCATGGTGGCCATTTTGGATCCAACGTTTGTTTTTTCAATAGGAAGAGGGTCATGTGACACATCAAACTTATTGGGAATTTCACAAGATAAACAATGGTATGCTTGGTTTTAACGTAACTTTATTCTTTCATGAGTTATTTACAAGTTTCTGACCACTTTGGGAATCACCAACCATTCCCATTTTATTAAGGTGTATCCATATAAATGGCCCACCCTGTACAATGAGAAGAGAGAAAAATCCCAGAGACCCACATGACACCTGACCTGAAACAGCAAACTGGACACTTGTCCATTCGTATGTCACACCAACAAGTTAAAAAACAGTATGTTGAGGCTCTGATGGGACATTTTGAGGTCAATTTATTAAAACAGTAAATCGCAGGGTAGCTGAACAAAGCTGAACTCAGCCATCACTCCACTGAGCATCAAGTGGCCCCTCAACTACAAAATGCATACAAAAATAGCTTATTTAAAAATCACTACATCAAAACAGAAGAATGAACCAAGTGAAATATTAATGCACTGACCCAGAGGAGCACCAGTGATATAGGAGAAAAAATTATAAGATGAAAAATCCTGGGATTGGAGAAGTTCCTTGTATTAGTGTCTGTTCTGGATGAGGAGTGGCAGGTGTAACCAGGACTGGTCAGCTTTATCACACACCGGCCTCATTTATAGTGACCATTATAATATTAATGGGCTTGCACTGCCATGATTTATTTATGCTAACAAAATTGAAATTTCAGTGTTTGTGTATTAAAGTTATTGTGTGAGTTCATGTATGCAAATGATGTGTAGTTTATTCATGCTGTGATTTTCATTAATCAAGGACAGGCGCCTGCCACCTTTTGATTAATTTCAATGTTCCTGATATAATTGTATGAAAGGCCTCATTCTTCACTCTGATGATAGTTTCCCTCACTTCAAGTATCCATTTACCTTTACTTATTTGGCTGACACCTTAATCCAAGGTAACCTACAACATTTATGATACAATGGATTGCATTTCATTTGGTTTTCCAACTGGAGCACAGGCAGGTCCAGTGACTTGTTCATGGACACACAGTAAGTCAGCAGTGGGATTTGAACCATCGACTTCAGGGGTTGCAGTCCAAAGCCTTAACGACTCCACCACACTGCCAGCGATCCTCCAAAGACTGCTAGGACTGTCATCATGACTGACATCAACAAACTCCTGCCCAGAGCTCCTTACAGTGGCCTTTACTACAGAGTTCTTGAACGTGGCCAGTTCAGACTCTACCATGTAGATAGAAATGAGTACACTACAGTATACATACTACATCATCAGAGATACTGAGAAGAAAAGGATCAGGAGATACCAAAAGACGAGCTTGAGTCAGAACAGTGAGTCAAACTGAAAACACAGGAAATTTTTGAAATGAAAAATCAGAAACAATTTTAAAATTTCCAAGCCAACCTTACCACTATCAACAATATGATGCTGTAATCATCACATACCCCAAGGAATGCTGGGTAAGACCACTATGGACACTAAAGATGTGATGGCAATAAAATGGCTGTAAGTAAACAAAGATGGTGTTTGAGCAAAAGTAATTGTTTTGGGTTTTTTTTAATTATCTTGGATATAAATTTTCAATCTTTTTTATGTTTCTCTTTTGTCATTGCATGTATTTTACCTTTCAATAAGGGAGCACCTGAAAGTGGTTCAATGGAACAGTCACACTTGAAATACCGGTGCAGTTTTTATAGTAAATCTTTACTAAAACAACTTGATACTCATGACAATCAATACATAAAGTAATATTCAAACACACCAAGACTTCTCAAGGGGGTTTGTAAACAAGTCCTATGACAATCCAAACTCCACCTTTCAACGTCTCTCTTTCCAAAGCCAGAAAAATCCAAACTTGAACAATACTTAAGTAAGGCACAAAAAGGCCTTGTATATGAGAAAGGGAGAGGAAGCAAAAAAGAAAGTGAAGAGCCGAGATAGCAACAAGTCTAATTTACCATCAGGTGACTGCAGATCTATTAGGACATTAGAATAATATGGACAAGAACCGGCCATTCAGCACAGCAAAGCCCACCATTCCTATCCACTTAATTCTTGTAAAATATCAAGCCAAGTTTTGAAAGCCGCTAAACTCCTACGGTTTACCATACTTGGTCACTTATTCCAACTATCATTTTTTGTGTAAAGTAAAAACTTTCTAATGTCTAATGACAAATTTACCCATAACTGGTTTCCAATTGTGTCCCCGTGTTCTTGTACACATGACAACACAAACAGGCCAAACTCAGAACTGTTAGCTAAAGACGCACAGAGATGGACACTCAGTTGGATTAAATAGCTCTGAGGTGTTGCTTTAAATCTTCAATAGAATTTAAATCTCTCTACAGATACATGAAAAAGTTAGTGTACCCTTTGGAATCCCATGAATCTTTGCCCAAATTCCTCCTGAGAATGTGGTCTGACCTTCAACTACACGACAACAGCAGACAAACACAATCAACCTGAACTCACAACACATAAACAACTGGACTGTCAAGGCTGAACACGTCATTTAAACCTTTACAGTCCCATCAAGTCAGGTGATCAACCAATGAGAGGAGACTGGAGGTGTGGCTTAGAGGCACCCAGACAAATAAAAGGGAAGAAATGTGGGGACTGGCAAAGATCTGCTCACAGAACAAGAACATAAGAAATGTAACAGACAAGATGAGACCATTCATCAGTCCATCAAGTCTGTTGGTTTAGCTAACAGCTAAGCTGTTCCAACATCACATCAAGATAACTCAAAGTTCGTCAAGAGGAGATAATAAGGTAGAAAAGCTAATAAAAGCATTTTAAAGAACATCTTTGCTTATTTAGTGCTTTTGTTTTTCAAATATTACTTCCCCTTCCATTTAATTTATGTAATTTCATGTTTTGTTTATAATGTGTTCTTTATTAATTATCAATTTTTTTTGTGAGTGAGACCCTATGAGATGGGACCACATTAAATGCCACTCCTGAAAGACCACCCCCAGCCTTTAAAAATTGGTGGTCCTTCAGAGGTTCACTGACATTTGAGAAGAGCTTTATTATAATTATCTAAACCAGTAATCCATTTTAGGCCTGTGAATGCTGAAGCCTCCTGTTGATTTTGGAGTCAGGCTGTCTGGAGTGAGATCTCTCTATAGGTATACTAGTGAAGGTCCTGAGCCCTCCGTTATAAAGCTTGAGTACACACAAAATGAGACTGAAAAATGTGTATATGCCCATTCAAATGGTTGAGATTTACAAAAGAAAGCTTCATAAGTAAACAAACGTATATTTATTGTAACTCTGACCAATGCATACATGTTTCAGAGAAACTGGGAAATGACACCCTTGATCAAATAGTAAAATGAAGCTAAATCAGCTAAATGAAAACTCGGAAGCATAATAAACCATTTCACCGAGACTTTCTTATAAGGTGTGTTGAAATGACAAAAATTACACCACACAAATGACGACTATCATGTACAGACTGTATTTTAGTTCCCTTTAAGGGCGCCAATGATATGGATTTTCACTCAAGAAATTCTGTTTTGTCATCACTTTATATTGGGTAGGTGTTGTCACTTCTCAGGGAGCTGGCTGACACCTCAACAGTATCTTGGCTAAGGTTCCTGTGTTTGATCGACATGGGCATGCTCAAAAATACATGTGTAATGCCATGAAAAGTGCATGCTGACACTTCAGTTCACAAGCAAAGGTACGAGAATGCAGTCAGATTTCTTTTTTTGGGCACGTACACCTTTCAGATCTAAACACTAGCATGGAGAGACGCTTGCATACTGAAGAGTCTATAGCTGCAGTCGCAAGCTGCCGTTGCTGTACTTTGTATATAAAAGCCAGATCGAATGTTATTTATGTTCACATAATGACGTGCTATAACAGAGGTGAGCTCAGATGATGACAAGGGTTCTACATCAGAGAAAAAATGCACGTCACACTTTTGCCACTGTACTTTGTATATGTACACTGGAAGCTCTGCAGTCTACCTGTGACTTTACGCTGTAGGAAGATAAGTAAATAAATCAAGATAAATAACATTCGAACTGGCTTTTATATACAAATTACAGTAATGGCAAAAGTGTGACCAACATCAAAGAAAGAATGCACAACCCGCGTCATCATCCGAGTTCAACTCTGCTATAGTGCGTCTTTATGTGACAACAGCAGTGTCTGATCTATGGGAGTGTGAATGCGACTGGGAGAATAAAACAGAATATTTAAAAACCGCACACACACCACTCTAACAAATACCATACATTTACACTGGCTGTTAGAATAAAAACAAATTTGATTTGAGTCTAAGATGGTAAGAATAAGAGCAGCTCACTCCTCAAAACGGAGTCATCCGGAGTCAAACTCATGACCTTTTGATTACCAGTTAGTAGTTCTTACCGTTACACCACCAAAGCAGTCGTATTAAAGACGTGTCAATGTTGCACCCTAACGCGGGTTCATTTTCTGCAGTTATATTCTTGAATAAAAATGCACTTGTTTTGTTATACTTGTACCTTTTGTGAAAGTGTTTATTTGATGTTTAAAGATGCTGACGGAGAGGTGCAAAGGGATTTAAGGTGGGACGGACTGACAAGTTTTTTCATAGGCTTTGGTAATTCTAATGTTAAAAAGCACAAGACAGCACTCTCAGGCCCATAATCCTAATCCTAATCCTAAAATGTACACCCATTTTTCACTTACTTGTTTCAGATGATGTTTTAGGTGGTGACTGACCTCCCGGAGTTCTAGGAGGTCAAATTTCTTTAGTTTTGTTTGTGTCAGACTGTAATGATTTATATTTCACATTAATAGAAAACTCTGGAGATGAAGATTGTCTGCTCTGAGAAGAGACAAACCTGGTCACTGCTCCTTCTTGACGTACATAATGAAGGCCATCTTCCTTGGCACTCTTCATACTTCTACTGTATAGTTCTGTATCTCAGGACTGACACACTGTTCTTCAACCTCCTCTTTAAAACTCACTGATCTCGGTTCACAGTCCTCTTCCTTAATGCTCAGACTCTCCTGTTTAGGGTGGACACTCTCCCACTCACAGTCCTCCTCAAAATTTACAGTCCTCTCCTCTTTGATATTCATGTCGGCCTCACACATCTCCTCTTTCACATCCATTTAAACATTACAGTAAATGGCAGATTTTTTTCTCTGTGGGAAAAAAAAAACAAAAAAAAAAAACAGGATTCAATACAAACTGCATCATCAAGATCTAAACACGTTTGATTTTTTATAACATCCTCTCAGTTAAAGCTGATGTTAAGACAGACAATTTGTAGCAAGGTGACAGTAACGCATCACTTTTCATATCAAATTATATGTTAAATGAGTTTGGGAATAAAAGGAGAGTCTAGCAGGCTAAAAAAGGAAGCCATCTTGCAAAGTTGTGTGTGAACAGTATTCACTACTTTGATTGAATATTCAGTATTATTGGGGTCCCAGAATTGTGTTATCAATTAATGTTAAGGAAGGTTTATACAAAGTAGGCCTTAGGATTATGGTAAGAAACGGGGCAAATGAAGGAGGAGCTTAAATAATGGATTTGGAGTTTGCAATCTTAGGGTGATATGATACTGGACAACTTATCGAGCAATTTCAAGTTATAGCGTTCATTTTTGTATTGTCCACAAATTGGACATAATGTTATGGGAAAGACTAGTGTAAGCCGAGTTAAGAAGCAAGGTGAGGATTAGTGATTAGCAGTATGGTTTCATGCCAAAAATGAGCAGAACATATACAGTGTTTGCTAGGTGGGTGTTCATGGAGAAGTAAAGATAAGGCCAGAAGAAGTTGCATTGTGTCTTTGTGGACTTGGAGAAAGTATATGACAGGGTGTATTGAGAGGAGTTGTGGTATTGTATGAACAGGATATGTAACAGAACAGGATATGTATGAGGGAAGTGTGACAGTGGCGAGGTCTGTAGTAGGAGTGATGGATGCAATCAATGTGGAGGGGGGCTTACATCAGGGTTCAGCTCTAAGCCCTTTCTTATTTGCAATGGTGATGGACAGGGTGACAGATGAGATTAAACAGGAGTCCCCGTGGACTATGATGTTTGCTGATGACATCGTGATCTGTACTGAAAGTAGGTAGCATGTTGAGACGACACTGGAGAGGTGGAGATATGCTCTAGAGAGGACAGGAATGAAGGTCATTAGGAACTTGACAGAATACATGCATGTAAATGAGAGGGAGCGCAGTGGAATAGTGAGGATGCAAGGAGTAGAGCTGTCAAACGTGGAGGAGATTAACACTAGAATTACCAAACCCTACGAAAAAACACATAATTCCAGCCCAGTTGAAATGCCTTTGCACCTCTCCATTAATGTCTTTTGTTTTGTAAATGTGTTGATAACCCCAAGTAGCCTGCTATATCTAACACCTCCACCTCCTTCCAACAACGCAGAAAGGGACAACCTAAGCCTTGATTATCTTGAAGTGAAGTGCTGGAGTTTTAGTGGGGAAATAAATTATTTGTAACACATGCAATTCATGTGTTCTGTGTCTACGACAAGCCACGTAAAGACATCGTTAAAACAAACATTTTTCATGTTTTAGTAATATACGACAAAATGTAGACATGAACTGCATAATGTGTGAATACTAAAGGCCAAATATCAAATAAACATTTTCACAAAAAGTGCCATGTGCAATACGACAGCTTCCGTGGTGCAGCGTTATGAACTGCTGACTTGTAATCAAGAAGTTGCAGGATCAAACCTAGGTGTCTGGTAAATTTACCATTTTGAGTAGTGAGCTGCTCTTATTGTTATTGTACAATAGAAACAAACATTTGATTTGCATCTGTAACAGCCGGTGTAAATTTATAGTACTTATAAAAGTTAACTTTTTTTTCCCCCTACTTTTATTCTCTCAGTCACGATCACGATACAAAAAAAAAAAACCCAGCTAACTTTTACATGTACTATAAATTTTCACCGGCTGTTAGACACAAATCAAATGTACGTTTTTATTGTATGACATTAACAGTAAGAGCAGCTCACTACTCAAAATGGTCAATTTACAAGACAGTCAGGATCAAAAATGGGGACTCTTGATTAAAAATCAGCAATTCTTACTGTCGTGCCACAGAAGCTATTGTGCCATCCTTGTACATTTTGTCAAAGTGTTTACTTGATCTTTGGACTTCAGGCTTCACACATTATTCAGTTTGTCTACATTTCGCCATTTATTACTAAAATATGCAAAGCACTTCTGTTTTAAGTTTGTGTTTGCATAGATTGTTGTAGGCATGGAACACATGAAATGCAGGTGTTCCAAATAACGATCTATTATTTCCCTATACAACTCTAGGTACCGGACTCTCAGATAATTGAGACTGGAGCTGGGAGAACTTTGTGCTGCTTGCTGCTCGTCTTGATTGGCACATTTACAAGACAAAAAACGCCAACAGAGAGGTGCAAAGGGATTTAAGGTGGACTGGGTTTACAAGTTTTTTCATAGGCACTGGTAATTCTAGTGTTAAATATTTGGGATCAACGGTACAGAGTAACATGGAGTGTGGACGAGAGGTGAAAAAAAGAGTGTAGGAAGAGTATCAAAAGTAATTTGCGACAGAAAGGTATGAGCAAGAGTGAAAGGAAAGGTCTACAGGACGGTACCGAGACCAGCTATATGGACTGAAGACTGTGGCACTGACCAGAAATCAGGAGACAGAGCTGGAGATGGAAGAGTCAAAGATGGTATGATTTGCATTGGGTGTGATGAGGATGGACATGATTAAAAATGAGTATATTAGAGGGTCAGCTTAGGTTTAATGGTTGGGAGAGAAAGCAAGAGAGGCGAGATTCTGTTGGTTTGGACATGTGAAGAGGAGAGATGCAGTGTACATTGGAAAAAGGATGTTAAGGCAAGAGGAAAAGGGGAAGGCCTAAGAGAAGGTTTATGGATGTGTTTATTAATGCGTATCTAAAAGTCAAAGCAAAATGTCTCTTAATTAAATCGAATCAAGCAAAACTTAGAACAGAACATATGCAAGGTCTCATTGATTACATTTAAAATTCAAATATCAATAGTTCAACCAAATTCAAAGTAGGTAAAGCAGTAATATTACCATCATCATATCAAGGTAGTCCAAGAGCGTTTCAACAGTTATATTATGATGCAATGGCAATATCCCAAACTATCAGTCGGCCAGATTTATTTATTACAATGACGTGCAATCCACAATGACCGGATATCCGTCGATTCTTGAGAAAAATGCCACGAGCTACATCGGCTCTGGATATTCAGACTTTAACTAGATTGTTTTATCAGAAAGTCTTAGTTTTAGTGAAAGACCTCAAAACGGTGTTAGGACAAATCAGAGCATACATTTATAAGATTAAATTAAAAAAACGGGGTTTACCTAACATGCATTTATTGGTTACTTTGCAAAATAAATTATTAACTGTTTTTGATGTAGATCGGTTTGTCTGTGCTCAAATTTCAAAACAGAGAAACCTATCCTGAATTATGGTACTATGTCATTAAAACACATATCCCACGTACCACATTTAAAAGACTGTTAGGACTCAACAGAAAAAAAAAAAAAAAAAAAAGTGTTTAAAGAAATTACCAAAAGCATTTGTACAATCAACAGATATGACTAAGGCTGGTTTTCCCGATTATCACAGAAGAGATAATCGTCACGAACACACTTATCACGGAAAGAAAGATGGTAAAATTTTGATGATCGATAACTCGATTGTACCATATAACCCACATTTGCTCCAACGATTCAATTGTCATATTCGTGTCAAGTATTGTTCATCAGTTATGAGTATTAAGTACATCTACAAGTACATTCATAAAGCACACGATAGAGTACGCGTAACTTTATCGAAAGAACAGTCTGAGGACGAAGTTCAAGCATATTTAGATACTTGGTACATCAGTGCAATGGAATGCAGGTGGCAAATAATAGAATTGCCAAAGCACGGTTGAAGTCATTCTGTTGAATTATTACGATTCATTTACCAGGTCAGAATATGATTCAATTTAAAGAGGGTGAAGAAGCAGATGCTTTAAAAAAGTAGCAAAAAATAGAAATAAAAAATTAATGGCTTATTTTGAACTTAATAAAATCATATATGTTGGCATAAATCCCTCAACATTATAAAATAAAAAGGAGTGTGGCATCCAAGAAAAATTGCAAAAATGTGTTTCAAGATTAAATATTGTATCACCAAAAGATATTGAATGGTTCCATTTAAAATTGTTGTTACGTGAATCGAAAGGAACAACATCGTATAAAGATGTTCTAACTATAGATGGAACTACGTACGGTATGTTTCTAGAAGCGGCACAAGCAGTTGGGTTATGTAAATCATACGACTATATGTTTGAAATGATGTCTGATGCCACTTCTGTAATGATGCCTGACAAATTAAGACACTTCTTCGTGTACTTAATTATAACAGGTGAAGCTGATGCTTTACAATTATGGGAAGCATTCAAAGGACCATATCAAAGAGTCGAATGAACAAATGGCTCTTTTGATTATCAAAGAAATGTTAGAAGCAGAAGATTTAACAATGCAGCGATCTGGACTTCCACAAGAAATTAACAAATCAGAGGTAAAAAAAAAAAAAAGAAAAGAGATAACAGCAAATGAAGGTTTAACAGTAGAAGACCATAGAAAATTGTATCAGGAAATGTACTCACAATTAAACGATGATCAAAGATAAATTTGACACAATACAAAGATGTCTTCTCCAAGGAATTAGGCAACAGCTATTCTTCATAGATGGACCAAGCGGAACAGGAAAAACATTTTTGTATAAATGTTTAGTCCATTATTGCAAACACCTATGCAAAAACATTACATCGATAGCGTGGACAGGTATAGCAGCAATTCTTCCATATGGAAAAAACAGTTCACAAGATGTTTAACCTACCTTTAAATATCACAGATGAAAATGTTACATTGAAATGGAAAAAGATGAAACAAGAAATGCAACAGAACAAAATAATTATTTGGGATGAAGCATTATTGATCCCATAAACAGTATTAAATGTAATTGAAAAAATATTTTGGGACACATTTGGATCCGAACAACCATTTGCCGGTAAAACTTTTATACTGGGAGCCGACTTTAGACAAGTTCTACTAGTAGTCAAGAAAGGAGGGCTAAGGCAAATTTACGATGCATCTCTAAAGAGTGGGCCTTTATGGTGTTTGTTCCAACAATTTACATTACAAAGAAATATGCGAGCAAATCCAAATTCAGATGATTTCACAAACTGGCTACTAGACACTGGAAACTTTAAAATTCAAAAAAAAAAAAAAAAAGACTTCCGTACAAATCTTATTGAAGAATTTTATCCCGAAGGATTATCAACAGAAGAAATGAGTACACAGGCAATACTAGCAGAAAGAATCGAAGTCCAAAGAATTAACATGAAAATTGTATAACGATTGCACAGCAAATTGATTAAATGTGTATCAACAGACTATGCTGAAGCAGTTAGTGCTGCTAGTGTGGAAGATGAAAACATCAACTTAAAATATCCCATAGAATATCTACAAGCGTTAACACCATCCAGACTCCCACCAACTGAATTACTGTTTAAAGAAGGATGTATCGTAATGTTACGGCGTAATGTATGTCTGAGTGATGGGCTATGTAATGGAAAAAGGATTAGTTGTTTTGAAAATAGGTACAACAATTTAACATGTAAAATTTTAATAGGCGACAAGAAAGTAGTACATATTCCGAGAACATTAGACACAAAAGGAGATCTTGATATGCCATTCGTATTAAAACGTTTAGTTTCCCGTGAGAATAGCTTTTGCTATAATTAAATCACAGGGACAAACATTCGAAAAAGTTGGTTTGTTTATTAGAGAGAAAGAAACGATATTCAGTTATATGTTGCGTTATCACGATGCAAGACCAAACACAAAATCAAAATCCAATGCGATCTTGAAGAAAAGTTAATTCCAAATATTGTTTTTACTGATGTTTTACAGTAAAAGAACATAATACATATGTAACAAATCCCATAAAAAATAAAATAAAATAAAATAAACACAATCTCTTAAAAATGATATCTCTGAAAAAACAAACCTGGGGGTTGGTGAGCAAAGCAAGCAGGGGGTAAAGCCCCCTAGTATAGTGTGTCTATATACACATATATACACACACACACACATATATATATGTATATACATATATATTTGTAATGACCAAAAGAAAGCAGGGTGTTTGGAGTTTTTACTCTACTGAGAAATGATTCAAAATGTGATACGTGTCAGAAGGCCGTACGTTATTATGGCAACACCACCAACTGGTAAAACACATGGAAGTCAGACACATTGCTGAACACGAGGAGATCAGAAGAGAGCACAAAACACTCAGGCTAAAGAGTCTGGCACAGGTGCCAAAGGGCCGTAGTCAACTCTTAAAGAAGCCTTCGAGAAAGGCAGGCAGTACCCAGTGAATGTTAGTACTGTAAACTGATGTGGGGGTCTTGTAACTGTTTTGAATAGACAAAGAACAATGTCTGTTTTTAATGAGGTGTAATTTACGTTTATAGCTTGATGAATTGACAAACTTAGAACACATTTTCAAACTTTTGAAATTTATCATGTCCATTTTGTTTAAAAAAAATTACATATTCCTCAAAATTATCTTTATTTCACTCAGGTTGTGCCAGAAGTGGCAATCACAAGTGTTACCAGTACAATGGTACGGGCGCATCTTCTCCTCTCACCTGTAGGTGTGCCCAGTAATAATGGCTTCTCTAGTTGTTCACAGCCCAAGTGTTGCCCGCTCTTGCCAGTGATATGAGCAGTGATGTTGAGGAGCCTCTCATCAGCAGTGATGACGAAGTGAATTTGTCTTCAGGCAGTGCAACTAAACGGACAGGGAAATCGAAAGAGATTCTGAGGAATCTGAAAGTGACGCTCGCTTGGTATTTGCATAATTATACTTTTTACACTTCACACCGTGTGTACTTTGAGTTTTGAAAGTTTTACAGTAAAAAATAAAAATAATTTGTTTAGCCAAAAAAATTAAACAAGTCTGATCTTTGGCACTATATCTAATAGCCTACTAAAGCAAAGTGTTTAAATTGTGACTTTTTGACATCCACACACATTAAGATTTTATAGAAGATTAACCATTCCTGCAAGAGGACACTCTGGCT
>JANRMT010062791.1:194594055-194640073 GCA_026402145.1 Polypterus bichir lapradei
TTTCCTCCAAGAAAACATCAAGTCGAGTTTTGAAAGTCCCTAACGTCTTACTGTCTACCACACTACTTGGTAGCTTATTCCAAGTGTCTATCGTTCTTTGTGTAAAGAAAAACTTCCTAATGTTTGTGCGAAATTTACCCTTAACAAGTTTCCAACTGTGTCCCCGTGTTCTTGATGAACTCATTTTAAAATACAAGTCTCGATCCACTGTACTAATTCCCTTCATAATTTTAAACACTTCATGTCACCTCTTAATCTTCTTTTGCTTAATCTGTAAAGGCTCAGCTCTTTTAATCTTTCCTCATAATTCAACCCCTGTAGCCCTGAATCAGCCTAGTCGCTCTTCTCTGGACCTTTTCTAGCGCTGCTATGTCCTTTTTGTAGCCTGGAGACCAAAACTGCACACAGTACTTAAGATGAGGCCTCACCAGTGTGTTATAAAGGTTGAGCATAACCTCCTTGGACTTGTACTCCACAGATCAAGGCGCTATATAACCTAACATTCTGTTAGCCTTCTTAATGGCTTCTGAACACTGTTGGGAAGTTGATAGCTTAGAGTCCACTATTATCCACTAGAGTCCAAATTATCTGCTAATCCACCTATTTTGGTATCTGCAAACTTAACCAGCTTGTTACTTATATCCCTATCTAAATCATTTATATATATTAAAAAGAGCAGCGTCCCTAGCACTGCCCCCTGCTGGTCACCACTCTTAACATCGACCATTTCTGATGAGGTTCCTCGCACCATCACCCTCTGCTTCCTGTGTCTGAGCCAATTCTGCACCCATCTACAAACATCACCCTGAACTCCCACTTCTTTTAACTTGATGCCCAACCTCTCATGTGGCACCTTATCAAATGCTTTCTGAAAGTCCAGATAAATAATATCATCTGCTCCACTTTGATCGTATGCTTTTGTTGCAACCTCATAGAATTCCAACATGTTAGTAAAACACAACCTCCCTCTTCTGAACCCATGCTGACTGGTCAGAATAACTCCTGTCCTTGCCATGTGTTGCTCAATCTTATCTTTAATAATTCCTTCCATTAATTTTCCTGTGATGCATGTTAAGCTTACTGGCCTATAGTTGCTTGGATCTGCCCTGTCACCCTTTTTATATAATGGAATGATATTTGCCATTTTCCAGTCCTTCGGAATCTCTCCAGTGCTCAGTGACTTCCTAAAAATATGTGTCAAGGGTGTATATCTCACTAACCTCCTTAAGAACACGAGGATAAATATTATCTGGGCCTGGTGATTTGTTTGATTTCATCTTATTTAATCTGAGCAGCACTTCTCCCTCTACAATTTCCAAATCCCTCAGTACCTCCTTAGTAGTCACGTTTACCTCTGGGAGGTTATCCACTTGCTCACTTGTAAACACCTCAGAAAAATGTAAGTTTAGGGCATCTGCTATTTCATTATCTGTATCTTTTAATTCCCCTTTATTATTCCTGATGAACTTGACCTCCTCCTTGACTGTTCTTTTACTACTAAAATACTGAAAGAATCTCTTGGGGTCTTCTTTCGCCTTACCTGTAATATTCCTCTCCAACTGTCTTTTAGCCTCTCTGATATCCTTCTTAATGGTTGCCCTCATGTTCTCATACGCTCTACGATTCACTTTGCAGTCATTAGTCTTATATGCCTTATACAGCAGGTTTTTCCTTTGCAACTTCTTTTTTAAATCTTTATTAATCCATCGTGGAGTTTTTTTTAAGTTTCCTATTAATTCCAAATTTAGGTCTGTATCTGTCCTGCATTACATGTAAAACATTTTTAAACCTGTTCCACTGCTCCTCAACTGTCTCCACACTTAAAAGCTTATCCCAGTCTATCCTACTTAGACTGTCGCATCTTCTCAAAATTAGCCCTACCAAAGTTCAACTTAACAATTTTAGTCTTTGCGTCTGCACTCTTACAAAATACTGAGAATTGTATTACATTATGGTCACGTGACCCTAGTGGTTCAATCACCTCTACACCCTCAATTCTATCCTGATTATTACAGAATACTAAATCCAGATAGGCTTCACCCCGTGTTGGTACTTTAACATGCTGTGTTAAAAAACAGTCGCTGATTACTTCTAAAAACTCCTGCTCTTGTGCTCCTCCATCTGCAAGGTTATCCCAGTTAATATTTTGATAATTAAAGTCCCCCATGACTATAATATCCCCCTGTAAACTTGCCTTTTTGATATTACTAAAAAGATGTGTGTTGAAATTACTGTCTGAATTGGGTGGTCTATAACACACCTGAAATAAGACCTCCTTCCCTAATATTTTCCAGGCGAAGCCACATGTCCTCACTAAGATGGGCTCATCATCCAACTGAAGATGACTTACATTTAAACCCTGTTTGGCATAAACAGCAACCCCACCTCCTTTTCTGTTCTGTCTATCCTTCCTAAAAATTTGTATCCCTCTATGTTACACTCATCCCCATCTTTGTTATTTAGCCAGGTTTCCGTTATTGCTATAATATCATAATTATGCTCTGCTACATACAACTCCAACTCACTTACCTTATTTTTGATACTTCTAGCATTAAGGCAAGCTATTTTTAATGTGTTAATACTTCTACATTTACTTGTTTGCTTAGAATTTACATTACTATGCATTTTTATTTCTACACCATTGTTTGTTCCTCCATGTATAGATCTAAATCTGGCCTGTCCTAAACTCCCTGCCCCCCCATTCCCTAGTTTAAACAATCCTCGACTAGCCTACACATACGCCTCCCCAATACATTGGTGCCCCTCCGGTTCAGATGTAACCCACCACGGCGGAACAGGTCCCATCTGTTCTAAAAGGAGTCCCAATGCCCCATAAACCTATACCCTTCTACCATGCACCAAGATTTGAGCCACGCGTTAAGCCTTCTAATCTCCTCAATCTTACCTGGACTGGCGCGTGGCACAGGCAGAACTTCGGAGAAGACTACCTTGTCAGTTCTTCTCCTCAGCTTGGTACCTAACTCTTTGAATTTGGAACGCAGAACTGACAGACTACCCTTATGTATGTCATTTGTTCCAACATGGACAATGACAACTGGATCCACCCCCGCTCTGGCCAAGAGCCTATCTACCCTTCCAGGGAGGTCTCCCACCTGTGCTCCCGGAAGGCAACACATAAGCTGTAGTAAAACTAGCAATAAATATATTTACATTGGCCAGTGTGCTGTAATGATCTTTATCGTATGTCCAAGTCACACAGGCACATTCATCATCAATAAAATCACAAGTAGACACCTCATAATTTGGGGCAAACAATAATTCAAACAGTTGTTCTGGATCCGTAACTAAAGATGTATGTGGCAAATTAGGTCTTTGTGCAAACTTACCCCATAAGGAATTTAAAAAAAAGTTTTGCAATTTGTCTTCTGGCCAGATTTTTTTTTAATAAGGTGCTCGCTTAATTGTACACCTTCCTTTTCATAAAACATGGATACATACTGTTTACACTGTTCTGTGTTTAGACAGCTCTCAGGAGAACCCAAAGATTCTTGCTTAGCTTTTAAATGGGCATTAATATACTCTGAAAAAAGTTCAGTAGAGTTTTGTTCAAAATGCCATATCTCATATATGCTTTAAATTTTGTATCCCTGCTGAATGGCTGCAAACAATTCCGGTGTTGTCGATCAGCCGGTAAGCGCTCTTTCCTCGTGAGTGTGTGTGCAGGGTGTCTTGCTGTTGTGTTACAGCACAAGTGTGACAAAGTGTAAAGTACAGCTTTTTGTTTATTTTGCATGACAAAACAGGGAATAGAAGATTTCTGGGTGGGTACACCCTAACTCAGGCTAATCCGAAATACGTTTCTAATGGTTCAAAATCCTTATAAATAATTTTTGGATGACCGATTGGATATCTTGATTTTATTCACATATGGATATAAACTCGTAAAATCATAGTAATGGATTTTTTCACAGCGCACACCTTATAATATAAGCATGCTGCATTTGTTCGACCGCCAAAGAGAGATTCCCTTGGGTTCAAAATCTGAGGCAGACGTGCCGTTTTCAGAAAATTCTGCACACGGATGTTTTCACGAACCAGACGCCGCCAATTATGTTCCCAGATTTGATGCACCAGAAACCCCTGCATTTTTAAGCAGTTAACTTTTTCCATAGTTCTTGAATAAAGCCAACCGAATGTCATGTTTGTAACACTATTCCATGATTTTTCACTGTAACAGATATTACAACCATGGTAAAAGCATCCGTTAAAGTCAAAAGCCATCTTTATACCATTATTTTCTGCATACCCGTCTAGATAATATTTTCCAATACGCATTTCACCTCCGGGTTTTAACGCATGCCGAATATCTATTTTATCTTCGGCCTCTATATACATGAGCCACTGGACGGATGGGGTAGAGTCTCTTTTGTTTTCTGTGATAACTGTCTTGTAATGGCAAAGCTATGGGTTGCTCACGCAAAAATTTAAGTCTAAACATTGCCATACAAATGCTCTCTAAAGTAACATGTTCAAAAGGATCAATAGATAATATTTTGTATTTGGCCTGAAGCTGCTCGTCTAAATAAAGACGTGTCATTTTGGTGATCTCCATAACCTCTTGCCTGAACAAGGTACACGCCGACCTTAGAATTTCAACATCTAAGCGACAGTACATTTTTAATTCCTTTTGAAAATCAAATACGTCATTCTTGTGTTTAGAATACCATAAAAGAAAATCTTTCTTCTCGTCTGGCATCATACTTTCTACCCCATAAAATTCTACAGCAGGTCTTGGCCCGACAATTTTGGTTTTCAGCAGTGTTAAAAAAAATGAGGAAAATACCCTTTCACCCCTTTAAAACCCAAAGCCTGCGGTAATTTACACAATTTTGATGCTAGAAAGTTCAAAGAGTCTATGAATCGGATGTTTAAACCTTTCACTAATATCGACATGATTTTTCCACCGACCGTTAACAAATCCATTTTCATTTTTTCTTTTATTAATTGACTAATTACAAAATAACTGTCATAGGATTTTGCATTGTGTGCAATAAAAGTGAAATTCTTAAACTTTCTATCTATAAACGTAGAGATAAATCTTTCAACACAATCGTTTCCGGCAAACTCCCAGCTTCTGTTACCCTCCATGTGTAATGCGTATATGTAATTCGGTTCATGGATTCCGTTCTCTTGCCTGCATTCAAAATCATAAAATATATATATTTTTTGATACCGGCTCTTTAATAACAGTTGCATATAACATAAGTGACTGTCGCAGCTGGTGATAGCTTCTTTACAATTTGGACGTAACCTCGGTTTGCAAACGTGGGTGATGGCTGTGTAACACTGACAACTAACGCAGTATTCTTTCCACTCGCATGTTTGTTTATTTTGGTGTTTACTGAGGCAGTCATTTGATTGACAGATGATTTTGCATATCGGACATCTAATTAAGCAGCCTGTTACTTCAATGCAAGAAGCATCTAGGCAGGCCCAGCAAGTATTGGCACAAACATGGCGATCTTTGTGAGAATATGCGGCATGACAAATTTCACAAAAATAATTAGCCCTGATAAACTTCTTCACATCTAAAATCCCAAAAAAGTGATCGCTGTGTAATAGAAGAAAAATCACTTTATCATCTGTTGGTGTAGGACCCGTTGTGAAGTATTTCCATGCACTCTCATGCATGTATAGCACCTTTATAGAAACATTTAATAGACGTTCAAATTTTTCTACATCTGAAAATTATATTTTCTTAACTTCCAAAAAACCCAATTGCATATGCATTTGTCTAGCTTTTTGCAGAATGTCACTATCCGGTCTGTCTTTCTGACTGAGTAAGCGGATAACAGCGCCTGTAAAACATAAATTACCCCGATATGAGAAATCCACTAATAGATGTCGTTTAGTATTAATAATTTTACTGAAGAGCAATGTGTTGATTCTAAGCCTTGCTCCACCCTGCATGTTTTTCACAATGGTTACTACAAATCGCAGAGAGGAATCTGTAATTATCTCAGTATTACTTTGCAGCATCTGAGACACGCAATTTAAAAAGCTTCTGGCATCAAAGCTGTCTAGATTCTTTTTTTGAGAATAAAGATTGTTTTGCAAACTCGGGGAAATAAGTCGCAATTGAACAAAATCACATGGCGCAATATTTGGGGATAATGTATCTAAAATACCCTGAATACCTTGATGAACAATGTTTATGGTATGCTTATATGACTTAATTCTATCCAAATTGATAAAATGAAATTCATAGTTAGGCTCTGTAGCCCTAAATCTTTTCATCCGTCTTTCAGATTCTCTTACAATTTCAACATGTGCATTAAGAGCCGAAGAATCGGTTTGATCTTTTGTCCGATGAATTCTGGGTCTCCGGCAACATTGGCGTCGCCTTTTCTGATAAGTGGCCAAAAGTTTGTATTTCTTTTTGATCTTTCTGATCGTATTTAAAAATGTGTTATGAGGTTTCATTTTATAATGCCTTAGTCATATAGATTTTGTACCTGAACCGGCACCCAGACTTGTACAATCTTTTAAGATCACGCTTTCCAGCCTATACAATCTTTGGAAAGCTGTCTGAAGTTCCTCTGATGGAATGTGCTCAGAGTCATAAATGGCTAAAATAGATGTCACAAGATATTTTTTTTAAATATTACTATGAGGACATAATATCTCCTCCATAAAGTTTGATAAAAACTGTACACCTTTATGTCTGTTGCTAAATGAATTAATTCTTATAGCACACATCAGCCATTTCTCGATTAAATGACATAAAGTTGATAACCCTGTGTCATGTGAATGAATGGTTTGCTTCCCAGACTTCACTGTTGCCTTCTGTTTTCTTTCCTTTGGAAATGCTACCAACTGATTGCCCAAAATCTGAAAAAAAATTAACCACAATCTTAATAGCTATATAATATAAATAATATTACATACATCCATTCATTAAACTCGCCGATCCCCAAAGGCCTCAGAAATGGTCAAATGGTATAGAAAAAAGGTTGGGCGTGTGTCGCCATTTCTGAGGCCTTTGGGGAGGATAGCTCTTATCGGTGATTTGCACACAGAGACAAGCAAGGGGCAACGGGGGCACCTCAGGGTGTTGTCCACCAAATTCTTATCACCAGTTTGCACACACTGGCAAGCCTTGGGGCACTTGCCAATGCAATGCACTTGGCTAACGCTAGGGTTCTGTAAGCGCTATGCATGGTCAACATGGCTTACAGATTACAGCCCGCTTTTACTTGCTATGTGAATGCAAAAAAACAAAATAGAGCAGCCATATTGGTATTAACAACGAAATAATTCGTTAAACACCAAATGTTTTTCTTTTTATTTTCATACCTGTAGTCTGCTGAGGCATCGTCACAGTTCCTATTAGGGTAGTTGAAACGCATCTTGTTGGCTTTTTGGTGCTCTCTCGGTGAGGCCGTCGTTAATCAAGATTCAAGCAATTTCTCACGTGCTGAAAATCATTGTTAAATAATATTGGTTGTATTTTAAAATTTAACATTGTACATACAAACATCCTTAGTCATTAGGGAGTAAACCAGTGGAATTTTTTTTCTCCACTAATTTATTCATTTTTTTTTATTTATATATAGATATAGATATAGATATAGATATAAAAAACTCTTACTGGGCGTTTAGGTAGTAATTCTATGTCGATCTTTAAAGTGTGCATCAAATTCATCCGAATCTAAGAAGCGAGCCATAACGCTCCAGGAATGCAGAATGCATTAAAATATTTTAATGTGTAATTCCATCCAAGTATAATAGACAGATAACCATCTAACATGACATATTTAAACATCATCATTTATAAGCACACGGTGAAACGTATATTCCAATAAATTTTATTTATTTTTATGTAATAGGGTACACCTAGAATGTTCCAACTAGGCCCCGGGAGTGAGTACACATGTCTTATCGCAACGAGTGGCAACTGATGTAAAATTTGTAAAGAAACCTAGAATTCCATTTACCTTTTTTCATTTTATTGGGGTTATAATTGAATGACATCGTAATGCACAATCATGATAATATACACATTTTATTTCTTAACGTATCCTAGTTAATTACTAAATGTTTGTTATGCACCAAAAAATACTTTTCTTATTTTAAGGCACAACTTAATCATACCAGGACTAAAAAGATTAATTAAACGTACACACCATCATGAACTATATATACATGGGTATTAATGCGTTCCCGGATTTTTATTTATTTATTTAACAAGACCATCTGCCATGCTGTGTCCAACTTCTAGGCGTATCATACATTAAATGGCGCGTATTAAGAACAACAACAAGAGAATACCATTTTACCTTTTTCATTTATAGGTCTATGATATAATAAAACACTGTAATGCATAATCATAATATACACATTTTTAAAAGTACAGGTCTTACTTTTGATCTTCTGGCCAGGCACGAACCCGGATCTACTGGCTTAGAAAAACGACCGCCCGAATACCCGTGCCACCATTGTATGTGTTACGATATTTTGTCTGTTACTGTTTAATTCATTTGCCGATACATTTTTCCATTAACATAGCAGTTCATACATTTCGACAGTAGCGCCATGTTTTTTTCACGCATAGACTCCTCACAGCCCGCCGCCCTGTCTGTATCCTGATTGGCTGTTATGAACATGTGAAGCGCTCGATGCACTCGGCGCATGCCCGAATTGGAATGGTGTAATTCCATTGGATAGCTCAACATGAGGTTTGTGTTTGTTGATTGGTTAAAATATGTTGGCGGGTTATCTAAAAAAAAAATCTTATCTTTAAACGTTTTGATTGGCCCTAACGTTCTAAAAGCTTCGCCCAAAAGCATATTTAAAGACGGGTAATTGGACCCAAAGCCTCAAGCCTCCTCCATAACAAGAACTGGGTATGTTGTGGTAAGCGCTGGTGGTCATCTCCCTATGACCGAGACCTAGCAGGCTGGCATTGTCCGCCGCTATTAAGGTCAGAAGGAGACACCGACACTTGTTTTACAGTTAACCATTCTTTTGACCGAGCTGAAGTAGGTTGGCAGAGCCCACCAGTTTTGCAAGGTTTTAACCAGCTACGCTTACCCATGTCCCTGTGTTTCTTGGCCAGTCAAGCGTTCTTGCTGGGGATTAATAAATTGTCTGGGGATTATGTATCTATCTCGGCGACACACCATCATCTGTTTTCTTTTAAGAAGCAAGACATGGATTCTGCAACAATAAAACCAACCGATAAAGCAGAGGCCGATGTCATCATTTTAGAAGAATACCAGTCTGTAGAATGTGGAGGTGAAGCAGATAAGTCTGATCAGGTCATTTTGAATGTATGCCTTTTATAAATGTTCTTGGCTTTCAGAGATGTTTTTTTCTTGGCTTTTCACAGGTGTATTGCCTTTTTTCTTGACTTTCACACCTATTTTACTTTTTTTCTTTAAAGGAGGTGCCGAAAAGAGAAACTCGCCACCCCGCGAAAAAAACCGAAGCAGCTGCTGGATGCAGCACGACTTTTGACAAGAAAAAGACAGACACACTTGGCCTAGACGGCACGACCTTGGACATGGCGAGTCTGGACTTTAAGAACATTTCTGTTAAGTCTATTTGAATGGCGGTACAAAGAGGTTCTGATTTTATTTTATCTTGACAGATTACATGTGGGGAGCAAAAGAAGTGCTTTCAGCAACTTTGAAAGGTCTTATCAAGAAAAAGAAAGATGATTTAAAACCAGATGTTAAAGATTTAATTTGTGACATTGAAAGGCTTATTGAAAGAATGCCTGCCTTAGTGATGCATTTCCTTTTTTCAGACAGAAGGGCCGATTTAAAAACCCTAACGGCTATTTCACGTGTGACTAGATGTATCTATAGATCAATAGGGAATACTATTCCTGTAATGACACGTGGTGCGTTTGTGTCTTTTAAGACGTGTGGCTTTTATCTGCTCCAACAGTAATGACGATTCTGTTGAGAAAGCCGTCCAGTTGGCTTCTGAAATAATGTCCAGAATTCCATGTTGTGCTGATACCCCGTCAGGAATATGCATGTATCGTGTGGGAATATAACTTTTTCTTTTTTTCCCTCCCATATTAGACTGACTTTAAGATGGCCGGTGAGGTCTTTAAACACGGTGTAAAAGCTTGTTCAACTTCAAATCTGAAGTCTCAAGACCTGTGTGTAATTTCCTAAACACCTGTCAGCCATCGCAGTCACAGAGCCGGATTGATTTTAATGCAGCATTGTGTAAAGTCTGTTGTAGCTTACGTGGTCAGTAGTTGTGTAAGAGACGTATTAACGGGGTCTTGTTTAGCATGCCGTTTGGATGACGAATCTCAGAATGGGCACAGCTGTCTTTTACTAGAATCTGATTCTGAGGAAATGCACCCTTGTGTTTCCAGCATCTGTCAGATTATTAAAAGATTAATACAAACAGTGTTTTCTATGTTTAAACCATTGAGCGGATTAAGAATTGGGAAACAGACAAAAATTCATATTCTCAACTGTCTGAAGCAGTTTGTTGGAAAACACTTTTCAGCTTATACAAAAGATGCACCGTGCAACAAAACTCAAGATTCGAACAGCAGCTTTTGAACTTGTCTCTAATCACCATTACAGTTAAATAGATTTACAGAAACCTAAGCAAATTGCATTATCCGTGCTTGTGTTGTGTTTTCTGTCGACTAACTGTTGTGTTTTGTTTCTGTTGTCAGAGGAACCGAGACTCGGCAGCTAGAACAAGGAAAACCAGGTCCCTGCCCAGCGTGACATGTAATACAACCTATAGAAGGTTTTCTCCTTATTTTATATCTGCTAGAAAAAGATTCATCATGACCACAATTGGTCGCTCAGTCGTCTGGGCTTATGTGTTTAGCTCTGTTGAACATTTAGGAGAAAAATGTGCTGAATGTCAAGAGAACAAATGGATACCAGACGAACACATTTGTAGTATTTGGTTCTCTAAACCATTTATTGCATATAAACATAGCTTATTTATGCTCCAAAGGTCTAGAAGAGATAGACTTGTGTCCTGTGTGCATGATTTGTTAAAAATGTATAATCTCCCCTGTTTTCTTAATCTGTCAAGAGAAATGTGGAAGATATTATAGCTGTATTTGAGCAGGGAGAGATACCCACTGATGCTTACGCAAAACTGATTCAGCCTGTGAAGACCAGCTTTATGTGGTCGGCTCTGTTCCAAACAGAGAAAATAGGCTTGCATAATTTAGTGAAATACAAATATATAAAGTATGTGCTGGCTTAAACATTTTTATTTTAGGTGTATTACCGACTCACTGATGGGTTTGGACCTGGTTTGAATTTTCATTTGCGTACTCATATATGTATACATTTTTTTTCTTTCTTGTGTTTGTTTCTTTTCAAGTGAATTGCAAATATGTATACAAATAAGCTTGTGTGATTTTACGGCTGTTTCTCCTGCTTTTACTCATACTTTTAAACAATTTTAATGTATAGCAAACAATTTGTAACTCAAAGTGAAGACCAGATCTTATTTTGCTATGTTTGGAATTTTGCTTTAATAAAACTTGTTGTTTTTAAGACACTTTGGCATCTTTTTTGAATCATTGAATAAAACTTGTTTTTAAAACACTTTGGTATCTGAAATATGCCTTGCTTTATAAAGGGCATGGTTTTTACATGGTGGGCAAGGTAACGGGATGCCCTGGGTGTGTTTGAGATGCACTGCCAGGTTTCTTGGGTGTGTAATAGGTTCTCTCTAAAGTTTTCTTGTACATCCTCTCACCGGGGTCTGTCACTCACGCTCTCTGTACTCTCTGCCTGCTCCGCCCCATTGATGACTTACCTTTTTGACACCTTACAGACTCCCAAAGGTCCATCTCGGATCACAAAGATGATCACCCCCCCCAGTTTAGCATCAAGGCTAAGATCGGCCGACCATTTTCCTTGCGCACGACTGACAAAACATCTGATGCCGGTCAAACATTGCGCCCACGACAACGGGGCAGAGACACCTAAGAGAGCCGGGGAAACACCCCGTCCCAATAACCCGGTGGGTACCGGAAATGCCAGGGGGGCGGGACATACACCTGTCAAAATCTGATGTATAATAGTGACGCACCTTTACTACTACTTCTATGTGCTGTACATAAATGCTACAGAGGAGGTGGTAAAGTGCAATATTTAGATTTCTATATAATTCATGCAAGAGTAAGTGTGTTTTTGCTAAAAGGCTTGGTTTCTCCCATCTAGATCGAAATAAACCTCCTTTGAACCTGCAACTTTACATAGCTGTGAATTACCTCCCTGGTCAGCCACAGTTAATCCTGGGCGCTGTTCACTCATAATGTCCACCTGTGAGGTCTTCTCCTGCCTCACGTGGCACAAAGAGACTAAATTTAATGTACATTTGCAGTCCTGTCAGTTGTCTTTCATCCTGGGATTAACGTTCACACCTTTATTGGGTTCAGGATTGTGCTCGTGCCACTCTTGCCAGGTATTGTTTTAGGCTTGCACCTTGTGATCTTTAATTTTGAGACCCCTGGCACATTCTCTCATAGCACTGTTTTACTATCCACGAGGGACCAAACATATTTGGGAGAAAACAAATGGCTTCTTGAAGTGCTGCTGCTGCAGTGTCGAAGTGAGTTCTGTAAGCATCATAATCTCCTACTTCACAGGAAACCAGTTAGGATTCCACATGTATGCCCTTACTGTGAGAAGCCCCAGGCCACCCTTTCTGTCCACCTCAGAAGGGTTTGCCTAAAGAACATTTCCAATGATGAATTGGAGGAAGTTGTCAATGATGCAAAAGAAATGACCCAATTCCTTCTCTGGCACCGAAGGTTTGTTGATTTTAGAGATCTGCAGGCCAAGATTTCTAATGAAGGGGAGCTGCGTCAGGTGATGGAATTCTTGAAGAGATCTTGACTTTACTTTCATAACATCACACTGGCTTTTTGTTCCTCAAAGTCAAGGGAGGTTGCATCTGCTCCAGCCTCTGCTGAACTCGAACAGCCTTCAACATCTGGCACGGCTGGACCTGCATCTCCAGAAAGTCACGAGGAGGAAGATGTGGTGGATGACCCTTTCTACCAAGAGGGAGTACTTTTTAAACATGTACATTTTCATGATAAAACACAAGCTGCACACAGTGGCCAATAACTGCCCTTGAATATTTTAAGTAATGCAGATTGTTCTTTTTGTATCAACAGTACAGAGGGACCAAAGTGGAGCAGTGAAGTCCAGAAGATGAGGCTGGGGCTTTACCAGAAACACAGCTCAGGTTACCCTCTCATCAAAGACTTTCAGAGGTATCTGAAGGGTGATCACCAAATGAAATACTGGAGGTAAGAGTAGTGGCCCATTCTAAACCTTGCTGAGTGTATTTATCTATTACATTGATAAGGACAATATCACTTTTTTCTGTCCCCACTGTTTGCAGTGTGACAACGTCTGCCAGTTCCAGTTTCACATTGATGAAAAGGAGGCAAACAATTTCATCCATGACATTGAAAAGACCAGGGCATACTTTCTGAAGCTTCATCAGGCCCCGCCCCCAAAGGAAACTGTCAAAAGGATGATTGATGACTAAGCCCCACCCCAAAAATATGATTCATGAAAATATGATTTATTAAAATATGAAATATGAAAAGATTTATAGGCTATAAACTTATGACACGTTGCTTCATTTTATAAACTCTAGATTCAAAACTAATAAGAAATTCAATGAAATATACACTTATTTTTTCTGTAATACATAGCATGCATATGTGTAACTTTCTAAAATGATATAAAATATTAATTTCTCATGCCTGTGTGCTGTAGCAGGTGAAGGGACACTGGCGCACGCAAGTTGCTGCCGCTCCTCCCTGTTAATACTTTTCGCATGCTTGTTTTATTTTTTTTATTGTATGTATAGTTCGTGGATACAGCGGACTTGAATTGCATGGATTTGGCTTAATATTTACAGATTTTATGGACTCTACTTTGACTGGGAACAGCCGAGTCTGTGGATCACGGGACGAGACCTACGAACATTTCTTTGTACCTGGCGATCTAGGACCTCAGGATGATCCGTCTCTGTGATTATATTCACTATGCTGATCTGCTCCCATTTCATCTTACAATACTGCATGACTGGGATCTGAGCTAATGTTCATACTAACCTGGCTTATGGCTCTGAGGTGATCATGCCTGAAATAAACAAGCGTTACTGTTTGTGGCTGTGTATTGGAACTTCCAAATCCTGCTACCTCCTCCTGCTATGTTTTCTGCTGCTATGCTATCGCCTCTCTTCTCATCTACGCTACCACACCCGCCTGTCCAAATGGTTCCCCTATGCTGTGCTGCTTCTCCACTGCTTTTCAGTTAAGTATTGTTCAGTATCATGGTAAAATACTCTCATGACAAACTCCATCTTATTAAACAGTTTGTCCAGAGCAAACGGTCTGACAGGAACCTCCTAAAAGACGCCAGTATTTTGCAGCGCCTGAAATATATTCATCGCGGGTCAGGTCGCTGCCACCCCCGGGCTGAGAATGAAAAGATAATCGGCAGCATTTACTCAGGAATAAGCCATCCTTCTCATGGCCATGGAAATAGAAGTGTCAGTGTGCCAAATTTACAGTATGTGGTAATAAACCCTGCTCACGGCTCTGTGCATAAAGAAGCCTCATTAACTAATATTGCACTGTTTAACTCGAGATCTCTTAATGGCAAAGCATTGGTGCTGTCAGAACTCATCACTGGCACTAAACTTGATATTCTGTGTTTAACGGAGTCTTGGCCAAAACCGAACAAATTGACGTCTCTCAGGGATGTGACTCCAGCTGGTTTCACTTTCCATACTGAACCTCGCAGCTCTAGACAAGGAGGTGGGCTACCGGTAATTATCAGAGCAGACTTAAACATCAAATGAATCCTAATTGACTGCCCACTGTCTTTTGAGTGTCTGGCTGTTAAACTAATAATGGAATCAGGTCCTGTCTCACTCATTGTTCTTTATCGTCCCCCAAAACACAATGCATCCTTCTTATCTGATCTGATTGAACTTTTAACCCACCTAAGCTCTTACTCTCAGAGAATTATCCTTCTTGGTGATTTCAACATCCATATTGACACTACTACATCTAAACTGAGAAGTGAATTCCTATCCTTACTGGACTGTTTTGACTTGACACAACATGTTGATTTTCCCACCCACTCTGGTGGTCATATACTGGATCTGATCTGCACTTCTGGACTATCTGTTGCCAACATTTACAGCACTGATTTGGGACTCTCTGACCATAAAGCAGTATTTTTCACTGTCTCACTGCCTTTCCCTCCTTTTACCTGTAAACTCAAATTTCTTACAGAAACCTTAAAAATATCTGTCCCTCTATCCTTTCTGGATCCATTTCTGATCTTTTACTGTCTGCACCTACTCCGTCAACACTAGATAGTCTTGTTGACCACTATAACTCAGCCCTTCATTCAGCATTAGATAAAACAGCTCCTTTAAAACATAAGGAGGTTTCCTTTAAACGTTCAGCTCCTTGGTATAACTCAGAATTGCGATCTATGAAAGCAGCTGGCCGATGCCTTGAGAGAATGTCACGTAAGTCTGGCCTCACCGTGCACATCCAGGCTTTCTCTGACCACCAAAGAGCTTACAGTTAAGCACTAACTGCTGCCAAGAACACCCACTATGGCAGAAGAGAAAGTGGCTACGATAACTCAAGGGTTTTGTTCTCTGTAGTAAATAAACTACTCAAACCCACATCTGTCCCAACTACCTCTTCTACTGAAGTCTGTGAGGAATTCCTCCACTTTATCCGTAACAAAATTAAAGATCTAAATAATTCAACTAACATAAATACACCATCTATTTATATCTCTCCCTGTTTTCCTACTCCATCCAGCTCCTTCTCCAAGTTCTCACCAGTCACATCTGCGTTTGTTAATAACCTGCTTTGTAAGATGAGACCTACTACTTGTGTACTGGACCCCATCCCCAGCACACTACTTAAATCCTGCCTTCATGCCATAATCCCGACTGTTACAACAATAATAAACTCTTCCCTTGACATTGGCTCTGTGCCGCTCACTTTTAAAATTGCTTCTGTAACCCGAGTGTTAAAGTCTGGTCTTGATGTCGACAGTCTTAACAATTTCCAGCCTATTTCCCACTTACCTTTCCTGTCAAAAGCTCTTGAGCGTGTTGTAGCCTCCCAGCTCAAAAATTACTTAACCTCTAATAACTTGATGGAACTCTTTCAGTCTGGTTTCAGGGCGCAGCACAGTTGTGAAACTGCTCTGCCACGGGTAACCAATGATTTGCTTATGGCAGCAGACTCTGGACAAACCAGCATATTAATTCTATTAGACCTCAGTGCAGCATTTGACACTCGGGTCAGACATGACATTCTACTGTCCAGAATGGAGAACATGCTGGGTATCTCTGGCACTGCCCTTCAGTGGTTCAAGTCCTATCTGACTAATAGGCAACAGCAGGTCCAGCTCAGCGCCAGTCACACAAGGAGATCCTCAGGGCTCTGTCCTCGGCCCTCTTCTCTTCTGTATTTATATGCTTCCCCTTGGCCATATTATTCGTGGCTATGGACTGGGCTATCATTTTTATGCAGATGATACTCAACTCTACTTCAATGTTAAGAGCTTTCTCAGCTCACAACCTGCCTTAGTGAAATTAAAACCTGGATGGAGCAGAACTCTTTAAAATTAAATTGCAACAAAACTGACCTCCTGCAAATTGGGACTAAAGTGCAACTTAATAAAATGAGCTCCTTCCCAGTCCATTTTGGCGGTGATCTCATCAGACCTGCCTCTACTACAAAGAATTTTGGTGTCATTTTTGATTCCTCCCTCTTATTCCACCCAAATAAATCGCATTAACTTTCTTACTTTAAGTCTAATATATCACGTGTTCGCTCCTTCCTCTCCTTCCCTAATGCTGAGAAACTTGTCCATGCTTTTAATCACATCCCGCATCGATTGTAACTCGCTGTTGGCAGGTGCCCCTTCTAATCTTATATCACAGCTCCAGCTTATTCAAAACTCGGCTGCAAGAGCCCTTACCCGAACCAGCAGCAGCGAGCACATCACACCCATCCTATTCAGTCCTCACTGACTCCCTGTGTCTTACAGAATTGAATATAAAATCCTACTAATAACCTACAAAGCCTTAAATAACCTCACGCCAAACTACATTAGTGACCTTCTCCATCACTATGTGCCTGCCCGCCCACTAAGGTCCTCCGATTCTGGCCATCTTGTTGTGCCCCACACTAATCTACACTCCATGGGTGACAGCAGGGCCTTCAGCTGTATAGCAAGTGCCCAGGCTCTGGAATGACCTACCAAAATAATCAGGTCAGCCGACTACATGAATTCTTTTAAAAAACAACTCACTCATCTGTTCAGGAAGGCTTTTAGCGCTACTTGACTTTATTACCCTTCTTTCAGTTTACTTCTCTGTCAAGTAGCTCATGTAACCTGTAAGTGTGTGTGCGAGACCATCAATTATTTTGTCTGTTAGGCTTTTTTTTTCCTCTGAATTCACTGTCGTAATTTTTTAATTATTTATTTGGTTTGTACAATGCTATATACTGTATACCCTGCCGTTCTCTTATATTCTGTAAGTGCCTTAAGCATGGGAAAGGTGCTATATAAATAAAATGTATATGATTAATTGTGTGAGTGCACCGCAAATGCTTATTTTTAAAGAAAACTTAGTCTTGTTTGTTTTTTTCAGAACCCGCGTCGCCAGGATTACTGACTCAGATATTCGGGGATTCACCACAGTTTGTATCATCACTCTGACTTCTAACCCAAATAGTCAGCAAATCCGAAAGAACTGATGCCGGGGCTAAGGCTGCTGAGCTGAAATCGACAGAGTTCTGTTGGATTTTCAAAGTGCATTACCGCACGGGTGTCGAATTCCAGTCCTGGAGGGCCGCAGTGGCTGCAGTTTTCATTCTAACCATATTCTTAATTTGAGATCAGTTTTTGCTGCTACTTACCTTCTTTTGCCTTAATTTTAATTACCTTGACTCAGACCCCTTAGTTGCCTCCTTTTTCTTAATTAGCAGCCAAACAATAACGAGGGAAAACAAGAATCCATATGACCAGCTCACCTGTGCCCATCACAAAATATGTGAAAATAAAAATGGAGGTCTCAGTTAGGCTGATCTCTCAGCTCACCAAAACATTATGAGGGTGGTCTTAGAAAATACAGAAAAATCAAAATGTCTGCTTTGGCAGAATGAGAGCACCAACAAGCCATGGAATTAAATAACGAGTTTAATTAACAGCAAGAATCTGCTTCTCATTGTGAAACTGGTTGGATTCTGAAGCCTCGATTTAACTGGTCATTTGTTGGCTCATTTCATGCCTCATTTCTGTTTGGCTGTCATTTAATGAAGAAAGGAATCAATTAAGAGGACCGAATCCTTAACAGGGCTATTAAAATTATTAATTATTGTCTGCTTTTTTATTATTATTTTTTTTTCATTTTTATTACTATTTAATTTAATATTGTTTCTTTGTATCAGTATACTGCTGCTGGATTATGTGAATTTCCCCTTGGGATTAATAAAGTATCTATCTAAAATGAAGGTAACAGGAGTTAAATTAGCAGTGAAAACTGGTCACTGATTAGGAAAAGGGTTAGAATGAAAATCTGCAGCCACTGCAGCCCTCCAGGCCTGGAGTTCGACACACCTGCATTACCGGACCTTTTACCACTTTCTCCCGATTTACTTTAAAAGTTTTTTATTGTATGCTATTTTAGAAAACTTGTTCCCCAATGTCAGGCAATATGAGTGGCGATGGTAAAAGCAGGAAAAGGCATGCGAGTGAGGACTTGGACGCTGGGAGTGGTTCTCAAAATGTTGGGTTATTGCATGACATAGTGAATGAACTTAGTTACTCTATTCGGCCCCCAAAAATGCCTACTCTACCCCAATATTTTTAATTAATTGTAATACATTAATTGGCAAAATCAAAACATGATACAAATGAATATAATATAATAGCTACCATGAGAGTTCCTTCACCTGTTACCTTTCCATTGACTTTGACCAGCTTGACTGCCTTTTAGAAACCCTTCGTCCAGTAGCCACCCCCGATTAAATGCTGACATTAAATAATTTGTTGGAAAGGTTTCAGTGGTCTTTGAATGAACGCTGCCCCCCTCTCAGAGTATGGTTACACCAGTCAGTTACCCCTGTATCTCTGTTTCTGTTATACCTTTTGTACTCTCTACTTCTGTCTCAGTCACGGCGACCTCTGCTCCAGTCACTATCAGTCCCAGTCTCCTCGACCTCAGTCCCTGTAGCTAACACTTTTGTTTCAGTATAACAATCTGTAGCTAACCTCTCTATTCATTCTGTACCCTCATGGCTGGTCCCTCTGCTGTCTCTAGTGATGACAATCGGAGCATTTTTCATCAGATCCACAGACCGGCGTTTAATCTTACAGAAATAAGACACCCCTTAAATTTCGCTGATGTCTATGAACTAGAGTCTTACAAGGAGGTGTTTAACAGCATTCATGAGATGCTGCAAAGAATTCTGGATAGCTTTTTGAGTACCTTAAATCCACAAGATGTTGTACAGTTAGAATTGTGGGCTGATTCCTTACCTATCATTGTTTTTATACAGATGACTGGCTCTAATATTAATGTAGACGATTTTCTTCAACAGATAGAGAATCTTCTTCAGAGTCACGTGAGTGTATTAGCTGATGAGTCTCTGATGCTAGTCATACAGATTGTTCGGTCACCTAACGGGGGCACTAAACGACACTCTCAAGGCATCCGCTCTACTCAATCATGAAATAGTGAGAAAGAAAAATGAGGCATTTAATTATTTCTTATAATTACGGGAATCAGTTCTGTTTTGCCTTTTGCCTGCTTACCCTAATGGGCCGGTACAGACAAAACCCGCAATTATGCATACGTGAAGTGTACAACCTTCAGAGCAGGGCTGGATTATCCGAGCATGAAAAAGTGTCCTTTGCAGACGTTCATAAATTTGAAAACTTGCTGGATATTAAAATTGTTGTCTGGTACAGATGCCCAAGAAATGAGAAATTTTTAAAATTTGAAAGCTCCCACGGTAGAAACCCTAAAACCTATTTTATATTTTTGTATGACAACCATTACTACGCCATTTTGAATTTAAAGTTTTTTTTGGGTGTGAAATACTTGCGACTACAGTTACACAAGCCACCACTCAATCCTTAGCCATCGCTGTGAAGGCCACTGCAACATTGGTTTCTCCCCCAATTGCAGGCCGATCCCTGAAGAGCTTATCAAGTGTGTTGATTGCAACCGTTACTGTCAGTCCCAATTTTGTTTGATTCAGCATACAATTCCTAAATTTAATGACAAGACCAACGATATGGAAGCGGCCTGCGACACTGAAAACATGTGTCCCCTGTATTACAAAACTTACACAGTGAATGCCGCCTCAAAACGTTCCAAGGAATGTCGTGTTTGTAATGGAAAAATTGAATATGATGCAGAAAACCATCAGTGCTTTATAGAGACCTTGAAATCTGGGGATTGCTGTGAGAAACACATGTTTTATGATTTTGAAAGTCGTCAAGAAACTGGTGTGCACATCCCGAATTCTGTATACTTGCGGGGGAAATCCTGGTTCTGGGCAGGTGAAGATTGTGTACACCAGTTCTTTGCCAGATACCGTCGCCCCAAGTATCAAGGCTATACCTTCATAGCACACAATTCAAAAGGTTACGATGGGTACTTTTTAATGAAGTATTGCTTGAAAACGGTGTGAACCCTCGTGTTACCACTCAAGGAAATAAGTTGATGAGTTTCACAGATGATGGTTATCAATTACGTTTTATAGATTCTTTGAATTTTTTAACAATGAAATTGAGTGTCATGCCTAAAGCCATGGGGTTTGAAGCCAAAAAAGGGTATTTCCCCCATTTCTTCAATACGGATGAAAACCAGAATTATATCGGACCCTACCCTGAGCCTGAATGCTACGCCATCCAGAGCATGACCACCAAAAAAAAAAAAAAAAAAAAGAATTTACCTGGTATGAGAGTGTCAAACATGTTGTTTTTTAATTAAGAGGATATGGCTTTTTATTGTAAAAATGACGTCAATTCTTAGAACAGCATGCATCAAATTTAGAGACGAGGTCATCAAAATTGGCAATATTGACCCGTTTCAATGCATGACCCTGGCATCTCTATGTATAGCAATGTACCGGCAAAACTGTATGCCTCCAAAATTTATCGGTATAATTCATTCTGACCATTACAGTAGTAGTCAGAAAAACTATTCAAACGCATCTATTCAATGGTTATTGTATCTATGTGAAACAGAAAATTTTAACATTCAGCACGCTCTAAACCTTGGGGAAGTAAAGGGTTCCTTTTTTCTTGACGGCTATGCCAGAGTCAAAGGTATTCCAACCTCCTTTGAATTCTCTGGCTGTTTTTTTTTTACGGCTGTCCAGAATGTTACGATTTAAACAGTACCCATCCTTTAACCGGTATGACTTGTGCAGTTATGTACCAAAAGTTTGTGAAAACTGGAATTACTTAAGACAAAATTTAATCTAGATGTTCACGTGATCTGGGAGCATTCTTGGGAGACGAAAACACAGGACCTTAGGCTACAAACTTTTTCTTAAAACATTGCGATTTCCCTCAACGTATAAATCCGAGGGACTCGTTCGGATGCCATACCAATGCCATAAAAAATTGTACCACAAGGCCGTGGGCACTGAGCAGATTCACTATTATGATTTCACTAGTTTGTACCCGTTTGTGAATAAAACAAATGTACCCTATCGGTCATCCCACCATCATTTTTCAGCAGTTTGGCAATCTCAGCCAGTATTTTGGATTAAAGCCACCGTCCGGCCTCCACATGGTCTCAGTTTCAGTCCCGCCTCTCAGGTTTTGCGGGAAATTAATGTTCACCCTCTCTCTGTCGCACCTGACAGATTCTGTCATCACACAGAGGATGAGAGAGCTTTAACCGGGACTTGGTATAGTGTGGAAATAGCGAAGCCCATTGACAAAGGTTATAAAGTTTCTAAAGTACACAAGATTTGGCATTACCCTGAACGTACTTCCGAGCTATTCTCAGACTATATCAAGCTTCATCTAAAAGGCAAGCAGGAGTCATCAGGTTGTCCTGCCTGGTGTACGTGAGACTTCGAGTGACTGGTATATTTTAGATCATCAGAAGGAAGGTGTACAAATGGACCGCGATAACATCACCGTAAATCCTGCTAAGAGACAGATGTCAAAGTTGTTTTTAAATTCTCTTTGGGGTAAATTTGGGCAAAAGCCTCTCCATCTCACTACTAGCTTAGTCAAGGATGGCGAGGAATTCTTGCAATACATTTTCTCCAAACAGTATGTTTCTTATTTTGAATTTATTGGCAATAAGATTGCTCAAATACAAGGTAAGTACGCCGATGAAAAGTACACCCTACCTGGTTACATTAATGTTGTTGTAATGGACTAGAATTCAGTATTGTAAAGAAAATGACACAAAAATGACACATCCATTATACCCAGGATTTGATTATTACCCAAGACCATTGGTTGAGACACAATAGACACTGAATCAAAGGCCAAGCCATACAGCAAGATGTCAGGAGAAGACATCTCAAAAAAAAAAAAAAAAAAAAACACACAAGGAAGAGTGTAATGGACTAGAATTCAGTATTCTAAAGAAAATGACACGTGTGTTGCTTAGTGTAGTGGGCTATAAGCTAGCGTTTTAAAGAAAAGGCAGAAAATTCTGGTTCAGGTTATTGTTGATGGTTATCTATCACCTACTTTGAATAGTCAGACTGCTTTGATTTAGTATCTCATCTACACACAATGTGGGGATACAGAAGTGTCTGCTTCCTTGGAAAATTGGTTTCTAATCAAGGACTCAAAGTAAATGTGTTTACATTATTTGTTATGTAGAGGAAATTGGCTTGCACCATTGTTTTCACCGATTGCCATGTTGATTTATACAGAAATTGAAGCATATATATATTTCTGGGAAAAGGAGAATAAAAAAAAAAAAAAAAAAAGAACAGAGATGGTCTGAGACTCGGGACTGCTGCTGGTTTCTTTTATGCTTTGCACCATATCGCTGTGGCTATGCCCTGTAGCTGCAGTGGATTGTAACTGGCCCAGGTTCCCCTAGACTAGAGGCTGGTAACATAGGCAGTGGTGAAAGCAGCAATGACAATGCCTGGTTTGAGTTGTATGATTTACTGGACAGTCTGGGAGAAAGGGTGTTGTACCATCACAACGACTCAGTCATTTTTACTTCTCAACCTGGTCAGTACAATCCTCCACTGCACTGTAAAAAATGTCAGTAAATGTAACGGTAAAAATACTATAAATGGTATTTTCTGAAAAAAACGAAAGTTACCTTATGTTCTACTGAAAATTACCTGTATATCTTAAATACATTTCATTATTGTTTTACAGCCAAGTTCTGTAAAATCAATATTTTTCTACCTTCCAAATGTGCTAAATGCCATTTATTGATGCATTACAGTTACACTGAAAAAAATCTGTTAATTTTAAAGTGTAAAACTGTTAAATAGCAAAGGTAAAACAACCGTAAAATGTAAAACGGTAAATCGCTGTTTCAGTAAAACCGGTTACGATATTTGCATAAGAACACGCCCCCTTTTACCATATTGTTCCTGGTGAATCGCATACCTTTGAATAGTTGGGGATAAAAAACTTATCCTAAGTTAGCAGACTTATTTTCCCTGCGTGCTGAAGGTTTTTTGAGGTTATGGAAGCTGATTTATGGTGGGTTGTATTTGATAAGCTGGCACATGTGTAGGACACCATACACCACAAAGCAAACTTTACTTCCCCACCAGACAATGTGCCATACCTTCCTTAAACACCAAATTGCTTTCAATGTGTGTAATTAAATGGTACATGTTTGCTATTGGTTGTTGTTACTTTACTAATACAGGCTGTGTATTTGGTTTGACAATGACAATACTTTCTAATGGTTTATTGATTGTCATATTTATTACACTACATGAATTTCTGGCTATGGTTAAAGATTCCCTTCTGTTGGAATTTTACTACAAAATTACACTGTAGATCTAAAAATAGTCACCCTTTTTATTACAGTAAAATTTTAGGCAACCGAGCAGCCAGTTTATCGTAAAAATAAATTTAGACCTAAAAATACTGTCACTGTTTTACGGTAAAATTCTGGCAACCCCAGCTGCCAGTATTCTACCCTAAAATGTTTTTTTTTTTTTTAAAACCACACACAGAGTGGGTGACTATTTAGGAGAGCTCACCAGTGAGTTAAATCCTGGTGATTATATTACAGAATTTGCATCAGGTGGTCCAAAGACATACAGGTCTAAAACAGCACAAGGCAAAACATGTATGAAGGTAAAAGGTATCATCATTAACCACGAAACCGGTAATATTGTAAAACTCGAATCACTAACCAATCGAGTTCAGAATTTTGTGACGTCTCATGAAGCTCCTCCTCAAGAGTTACTGGTTCACGGTAATCAGATCCTTAGAAATAAAAAACGCTTCACTTTAGAAAACAAACCACTCAGAAGAAATTCAGAGTGGTGTATAACAAGAGGGTTCTAAAAGATTACAACACAAGACCTTATGGATACTAAAAGATTTTGAGACAGGCCTTCAACACCTCTTCGCTAAAATTATCTCGGGTCCTTGTTCCAGTAAATCCTATCATGTAATAAAATTATTGGAACATTCGAATCACGTTGGTAATCAACCTTTTCAAAATATAATTTGGTTTTATAGTTGCTGGCAGAAAATGTAGGAGAAGCTATTGTTTAAATTTCAGCAGTTAAAATTTATTAAGGGATCCCAAAATCTTTATGCGACGATGAACTTCTGCCTTTTTGAGAAAATAAATTTGGTCATTATAGATGATTTGATGGAATTGGCTAGCAAAAGCCAGGAAATAGAAAAAGCTTTCAGAAAATATACTCATCACCAGAATCTGTCTCATTTATTTGGTTCTGAATTTATTCTCTCAAGATCACTTTTTTAAAAACCCCAGGGACAAATTGCAGATTACTACCTTGGCCTGACAAATGTATCCGAGGCGTGTTAAGTTCTTTTTGGAAGCTTTCGAAGATGCTACAAAATGACTATACGGCTATCTTAGTGGATCTGAAGACACAGACCCCTGATTATCTGCGATTAAGAACTGGTCCATTTCCACCCGATTGGCTGGTCGTGTTTACCGTGAAAAGATAAAAAAGCGGTTCTGTGCCTAAGTTACATATTCTGTCAGCATGTTGGCCAGAATAGGCAGAAACCTACAGCCTCTCAAGGCCTTACTCTGTTGCTCTTGTCGTCGCCGTAAAAATTCTTATAAATACATCTTCTGATGATCTAATTAATGCTTTGTCCGAAATGCCAGTAACACTTTAAAAGGTAATATACCTCTTTCACACAAACAGTTTAAGCAACTCAAGAAGCATTAAACATCTGTCCGAAAAAAAAGTGACAGAAAACTAACTTTAAAAAAAGAAGAAAGCCATTTTGAACCAGAAAGGAGGCTTTTTGGGGACTCCAAGTGTCGACATGCCCTTCATGTGCAGTTTATTAGCTTCTAGATCATAAACATGGAATACGCTCAAAAAATGTATTTGGTACCACAGAAACAAATGTCTCTTTTTCAGCAAAAGAGCGCTAATCCGAACGATCTCTTGAGTGCCACCGAAACTGAACTGGACAAGGAAATGAGAAACGTCCTGCAACGCTGTGATATAGGGGCTGATGAGAAAGTGAAGTTTTACACCTCTATGTTAGAGATATAACACTAGTTAAAAAGGCCGCTAAAGAAATGTTAAAACAGTCAACGTGTCTGAGGACTGGGTTTGTCAAGAGGTTTTGAGAAGTACGCATATAAAAGTGAAGAAAAATGTTGAATTTGTTTTACATAAAATGTCAATCAATCCCAATCACACATTTTGGAATAATCATGGAGAGCCGCTGTTAGAAGGTAAACCTTTGGTCGGCTCCAACATGGTGGATTTGGTACGTAATCTGACAGCATCTCATGCAATACCTGAGCATAGGAGAGACTGTGTGGTTGGAAGGGATTTGTAAACGCCATGGCTGGTTTGAACATTCCATTTTCTGTCGTGCCTAATGATTAAACAAGAGAACTCCTTGAAAGTTTTAAGCCGCCCGCCACCCCCTTCCCAGTTCATCAACCTGAAGTTAGCCCCTACCGATGGAAACAGAGGAAAAAAAGACTGGATTGGACTGCTTATTAATTTGTAAAATTGTTTGTTTATTAAATACAGATTTTATGTCATTACAGAGTGGCATCATCCTTTAACCATCTATTGAAATATTTATAGGTCTCTGATCCTTGCATGCAAGGTTACCGATAAAAACATCCTGGTGAAGGAAGCCAGTAAAGAACAAATTTAGAGACCATAGCATCATTATTGTTCACGCCATTTATTAGAGGAGTACAGGAGTCCTTTTCCCCTCTGATGCAGATAGAAGAGGCAGTGTTGACCGCATTTGTCCAAGAACCAACTTTGAAGCTGCCCGTTGTAAATGATTTGTTTACAGTTTTTGCTAAAGAAACGGTAACTGTCATTTGGGAAGTAGATAAAGTCTGGAGGATTTCTATAGGAATCAAAAAACTCCCATTTCCGTCATCAGTGAGGTAAATCCCCATCCAGTGTTCTCCAGGTTGGGTTTGACGGTGAGTATTCACTACAAACATGGCTGGCCCCCAGTTATTTTTTTCCGGTAGTTGATCACACGCCAGCACACCGCGGAAATATCTTTTGGTGTAGAGATTTTGGGACAGTAGTTCTGTTAATTGTTTTGTATTCATGGTGTTTATTAGAAGTCATACAGAACATTACATCTCTGGCTGATTTCAATGATGTTGTCAAAGACCGCATATACTATTAGATTGACAGTCCACGGGAGAGGAACACAGAAGAGAAATTCAAATCTCATGTTTCCAGTTTTAACTAATGAAAAATGATCACTGCATTCTTGATCGGGAGTTAGATCAAAAGCGGAAAGAGTATATCCTTGCTAGAACTCTGAACGGGTGACAGACAGAGCTTGATCCTTCAAATGCTTACCAGTGGCCAATACCAGGTTATAGTATTCTCTGGCACTGTTGCCGCCTGCAAAGTCTGGCTGAAAAGGTTTGGCCGGAATCTGTTCACCGTCCATGTACAGAGCCAGGAACTCTACATAATCATGTGTGAAATTGAACGGATTCCTTGTATAAGAATCTGAAAAAGCCTCATTATCCACCATGCCAATCACCACATACTTTGGTAGTTCACTCAGAAACAGGTTTTCTTGTTTGCAAACTTGGTTACCCGGAGGCATACTGAACACTTTCAGATTCACTCTTTCCACAGGTTGTTGTTGTTGATTTTAATCTTCATGTCTATTCCGTTTCAATATTAGTTTTTCCAGGGAAAAAAAGATCTGTATGTATGTGTCCCAGAAGTTCAACAGTCCTGCTACCAGCCATATAGGTGCTTTTTATTAAAACGGGTGTTTTCTCCATCGTGATCTGTCTCTTCCAATTTGCTAACTAGATCTTTGCAAAAAAATCCTGTAGGAAAATAAGAGTCTCCTGGCTGTAATGAAGCAGGCCTTCTAAAACTGCTCTGTGAGGATAACAATAAGAACTCTGCGATATTAGGCGGTCTCCCAGGGTGACATCAACTTGCGAAAACAAACTGGCTATAGGGTAGTTGGCAAACTGGACCTTTGCACCGGCAGGTATGTTAGTCCTGTCAGCGTTCACTATTTTACCCCTTAGGTGTAGAAGAGTGTTATTCAAGTCAAGGTAATCTTCACCATTTCCAGCTATGAGAAACTCTAGCGGCACTACTTCAAAGAGAGCTGAGAGCGGTGGGACTTCAGTTCTATAAGGTCCTTAACCAATTCCTCATTATTCAAGGTAAGTATTATTTGGGCCTTCTCTTATACTTTTCCTCCTTAAGTTGTTTTTCCCTTTCCCTTTTTGTTTTTTTTTTTAACACACTGAACCTCCAGGTTGAGATTCTGACCTTCTCTCTGTAGGTTTCCTGTATTCCACAATGCATTTCTTTCCCAACTCATTTTTACAGTTAAGATCTGTGATGATTCTTTCAATTTAGGGTTGTTCTGTATTTTTAACATTGGGATCACATAGTGGATTTTTAGGTTTAGAATTAGGATTGTGAGATATTCCCTCAAGAGCTAAAGTATGGGACAAATTTCTCCATTAAAATCTTTTCCATTGATATCTCCCCATTTTCTTCCCACTGAGTCCCAGATCATTTTGATTTATGTCTTCTTTAGTTAAGTAAATGGCTATTTGTGATTAACCTTCTAATGGGGTTTCTTTTTGTAAGGACTCCTCCACTTATACCATAATTGGTAAATCTCTTGTTTGACCTCCCTAATCAAAATTCATTCATTTTCTAGCATTATTCTTTTAACAGCCCATCACCCTTATGAAGGTTAACCCCAACTGTGCATCTCATTTTAATCCCAGTTTAATTTATCCTTTTAATTCTTGTAGTTAATTAAAATTGTTCTTGAAGAATTTGTAAAATGAGTTGCAGCCCATTTCTTGTATTTCCTTCCTAAAGGAAGAGAACCTCCTTGTCAGGAGCTGAAGGATTTACCAAGAAAGCCACTTTATTGCAAGTCTATAAAATGTCTCTGGTGGTTTATCTTTACAAAGTGCACCATTAATAATTCCCCAATGGGTTTATACTGTATCTTAAGCAACTTATAAGAGAAACAGATTCTTCTCAAATGTACTTTAAAAACAACCCTGCTTTCTTTGAAAAATAAAAGTAAAAAGACCACTAAGTGCAAGTTTACACATAAAAAGTATCTTCCTAAGAAACAAAAAAATCCCCCCAAAAGAACTCTTTTTGTCTTATGCTCCTTCTTTCTATCTTACATTTCTTAGACACAAGGATTCACTTTTTTAGTTTCTTCAAGATCCCCCTTCATTTGACTTGGAAGCACAGACTGGTTAGGTTTTAGTTATAAAAGGTGACCCAGAAAACAAAATTCATCTCCTAACCTACAAATGGCTTCCTTTCAGACCAACTACATTTAAAATAATCTGTCAGCTCCAAGTCAAGTCTTACACAGAACATCGATGTCTTAGAAGTTAAGCTTTTTATTACTTGTTTTTAACAATGAACTTCTTTGGTTGTTTTATTTCTTTTTCTCTTACAAATCTATCAAAAAACTAACCCCCCCCCCAAAAAAAAAAAAAAAATAATAATAATAATAATAATAATACTAAAACATAAAACTCAAGAACAAAAGTCCCTGCTTTTTTTTTTTTTCTCTAAACCCATTCCTTTGAAAATGGCTACTTCTCTTTCCAAGGGCTTTATAAAGAGATCTTTCTCCCTTCAGGTGTCTGTGTAACGAGCTCCTTAAGTGCCAATTCAGTTCTTAAAGTGATCTCCACCACACGGGACCTTTCTCTTTATTCATAAAAACACATGTTCCCCCTTTTTGTTTTTAATTGAGAGTGATAAGGAACCCGGTCAGTATATGAAATAAGTGTACTTCTCTAATAAATACCAAAGTAATACATTTCAAACCAAAACTATAAATAATACAAAATATATATTTCACTATAATGCGATAACAAAACACAATCCTGTAAATACATATAAGTGGTTTGTTTTCTCAGATATTTTTATAACCATGTTCTTTCTAAATGAATATTCCAACAAAAATCAAATCATATATTTTATTATTTTCCAAACTTCCTTATGTTCTCAATAGCATCACATCTATATTTTTAATTCATAAATTAATAAATAAATAAGCCTAAAAATTCCTTTTACCCTACTCATTCCCAGAAAGATTTTAACTGCTCTTGCAAGCTTTCTTTGCAAAATGTAGCTGTGTTGCCAGTTTATTAGAGCATATGCTTCTACACATTTTTCACTCATTTTAGTCTTAACTTTAAGTGGAATCACAGCTAAGACCCCCTCTTTTCCAGCCCCGATAGCCATACAAGTCTCTGGTGGATCCACAGTAATATTCGAAGAAGACATGCTCTTCTTTGTCGACTTAGCATTCTCCTTTTTAGGAGGTGTGGCTTTAACGTCGGTATCTGTTTCCTTGATCAAATGCAGAATGACTGGATGTAAATCAGAGCATATTTGTCATTTAATTTTTTCTTCACAGTCTTTACTAAGATGTCCTAGCTTAAGGCACTTAAAGCATAAACCCTTAGATCTGAAAAAGTCAATTCTACTTTCATAAGTTAGTTTCTAGAATGCATTGCATTCAACTAAATCCTGATTTTCATAGCAAAAAAGACAGTGTTTACCGGATGTACGACCAGCCGTCTCCGCCTTTTTGACTGAGGTGTCTGTATTCCCTTTTTCAGCAGCAACAGAAAAGTTTGTATCAAAATTGCTTTTTCTCAGGATGCCTTTCAAAGGACACTTCCCTTGATCAGTCTTGTCCTTTTCTTTTTTGAAGGTATGGCTTTGAAGGGCTGAGCTGTACACAGGATCCAAAGCTGATGTTGCCTGTTCTTCCAGAAAGTTCACTAGATCGATGAGTTGTGCTTGTCTGCCGTCGTACTGTCAATACTACGAACTTTTCATTGCCACAGTTCTCTAAGTTGAACATAATGTTCGTACATCCACCAAGAAGGACCACATAATCCATCAGACCTTCTCCATCGTTTGGCTTTATTTGCGACCACCCTTTGGCTTTCCTCATGTATGCACCTACTATCCGTAGTTGGTTTCCATAAAGGCTTTTGAGTTTAATTCTGGCCTTATTTACAACTTTTAACAATCTTGTGTAGTGAACCTTTAGTAAATTGTGATAAGAAGTCCAATTTATCCTGAAGATTCTCCATCACCTGATCGATAGCATGGTCAAATGCTCCAGTAAAATCTACATAGCTCATAGGATCGCCATCAAATATTGGGATCTTTCTATACGCCACATACTCTGTTCATAATGCGGTTGGATTGTATTTACTTTAATTTCTATATGGAAAGTTACAAATACTTGCATCATATGGCTCTTCATTTGTCACATCTGGTTTCTGAGAAACATTATAGGGATTTGGTTTACCTGGACTGTGACTGCATCATTTAAGACATCTCAATTTTGCATTGGATTCTGCAATGGCTGCTTTCAATGCCAATTGATCTCTTTTAGCCTTTAGCTGTACTTCTTCCATATCTAGAGCTTGTTGCCTTGTTTGGTTCTCTGCTTTAACCAACAGCACAGCTTGTGCTGCCTCTTGAGTTCTGAGGACACTAACTGAAGTAGCCACTGAACTTGCTCGACTTTTAGTTTTTGCAGAGATTTCAGAAATACTGTCCACAGGGGTGATATCATCGGCTATTCTGTAATCTTTAAATTGGTTTGCAGAAAAGTCAAGCTGCAGCTTGTTGAGGCTTTTATTTTGGCATGTTTCCAAAAACTAATCCATTTTATTTCCCATAAACACACATATAGTCTTCATTTTAGCATCAACACCCTTTTGCATCAACTTCGTACACCTTCGTCACTCTGGATGGATAAAAATTTATTGCTTAACCTTTTATATTCCATTCTTAGGTTGAAGAAATCATTCTCGATAATTGTTTTTATATTTTCACAGTTAGATAATTTTTTTTTTTGTAGATCCTTTATGTACTTCATCAGACTAGATAATCAATCATATCTGTCATCTATTTAAAAACTGAAGATCAACTGTTACTGAAGCCGTTGCCAAGCTTCCAAAAATAAGTTCTGCCAGCTCAGGTAAACTGAACAGCTTACTATTGTGTTGGAGATGGTCCTCCTTTGTTATGTCACCATTATTGCGGTTTCCACTTATGCCACTCAGACTTCCGTGCGGAGTTTGATATCTCCTCAGACTTCCGGGTCGAGATGTCATGTCGATCATGCACCAGGACAGGTTCCCTTTAATGTATTTAAGTTCCTTAATCTAATTTGTACAGTCATGCAAGGAGCGCTAACAATTCTCTCAAATGTTCAACTCCGATAAAAGACAAAGATTAAAAGTACCTGTTGAGTCTTTTCAGGTTGTCGTTGTTTTCTTCTGTCACGGATCGATGTCAGGCTTAAACACGCAGGTTTCTGTCTTTTAATCCTTCGCAGTTTTAAACTTTAGTGTAGCCGCAGGAGTGTAATGTGAGTTCAAGCACGGGTAAAACACGTGCCGAAAGAAATCTCTCAGTCAAAAAGTTTATTTTAAAATGTTTAGACAAAATTAAAACGTAAACAATCCACACAAGTATAAAGGAAAAAGTTGTTACACACATAGAATAAAAGGCAAAAAATTACAAAAATGCACGTATCTTCTCTAAAGTTAGCTTTTTTGTAAAACTTTAGTTGTTTCTATACTTAAAGATTCTTTATTTCTACTGTACGCTTTAAATGTACAGTGCAGCACATACAATTAAGTGCTTTGTCTTTCATGTTACTTGGCACACAAAACACGCACACAAGGTACACAAGGCATGCAAGGCATGGTTTAAAACCATGTGCCCTCTACACCTTACACTTGGCAAGGCTGATCACTAACTGAGAATAATGTTTAGTCAGAGAGGCTAGAAATAGTTAGAATAGACCAATTCAATTCAACTTATAGGGGTTATAGGACCTTCCTATAGATTATACACTAATATTTAGTAAAATATTCATATAACTTAAATAACTAGCAAATGGCTCTTACACTGAGATTAAAATCTCATTAAATGAGATAAACAGCATGGAATAAGACAATAATTATAAAGAATCAAAATATTGCACATACTGCTTGTATCCTTTATTACTAACAAACAGTTGTTATTCTATAAAGTTCGGTTTACACTCAATACTGTCTCAGGGCAGGTCTCAATTTGTTGCTTTAATACAGTTTCATCCATTCGTCTTCTGAAGCCGTTACTTTAAATTCAGGATTCCAGGCAGACAGAGAATATCCTGCCAAAGACAACACTAACCAAGACGTTACTCCATCACTAAGCGCACTCCCCTACACTACACTCGGGACAATGCAGAGTCGGCAATCAAACATGCAGTTTCCCAGATGAGGGAGGACATTAAAAATATTTCATGAAATACTGGAGGAGAGTCAGACCACTTGATATGCCCTGAGTCTTGGAGTGAAGAGTCAAATACGCTAACCACTCAGCAACAGTGCCTGACATATAAAATGACGATTTCAGAAGCACGAGACTCCACAAAGCATGCAGGGTAACACTTTAGTTTAGGTGTCCTTTATAAGCAGCTATTAACAGTGTGTTTATTAATTATGTTATTAACATTAATAACCAATTCTTACACACAATAAGATTCTTAAATTCTGCTTGTTGTTATTTTGGTTTATTTTATATCATGCAAAAGGCACTTTATAAAACATCTTATAATATATTTTATATATGAGGTTATTAAATATTAAAACATTGTCCTGAAAAAGTGTATATGAACTTAGGTATGTATTATAAAATATTTAATAGCCATTTGTAGTTACATGTTTTACATTTTAGGTCATATTAAGCACATTATTACATTATTCTATTCAGGTGTCTTTACAATATATAACAATGTGCTCAAGGTACTTTAGGGTGGCATAACAGCATAATGCTTTGTGTTGCTGCCTCACAGCTCCAGGAGATAAGAATCGAATCCTAGCTGGAATGAATGAACCTCTTTTGATTTATGATGCCAGAATCTGTGGCCCAAATGATTGTTTTAGCCCAAACTCAGGGGGTAAAAACTAACAATGCAGTGTTTTCTGATGGATTTACTGTATTTGAATCACTGCAGCTCCATTTTGCAAACAAAAATTCATTGGTAGGGTGATGCAATGGTAGTGCTGCTACCTCCCAGTAAGGAGACCAGCATCTGCATCCCCGGGTCTTCCCTTTCTGGAGTTTGCATGTTCTCCACGTCTGTGTGGGTTTTCTCCGACTGCTCTGGCTTCCACACACATGCCGGTTCGGTGGATTGCTGATGCTAAATTGGCCCTTGTGTGTGTGTTTGTCCTGTGATGGACTGGTGCCTCGTCCAGGGTTTGTTCCTGCCTTATGCCTTATGCTACTTGGATAGACTCTGGCACTCCGCCTGACCCTGTTCAGTGGGTTAGGCAATGACATCCACTTCTTTGCTTATTTTCTTTCTTCATGAGACAACAAACCTCAAACAGAATTCCAGTTTACTGAGTATATAAAACAAGGGCTTCTAGTTAGCTTCTCATAATGTTTAGCAAAACTGGACAGTTATTAAGTGGAACAGAGGTGACTGATGACGACATTTCAAAATGGAAGACAAAAAGAGAGACAAGTCACTGCAAAACAGGAGTGTAGGTAGAAGAGTTGAAGAGTCGTTTAGGTCAGCTTTAGACAGTCACAGCACATTTCCACATTATTCACAGATATCGGCCTGTTTTATTTTATGTACACGTCCTTTGTTTCTTTATGTGTCTGCTTGCTGTTCTGTGGCCGTTTGATGAAGGCCTCTGCTCAGGACGCTGTCCCTTTGTAGACGGCTGTCCCTTTGTAGACGGCTGTCCCTTTGTAGACTGACGGCTGTAACAGGGTGCTGCCTCTTCATGAACAGAAATTAAAGACGCATTGAGCAAGTTTCCTCCTCCGGCCTTGTTCCTGAGTCAAAGAGGTCCGAGTTTAGGACAAGATTTCTTTCTTTAATTTATTTCCCATTTAATTTCTAGCACACCCTTTTAATAGCACATGACACAGCACGATTAATTACTGTCTGTCAAAATAGCAAAGCCACAAGAGAAATACGCAAAAAAGTATTTTCTTATTACAGGAATTCCTTCAAAAATATGTAAACACTGAAAGTGAAGCACAATTTTAATCAATTAAACCTTTATAACATTTCAAAAAATGATTCTTGTTTTGTATGAAAATGTGCTATATAAATAAATGTTGATTGATTAATTGATTGATAAAAAAGGTGTCTATCCACTAAAATAAGCAAGAAAATATTTCAACAAAAGCCGATGAAAGAAATGCCTATAATTAGAAAAGAATCACATTCATTTTACTGCTTTATTAGTTAGAATGAGAGATGCATCACAAAAATATTTTCATTTTTTTCTTTTTAATTTAGCAGCAGGAGTGTCCTCAGTTTTTTCAGGGGTTTTATTTTACATTCAGTTTCTTCATCGATTTAGCTGAGCACATTTTTTGGAGAAAACCAGAAGTTTTTCCTTTTTAGAATCAAATGCCTGCAATGGAGGCGGTGGACGCAATTGTGTTTCTGTCAACTTCACGCCATTTGAAAGCTTTCAATATATTGCGACCTTTTTTAAAAGTTGACAAAACTTTATTATATCTGTGCAATACTTCTGGATTTTTAGCTGTAAAAAGAGAAAAACATAATTAGAATATAATCCACACTGTAATGGTACTGCTAAATTCAATTGTAGCTTCTTATGACAAGATGGTGTCTGTATAGGATCTGTAGTGTGCTAAAACTAAACAGAGTTAAAAGGAAGACTTGTAGAATAATATTAAAGAAACCTGTTTTCATATGTAGTAACATGGGGGAGCCAATCACAGGCAGAGTACCATTCATAAAAAAACAAACACAGTCATAAAGGAACGGATAAAGAAGAGCAAAACGCTGTAACCAGTACATGTGGGCAGAAAACTAGAATACCAGTAGGAAAATCAAAACTGACATGGGAGCCACACACAAACTTCACACAGTGACCATGTACAGTATTGGGATCCTCAACACTATTTAATTTGCTGCCCATACACAAATATGTTCTTGTTATTTATCGTAAACAAGAAATAATTCATTTTGGACAAACTGTGATCCATTTAAGCCTCTATTTCTATACTCATTGTCCGTCCATCCATCCACATCTGTGCTGTCTTCATATCATCGGTCTAACGTATGATTTTTAGGAGCCACAGTCTCCCTTAGTTTAACAGCAGTGCCAACCACTGAACCTCCATGCTGCCCCAATGAAAAAGTAGTTAGAAAAAGCATTGAAAGACTGAATATATATCATGTTAGTAGATAATATTCTACAAATTACATTTTAAAACATCTCTGCCTTTTTAGCTTTGACATATTTCTCTTTTATTTTCTTTGATTTTCTTCTGCTTCAAGCTTTCTGAAGAAGTGTCCAATGATAAGCTGCTAGATGACACATTCGAAAATTCTGAACCATCATCAGAGACAGAATTTTCAGGTGATACCGGAGTTCTTCATTTGCTTGCTTTATTTTAATATCCCACACCTTTCAAGATGAAATTAAAATATTATTACTAAGCTGAATTAGCTAAGGCTAATATTTTAGAAATAAAGTCTGCCTCAAATATTTTAGCACTCAGCCACTAGCAGGAAGCACAAAGATCTTGACAACTGCAATGTTTCTTATATCTCTAAAAAACTGCTCAATAATTTAGAAAGAAATCCCCCACCATTAAAATTCCAATCACTAATATGAAAGTCTTATTTCTAGGAAATGTTCCAAACTCAATGACAATTGTGAATCGCTAAGCACACCTCATACAACTAAATAACAATAAACTCAACAAATCAGTGTGTATCAATTTTACTCAGATTGTCTAAGAAACATAAAAAATGTCTAAATGTATAAATAAAAAACAAAGTATTCTTTGATGGTTGATCTTCAGAATCCAGAATCTGCTGCACCTACTAAGTTCTGGTTGCACAATTCCGTACTGATAAGAAACGAGAGTCAAAGTGAATTTTACCTTTCGAAGATGAAATCTCTCATTTTGTTGTCCAGCTCTCTCTTGTGATTTATTATTTTTGTCATTTTTAACTTGCAGATTTTCTCAAAAAAGTATTTTCTCATTTTTGAACACATTCATTTTTGATGCAGAGACTGGAGAATCGCATGTGAACAAATCAGAGGACCCTAGCAAAAGAAAGGAGAAGTCTTTGGTTACTCCTGGTCAAATCTGTCCACCAATAACAGGAACAGAGGAGAAACTAATTTTAGACTGGGCACCAGTCACACACACACACACACACGTAACACACATATTTGTAATGAGGGGTGGAGGAATGCTGCCATAAGGGGAACAGATAGAAATAAACGTAAAATGGATGGAGCCCAGCCTGACATTTAAATGAAAAGCCTGGATCTGTGAGGGAGCAGCACTAGCCACTGTGCCACTGTGACTGAATATTATTACAAGTGAAAAAGCTACAACATCCAAATTCACTAAAATGTATATGTTTTTCCACATTTTAAATTATAGAAGGAACCAAAATTGCATGTGTATTTCTACTTCTGCAGCATCTTCTCATAATGACCATTAGTTTATGGTGGGTGTAATGCCTTGAAGTGCATCTGTAGCTTTGTACCATTTAAAAAAGTATTGTATATTGAAAACATTTTCATTCACCTGTAATGTTTAAAATAAAGCAACTACAATCAAACAATCCGTTTTTATTCCAGCTGCACTCGTGCAGAACAATTAAAACAATAAAGCTGCTATTTAGGCTCAAGTTTCAAAAACAAGAAAAGTAAGAAAACTAACACTGCATGTTTATAAGCTTAAGAAATATTGTGAGAAAGTACAGACTTTGGATTTCTGTTCACTATAGCCCTGATATATAAAAATGTTTATCTATTTTATTTTCAAATAATTGAAAGTACAAAAAAAAGTCATAAAGCTTAAATATTATGTAAGCATTAATGAAAGAAACAGGACAAATAATGTCCATACATCTAAAATTAACTCAGTTGGAACAAAACTTCTTTTTAAAATTCATACTTACCTTTGGTGTTGTCTTGCCTTTGCTGTTTGGGAGTTGGGATGTCTGAACTGCCTGTGGAACGTTTTTAGGAACAAACATTGATTTTTACATTAACATTAAAATAAATAACATGCTAACTACTAGCATACAGAAAATGCATACACATACACTCTGTATGTTATATTTATATTAATACACACATGCAAACAGAGAGCATTATTTGTAAACCTAATGTCTACAGATACCGAGACAAACTCTAAGGTAAAGACTTGTTTAAATGAATAAGATAACACCAAGATTACTTCAAAATATTACATGAAATTTTAAAAACTCTTCATAAAGAAAAATGTGACCCATATGCTTTGTTACAAATACAAAACTCGTCGTTATATACCTACTTGTTTTACAAGACGTCATCTCTGTTGAGTTCTGCTTCGAGTTCCAATTGTTTTATAAGAATTTCCATGTTTTGATGTGTCTTCATCCAAGCCTCCTCTTGAATTGCAAAGATAAATTTTAACAAATTAGGTTAGAGATCAATGCACACAAGAAACACGAAACGTGAATGTAGAAAAACGTACTTTATTCATGTAATAGCCCGGTTTTAAACACGTCAAACGATATACCACATAGTGCTTTTGTGTTCATTTATTTCTGTGAACGTTAGAAAATCTCCAAAACTAACAACACAAGCAATATATCACAGTTTCAACAAAAGCCAATTTCTCACTTTGCAATTCTGTAATCTTACTTTTCAGCGGTGTACACGCTGTACACTCGTGTTGTATCCTTGATTGGAGTCGAACCTGCATGAAAAATGAAGTTTAAAAAAAATAATGCTTCTTGGTTTTTTTTTTTTTTTTGTCACATATATAAAACCAACTCTTATTACTGCATATTGCATTCTAAACTTCTAAATTGTATTTATTTAGAAAAATATATATTTTTAACTGACTGTATAGATTTTCCCATGGACTAAAACTTTGGCAAATCGATACGATGGCCGACGGTGTGACGGCAAGTTCTGCTGCTCTAAGTAAAATGACCAGAATAATCAGAATGGTTTACGGAAAACCTGCACACCGGCTTCATAAGAAGGGTCAGGTTTTAGGAGGTGAAGGAGAGTTTGTCATCATTGAAGAAAGCAAGTTCAGACAGAAACGTAAAATAAGAAATATACTAACAATTACATTGTCTAAAGAAGTACGTAATGTTTCTCTGACAGAAGCAAGACAATGAAGTAATTAGTGTTGCTAATGCCTTACAGTTTCCAGGGTTTACATGTCCTCCCGTGTTTAGTACGTTGTTAGCTATAAATTGACAAAGTATCTGCTCATGGTAGGTGTGTGGATGTGGTTGCTGGTGCCCCGTCCTCAGTTTGTTCTGCCCTGTGATCAGTCATCTTTGAATTACCATTCACACCACATAACTCTGATCTGAATAAATGGCCTCGAAAAACCTGGAAACTGTACGGATTATTATACCAGAGCATAAACTGACCTATGAACTTATTAAGTCATGTACTTACAGTGCTTTGTCTAGCTTTCTGCTTGTCTTATTTTAGGGCATTTTAGGCTAAATATTAAACTTGTGTTCTTTATTAAAAGTTTTTAAACATTAAATGTATTTTTTATTAAGCACTCTTAAATTAATCTGTGTTTCAGTATGATAGAGGTAGATTTACTTCAACATAGCAGAGAAGAACTGGGTGTTTGGCATGTTAGGCATCTCTTGTAAGAAGAGAAAAACCGTTTTTTGATCAATAGAAGACAAAACACGTAGATAGAAGGGAAGTTCTGGAAGCACAGCCATTAGTGACGAGTGGTCAGCCTACAAGAATATTTCACAAACTCTTGGATATCAACATTAATCTGTGAATCATCAACAGTGTTTTGTTCATGCGGATTCTGCTGCAGATACCCAATATTTAGAAAGGCTTGGGGCATCCGTAAAACTCAGATATGGAGTCTTAGAGGAAACAGAACAGAGGAGCTCTTTAAAGACCATTTTAGTGGAAAAGACCCCCTTGGTAGGCTGCTGAAAGACAGCAAAAGAATGTGTCCTGTTTAGATATAATAAAGAACATGTTTATATTGTTTGAATACTGTATTAAATCCATTTGTAGAATTATTAATTAGCTGAATAACTTAAAATTGGTTGCTTTATTATTAAAAACTCCTATATCTGCAGTTTCATGAGTACAATGTACTGTATAATAATATTTATGTGGATTTTTTCCTAATGTTCTATGATTTTGATGAAATGTTTTTTTGCACATAAGGCAAAGATTTTTACACTTTCTAAAAATAAATACGCTTAGCATCAATATTTATGTTAAACAAAACTATGTAATAAATTGTCACAGTATGAAGATATTTTCTTTTATCGACAAACAGGGTGCTGCAGTGTTTACATATTTTTGAAGGAATACCAGTAATAAAAGATACTGTTTTGCATATTTCTATTGTGGCTTTACTATTTTGACAGACAGTAATTAAGCGTGTTGTTGCATGTGTTATTAACATGGTGTGGTAGAAATTAAATGGGAAATATATTAAAGAAAGAAATCTTGTCCTAAACTAGGACCTCTTGGAGTCAGGAAACTGTCTTCCATTTTGAAATGCCATCATCAGTCACCTCAATTCCACTTAATAACTGTCCAGTTTTGCTAAAATTATCAGAAGCTAAAAAGATGCCCCTGCCTTAAATACTGGAAATCTGTTTGAGGTTTGTTGTCCCATGAAGAAAGAAATTAACAAAGAAATGACTGTCATTGTTTAACCCACTTTACAGGTTGTGAAGGACAGCCAGGTCCCATGCCCGGCAGGGATGCCCCTGCTGCTGGACGAATCTTCAGCTCCACCCGGAGGTGCAACTAGGACCAGGTGGTCAAGCACCTGGAACACTCAGGGAGCCAGGGTCAGGAGGAGGATGACTACACTTGTGGAGGAGTGGTGGTTAAAGGAAAGGTTGTTGCTGTGTGGTGGAATAGTGCTTGGGACTGTGTATTGCCTGTGGGTCACGGGGAAGACGTGCGCCCATGGGTGAAGAAAAATAAAGTCTGGTTGGTTTTATACGTGCCTCTGTGTCCTTCTGTGTCGGGTCAGGTGCCTATATAGCACCTTTTGTTACAAGGTTCACAGGGATTCTGTAGTCTATCTTATCCAGCATAAGGCAGGAACAAACCCTGGACGAGGCACCAGTTTGTGGGCCAATTTAGCATCAACAATCCACCAAACCTGCATGTCTTTGGACTGTGGGTGGACCCCAGAACACTTGGAGAAAACCCACTCAGACGTGAGGAGAACATGCAAAGTCCACAAAGGAATGACCGAGAATGTGAATACTGGTCTCTTTACTGGGAGGCAGCAGCGCTACAACTTCATCATCATGTTTCCCAATCAATAAATGTTTGAATGAACAATGGAGCTGCAGTGATTAAAATACAGTAAATCCATCATAAAAAATTGCATTGTTAGTTTTTATCCCCTCCATTGGGTTTAAAACAATTATTTGGGCCAAAGAATTGAGCATAATAAATAAAAAAAGGTTCATTCCAGCTAGGATTTGATTCTTATCTCCTGGAGCTGTGAGGCAGCAGCACAAATCAGTATGCTGCTATGCCACCCCAAAATACCTTGAGCATATTATAATATATATATTGTAAAGACACCTAAATAGAATAATGTAATAATGTGCTTAATATGACCTTGTGGCAGACGGCTGGCAGCTCATCCCAGTAGGGACGCCCCTGTGATGGAAGGAAGCTGAAGAAAAATCTAATTCTCCATCCGACGCGGAAGTGCTGACGAGTAACACGGATGGAAGGAAAGAAGCACTTCCGGGTCGAGGATTATATAAAGGACTAATGGAGACCCAGCAAGCAAGCCGGAGTTGGGAGGAGTGTGACGGAGCGTACTGGGAGGTGTAGTGGAGAGAAGAATTGTTTATTATTGATGTAACTGGGTTTATTGTGGCTGTGGTGCTTTGAAGGCACAATTCAAGAAGGCAAAAGAAATTCAAATACTTCTTGGTGTCGTCAGTGTCTGTGTGCCGGGTTAAGTGCTGGTGTAGCGCCATCTAGTGTTACAACCTAAAATGTAAAACATGTAACTACAAATTTCTATTAAATATTTTATAATATATACCTAAGTTCATAAACAGATTTTCAGGCCAATGTTTTACAAGTAAATGAGTAATATTTAATAACCTCATATATAAAATAAATTATAAGATGTGTTATAAAGTGCCTTTTGCATGATATAAAACAAACTAAAATAACAACAGCAGAATTCAAGACGCTTATTGTGTATAGTAATTGGTTATTACTGTTAATAACATAATGGATAAAGTGCTTACACACTGTTAATAGCTGCTTATAAAGGACATCTAAACTAAAGTGTTACCCTGCATACTTTGTGGAGTGTTGTGCTTCTGAAATCATCATTGTATATGTCAGGCACTGGTGTTGGCAGTTGGCACTGTCGGGCACAGGTGTTGGCAGTTTGAATTTTATGTCATATGCCATTTGTAAATAGAAAGTGCTTTATGAAATGTACAGTACAGTACAGTCGTGGCTTATTGTGTAAATGTTTAAAGTTTCTCCCACATTTAACACAAAGGGATAGCTTAGAATTCCTAACTGAACTTCATGTATGTTTCTGAACTTGAGAAATAAATCATTTTTTAAAGATGTTGTCCTTTGTTGCTGTATTGTCGATACTTTATATGCTGTTGTTTTTCTAGTATTTGACATTTGTTGACCTTTATGTGCTACGAAAAAGCTGTGCAGAGCTTCATCAGCCATTGCATTGAAATTTTCACCTAATTGTCAAAACAGTAAATCCCTTTTCCATCTGACTTTTAAACAAAAAACTTGGAACAGCAGCACTTCTTAGGCCAAAGTAAACCTGTAGAAAATTATCATCAGACAAGAAATTTGTGTAGTTGAGTAAGACCATTATTACCTTGAAGGTAATCTTAGGAAACTGGACTGCAGTGTTGCATGACGGCCTAAAATATTTTACAAATAACTTTTCTGTCTAAAAGCCAAAGGAATGCGTCTTCTTGTAATCAAATAAGAGAAGGTTCTGGAAATGTTTGAGGTTTTCTAAGAGATTTAAAAGGGAAAAGACACCTGAAGGAGTAAAAAAGAGTGAAACGTTTCTGAGAAACTAAACATTAAGTCAAAAACTTAAGACAAAAAAGACAGGTGGAGAGTGGCTTTTAGAGTTTATTGTAACTATTTTTAGGTAGGAACAGATTTCTTTTATGGATACATTTGTTAGGTGTTTGTAATTTTGTATTATTAATTAGAACTGTTTATGAGAAATTATTTATAGAAATTTCTTTATAATTTTTTTATGTTGAAATAAATATTGATTGTAATGGATTCAAAAGGAAAATCAGGTTACTTCATAAGTGGATACAAATACAATCCCATTTGGGATCAATTAATAATATTCTTTGCATGGATGAAACTCCAAAGACATTTTATAGACTCAACTTAAAATTTGCCTCTTTCTGTTGGAAAGAAATGCAAAAAAAGGTTGCAAATAACTTTTTTGGATACTTTTGGATACGTGGATGTTTTGAAATCCAAATAAATGAGGTTATGGTTAAATCTAATTTCAATTAAAATGATTTATTGATGTATATTGGAATGTTTTGAATTAAAAAAGAAGCTTAGGAAGGATATGTATCCATTCAGGATCAGATTCCAAACATAAATCCATAGATTCTCTGTTTCCATATCACTTAATACAATCCCTCTTGAGTTGTCAGACACTTTTTTAAAATATGGTCTCTCGATGGAAAGATTCATTACCAGTGTCCTCTCTTCTAAATTGAGTTTCTTATACCCATTCCTATCGGGGTAACCCCATGATGTTCGTGATCAACTGAAACTCAAGCCACTTTCCTTCTGAATGCAGATTAATTCTCACTCCATTAGATTACAAAACCCTTTCAACTTTTATAAATGTGTCACGTCCCAATTTTTTATCCCATTACTCCTCTTCCTTAGGGTTAAAATCCTGTAATAGAGTTTTCCATTTGGGATTTTAAAAAGAATCCCCAAAACTGAGGAAACTGTACTAACTTATGTTTAGGGTTTTAATGTAGGGGTCTGTAATGAGTCTTTCAGATCAGGAGTATATGGTATATTTCCAAAATTAGGGCTTCGTAGTGGACATTTAGATTTAGAATTAGAGTTTTCTGATGTTTCCCTAAGAGCCAAAATATAGAACAACTAGCAGAATACCCGCGCTTCGCAGCGGAGAAGTAGTGTGTTAAAGAAGGTATGAAAAAGAAAAGGAAAAATTTAAAAAATAACGTAACATGATTGTTAATGTAATTGTTTTGTCATTGATATGAGTGTTGTTCCCATATCTATATATATCTATATATCTATATCTCTATCTATATATATATCTCTATCTATATATATATATATATATATATATATATATATATCAAAATAACCGCGCTTGGCAGCAGAGAAGTAGTGTGTTAAAGAAGGAAAGAGAAACAAAAGGAAACATTTTGAAAATAACGTAACATGATTGTCAATGTAATTGTTTTGTCACTGTTATGAGTGTCGCTGTGATATATATATATAGCAAAATAACTGCACTTCGCAGCGATGTCGTGTGTTAAAGAAGTTATGAAAAAGAAAAGGAAACATTTGAAAAATAATGTAACATGATTGTGAAAGTAATTGTTTTGTGTATTTGCCGGCAGCGTCACAAAGTTGTTTTCGTCTAGCTGCATTAGAAAATCTACCACGACATCTGACACGCCTCCTTTTTACTGTTTTCTCACAGCTTGGATTGCTGCCGTCATAATGGTTTTGAGTCTATATATATATATATATATCTTCATATCTTCATATCTATATAAATATATACATATGTATATACATTAGATATCTACATATACACATATATATATATATATATATCTATCTACATCATATATACACACACACACATATTATATATATATATAAATATATATATTATATATATATATATATAAAATGTAGATAGGTGTGTGTGTATATATATATATATATATATATACACATACATACAAACATACACACAGGTATATATATGTGTATATATATGTATGTGTCTATATGTGTGTGTATAGCTTTGGTCACTGAGTGCAAGGGAAAAATAATAAAATATAGTCTATTAGTTATTAAACAGTAAAACATTAACGTTTTAAGAAGTACAGGTACATTAAGCACTACTCGAGTGGTTGCGGGTAAACTACATTTTAAAGACGGTATAACAGAACAGGTAAGTAGTACTAACAGCAGCTAAAATGTATATGGATCATCTCTCGGTAGTTGATCCCTTTTGAAAGGCGCTACACGACGGCTGTGGTATAGAAATTACATTTTCTATGTGAACGTTCAAATTTCTGCCTCTGGTAATGTGCCTTAACGGTATTACCAGTAATTAAAGAAAAATTGTTTTGTGTCCTCTGCAGTGTTAAGAGAGAAAGGCTTTGGTTTGGGATAAAATGAAAAAAGGTGTAAAGAAAGGAAAGTTGCATTTTTCTTTTATATAGTATAGAGAGATGTGTTCGGTGACGTTATGATCGCCTTTTGGGGACAGTCGCGGTGGGTCTTGTGTAGACTGGTGAGACGTCTCTGCCATTAATCGGCTTTGATGGCACTGTCAGTCCTTCACTCGTGTGCGTGTCTTCATAATCCGAGCTGAGGACTATATAATCGTATACGTGCGAAAGAAAGTGTGAATCGCCTTAATATTATTTTGCCGTGGTGTAGAAAAGGGGTCCCGTGTTTGCAATTTTCTGGGCTATAGCTCAGGGGGAGGATGAAAAAAATTAAAAGTGCTCACTTTGATTTAAGGCAGAAGCGCGCCGGCTGCTCGACTTTTGCTGGGAAGGAGACCCCAGTTTCTGTACACACGTTCCACAAATGAGACACACGGGTTTACCGGCAATGTCAGTAAACATATACTCGGCCTCCCATCAGTTTTTAAAGGCTCTATTTTCAGAATCAGCACGCCGGCTGCTCGACTTTTGCTGGGAAGGAGACCCCAGTTTCTGTACACACGTTCCACAAATGAGACACACGGGTTTACCGGCAATGTCAGTAAACATATACTCGGCCTCCCATCGGTTTTTAAAGGCTCTATTTTCAGAATCAACTTTTCTCTTCGGCATCGTGTGGGCTAGCTTCGCAATAATTTACAGTATCATAAGCTAGACTTGATTAACGTGTTAAGTGTTCGGCAAGG
>JANRMT010062791.1:194645073-194726343 GCA_026402145.1 Polypterus bichir lapradei
ACTCATGACAATGACAAAACAATTATATTGTCAATCATGTTACGTTATTATTAAAATGTTTCCTTTTCTTTTTCATAACTTCTTTAACACACTACTTCTCCGCTGCGAAGCGCGGGTATTGCTAGTAATAATAATAATAATAGGAGAAAAAACAGTGAAAAATATACAGTATGAAAGAATAAGTGGCTCAGGTTGTACAATATTACAACTGTGATGCAAGTTTACAGTGAGGTGATTGTACTTACAAGTACTAACAGTTCTACCTCGGAGCACTTGATGGACTGATAAAGTGCATTTAGAGCTCTTGGGATGAAACTGTTTCAGAACCACAAGGTCCATACAGGAAAGGCTCTGAAGAGTTTGCAGAATGGGTGAAGTTCAAATGGACTGTGCACATGGCTGAGGAAGCGTGTGCTAGAAGCTCTATCACGATATTTCTCCCCTCTCTTGACACAATCTGCGGTAGACCTTTCCAATCAGCTGCTGTAGAGCTGTGATTCCACACTCAGATACAATGTGTTAAATATTCTGAGTGATGCACTGACAGTGACAACGCTAAAGCAGCTATGATATTTGGAATAGTTTGGCCATTCTGTGCATCATTAAATGGTTACGGGTTGATTACAATCAGATGCCTTAAACTAATAAACGATATGCAGTTAATTTCAGTATATTTAATAAAGCAGCGTTAGGGATGACAATCTAAAAAATAAAGGGAAACCAAACAGGAACAGTAGCACTGCTTTGACACTGGGTGCTGCCAGTTTGCAAAACCGAGCAGAGAACTTGAATGAAAATGTGCATGGCTTTATGCCAAGTTTAGTTTTTATACATCATGATATGAGCACGGAAATGGGCATACACAACATTTTTGTGTGTACGCACTGTTTATACATGAGGCCCCTGGTATCCAAATGAGGCAGTTTATTGGAAAAGACAGGTTTTGCAATTACAATTTTACCTCTTGACATATAAGTAAATGAAACAGGTTCTCTTTAAATTGCGACATTAATATGAACATGGAGAGATGGCCAATTAAATTTTAGTCCAACAATTCCACAAGCAGGAAGTCCATAAAGCAATAACAGCAATTAACAACACAAACAGAGATAAAATTATTGACCATTAAAATGTAATTTACACATTTAGAGAGGACTATAAGTCCTTCTATTCTTCTCAGCTTAAAGACAATAAGACCTATTATAATAAGTTTCTTGATTCATTACAGATACAACAGCTAAATATTTTAAGTGCTACAGAACTGGATAAACCTCTGAAACTTTCAGAATAACTAGATGCTATAAACTCATCCTCCCCCACCATCGAAGCCTACTCACCACCAGGTGGTGATCAGTTGACAGCTCCGCCCCTCTCTTCACCCGAGTGTCCAAATCATGTGGCCGCAGGTCTGACGACTACGACCACAAAGTTGATCATCGAACTGAGTCCTAGGGTGTCCTGGTGCCAAGTGCACATATGGACACCCCTATGCTTGAACATGGTGTTCATTATGGACGATCCGTGATGAGCACAGAAGTCCAATAACAAAACACTCGGGTGAACTCGGGTTCAGATCGGGGGGGCCATTCCTCACAATCACGCCCTTCTAGGTCTCACTGTCACTGCCCACGTAAGCATTGAATTCTCCCAGCAGTACGAGGGAGTCCCCAGAAGGTATGCCCTATAACACCCCATCCAGGGACTCCAAAAAGGGTGGGTACTCCAGACTGCTGTTCGGTGCATGCACACAAACAACAGTTAGGAACCATCCCTCCACGCGAAGGCGGAGCGAGGCTACCCTCTCGTTCACTGGGGTAAATCCCAATGAATAGGCTCCAAGTCGGGAGGCTATAAGTATGCGCTCACACCTGCTTGGCACCTCTCACCGGTGGCAACTCCAGAGTGGTAGAGAGTCCAGCCCCTCTCAAGGAGATTGGCTCCTGAGTCCAAGCTGTGCGTCAAGGTGAGTCCAACTATATCTAGCCGGAACCTCTCGACCTCACGCACTAGCTCAGGCTCCTTCCCCTTCAGAGAGGTGACATTCCAAGTCCCAAGAGCCAGTTTCTGTAACTGAGGATCGGACCGCCAAGGACCCACCTTCGGCCACCACCCAAGTCACACTGCACCCGACCACCTTGGCCCCTACCATAGGTGGTGAGCCCATGGGAAGGGGGACCCACGTTGCCTCTTTGGGCTGTGCCCGGCCAAGCCCCATGGGTGCAGGCCTGGCCACCAGGTGCTCGCCATCGAGCCCCACCTAGCTCCAGAGGGGGGTCCCGGTGACCCGCGTCTGGGCGAGGGAAAACGCTGTCCAAATTTTTTATTCATCATAGAAGGTCTGCTGAACCGCTCTTTGTCTCATCCCTCACCTAGGACCAGTTTGCCTTGGGTGGCAAACAGGGCTCCTAGGATCCTTGGGACACGCTAACCCTGCCACCAGTTCCTCAAGGCTCTGGATTTTGTAGGACTGTCTTGCTTGACATGCCTCTGCAACAACATATGGACATCGGGGACAGTACCTCTGGATTGGCAGACCGGGGTGGTGGTCCCCCTCTTTAAGAAGGGGGACAGGAGGGTGTGTTCCCACTTCAGAGGGATCACACTTCTCAGCCTCCCTGGAAAAGTCTATTTGGGGGTTCTGGAGAGGAGGGTCCGTCGGATAGTCGAACCTTGGATTCAGGAGAAACAGTGTGGTTTTGAACAGTGTATTGAACAGTAGACCAGCTCTACATCCTTAGCAGTGTCCTGGAGAGTGAATGGGGGTTTGCACAACCAGTCTACATGTGTTTTGTGGACTTGGAAAAGGTGTTCGACCGTGTCCCTTGGGGAATCCTGTGGGGGTGCTCTGGGAGTATGGGGTACTGGACCCCCTGATAAGGGCTGTTCGTTCCCTGTACAACCGGTACCAGAGCTTGGTCCGCATTGTCGGCAGTAAGTTGAACCCGTTTCCAGTGAGAGTTGGACTCTGCCAGGGCTGCCCTTTGTCATCGATTCTGTTCATAACTTTTATGGACAGAATTTCTAGGCGCAGCCTAGTTGAGGGGGTCCAGTTTGGTGGACTCAGGATTGGGTCACTGCTTTTTGCAGATGATGTCATGTTTGCTTCATCAGGCCGTGATCTTCAGCTCTCTCTGAATCGGTTCACAGCTGAGTGCGAAGCGGACGGGATGGGAATCAGCACCTCCAATTCCAAGACCATAGTTCTAAGCCGGAAAAGGTGGAGTGCCCTCTCAGGGTTGGTGGTGAGATCCTGCCCCAAGTGGAGGGGTTCAAGTATCTCGGGGTCTTGTTCACGAGTGAGGGAAGAATGGAGCGTAAGATCGACAGGCGGATCGGTGCGGCTTCCGCAGTGATGCAGGCTTTACATCGGTCTGTCGTGAAAAAGGAGCTGAGCCATAAGGCAAAGCTCTCAATTTACCAGTCGATCTATGTTCCTACCCTCACCTATGGTCATGAGCTATGGGTAGTGACCGAAAGAATGAGATCACAAATACAAGCGGCTGAAATTAGTTTCCTCCACAGGGTGTCTGGGCTTTCCCTTAAAGATAGGGTGAGAAGCTCCGTCATCCGGTAGGGGCTCAGAGTAGGGTCGCTGCTCCTCCACATCGAGAGGAGTCAGATGAGGTGGATCTGGCATCTGATCAGGATGCTTCCGGACGCCTCCCTGGTGAGGTGTTCTAAGCACGTACAACCGGAAGGAGGCCCCGGGGAAGACCCAGGACACGCTGGAGGGACTATGTCTACTGGCTGGCCTGGGAATGCCTCGGGATTCTCCGAGGAGAGGGAAGTCTGGGCATCTCTGCTCAGGCTGCTGCCCCCGCGACCCGACCTCGGATAAGCAGAAGAGGATGGATGGATGGATGGATATAAACTCACTTCAAAGTTGGAAAGCAGCTGCCCCTGATGGCTACCCAGTGGAATCTTATTAAAAAATGTCAAAGAAGTTAACTTCACTATTATTAGCTGTGTTTATTGAAGCTCAAGACAAAAATAATTCTACCTTAAATATTTTGCCAAGCATTAATTACCATCTTTCCTAGGAAAAAAAGGATGCACAACAATGTGCATCATAGAGACAAATCTCTCTTCTGAAAAGCAATGTATACTCCAAAGTTCTAGCTAGACAGATTGAGAAAGTGCTAGTTTCTGTAATATCACAAAACCAAACAGGATTTATTAAAGGCAGATTAAATTCTAACCGTTGATGTTTGTTTAATATAATATACTCACCCATTAAATCTAATACTCCAGAGATCTTATCTTTAGATACAGATAAACATTTGATATGGAAGAATGGGACTACCTATTCACCACATCTCACAAATTTGGGTTTGGCCCAAATATGAGCATTGATCAAACTACTTTAAACTAGTCCAGAAAACTCAGTTTGTATTAACAACATTATTTCAGACAATTTCAAACTAGAACGTGGTACTTGGCAAGGATGCCACGTATCACCTTTGCTCTTTGCAATCACCATTAATCCGTTGGCTATATACTTGCGAAATACCTCAGAGATAAAGAAGATTCTCAGAGAAGGATTTGAACAGGAAATATCACTATATGCAGATGATACGGTACAGTATATATCTGACCCACAAAATTCTGTGCCAGCAGTCCTAAAAGGATTAGCAGATTTTCAAACGATATCTGAACTCAAAATCAAACTAGAATAAAAGTGTGCTTTTCCAGTGAATTCTCTAGCACGTAATATTAAAGTAGACATCTTCCCATATATCTGAGCAGATCAGTTTAAATATCTGGGGGTAAATATTACAAGTAAATATAACCCTCTTTTTCAAGAAAGTTATTGTCTGCATGGAAAAAATTAAGCAAGACATTAATAGATGGTCTATCCTCCAACTTACATTAGCTGGGAGAATCAACATTATTAAGATGATTATCCTTCCAAAGCTGCTCTTCCTATTTCAAAGCATCCCCATATACATTAACAATTTATTTTATTAGAAATTAGACTCAATTATGACTTCATTTATTTGGAATTAGAAAATACAATAACCTAACAGCAAAAGGGAGAATGGCACTACCTAGCTTTCAATTTTATTACTGGACAGCAAATATACAAGTTTAAAGACCACTACATTGACACAACTCGATGAATATACGCAAGCCTGTTCTGCAATAAAAATAAAATCTTCCAGTACTTCTTTATATTCCCTGCTCTGTGCCCCAATTAACACTAGAATTCATGAAGCCTATGAAAAAACATGTAAATTCTGCTCACCTTAAATTCCTTTGCACCTCTCCATTAGCGTCTTTTGTTTTGTAAATGTGTCTATCACTATAAGCAGCAAGCAGCCTGCTAAACCATCTCACACACTGCTGGTGCTCATCTCCGGCAAAAAAGGTCTCCCAGCCCAAGCCAAGGCTCCTGATCTGCAGGTGTCTGGAGTTGTATTGGGTAAATAATATATCATCATTTTGAATACATACATTTCATGTGTGTTCCATGTCTACAACGATCTGTGTAAATTGTAAGATGTAGTTGATGTAGTTGAACACATAACTAAAAAAGAAATGTTTTTTATATTTTAGTAATAATTGAAAAAATGAACACATGAAGTGCATAATGTGTGAAGACTGGAATCCAAATATCAAATAAACACTTTCACAAAAGATACAAGTATAGCAAAACAAGTGCGCTTTTAATCAAGAATATAACCATAGAAAAAAAAATTGGTTTAGAGGAGATCACTGTCATGATAGCTTTGTTGGCGCAGCTGTAAGAACTGCTGACTGGTAATCAAAAGGTTGCTGGTTCGATTCTGAGCACGCCCATTTTGAGTAGTGAGCTGCTCTTATTCTTACTATTATACAATAAAAACATACATTTGATTTGAGTCTACAACAGCCGGTGTAAATTTATGGCAAAAGCTACAGTTTCTTTTTATTCCGTTTTTTTCTCCTAGTGATGTTCACGCTTGCCCCGATCTGACACTGCTGTTTCCACATAAAGACGTTGTATAAAAGAGGTGAACTCGATGATGATGAGGGTTCTACATCGGATAAAGCGAACAGAAGCCCTTCCTGCAAGAAATGTCCAATAACACATAAGAACAACACAGTTGCACCAGATGTAAAGGTGAAAGATGGCACCGTTTGGATGCAGCAACAGGTTGGGCGTCATCCTGTAGGTAATGTGCCACACGCGTGTCCTTCAAACAAAAAGCAGCACTTAAAAAGCTCGCCAAGGTATCGTGCAAAGTCCCGTTTTTGATTATGTTTCCTGATGGTCTTTATATGAAAAACATTTACATGTTATTTATATAAAAGCCAGATCAAATGTTATTTACCTATTTACCTTGATTTGTTTACTTTTCTTCCTACAGCGTGAAGTCAAAAGTAGACTGCAGAGCTTCCTGTGTTTGATCGGCATGGGCATCTGAGTTTCTGGAGTAACATGAAGGAAAGAATGTCAGCAGTGTGGATGGCTCAAAATTTCACTTTGTTTGTCCAGAAGTGAAGGGCTAATTCAAGTCTGTAAGCGGCAAAGTACCCACCCATTGTATTAGAGCTGGGCTTTTGGGATGCAGCAGAGGACAGAACAACTCAGCTGAAAGGTACGGATTGTGGCATTCTGCCATTTATGACAGTCACAATTGTCTGTTAACTTATGAAGGATACAAGCTATGCAACTACATCCAAAGTACTGTGGGGATGAATGCATGGAATGGACTGAGTCAGGTTTACAAGTAACACAGCATTCACTCGTGGTAAGACACCTCATTACTGGGAAGTAGATGAGGGAAGGGCACCTCAGGGTGAGTCTATGATGTTTAACATTAGAACATTAGAACAGTCTACATGAGAACAGGCCAATCATCCCAACAAAGCTTGCCGGTCCCATCCACTTAATTCTTTTAAAAATATCAAGTTCAAATTTAAAGGTACCGAAAATCTTAATGTCTACTAATCTACTTGGTAGCTTTTTCCAAGTGTCTATGGTTCTCTGTGTAAACAATAATGTCCTAATGTTTGTGTGAAATTTACCCGTAAGAAGTTGTCATCGTTGAACTCATTTTAAAATGAATAAATACACTGCACTAATTCCCTTCAAATTTTAAATGCTTCTATCATTTCTCCTCTTCACCATCTTTTAATCTGAAAAGGCTCAGCTTTCTATCTTTCCTCACAACTCATCCCCTGCAGCACTGGAGTCACCCTAGTCGGTATAATCTGGAGATTTTTTAGATGTTTGTCCAAAATGTTGTTAATTTGGTGCACACCCAGAACATGTGGTCCAGTGAGGCTGGAGCTTGATTGCAATGTTTACAGATTGAATCTTGCCTTGGAAACTTTTTGGACAATTTCATATTAGATAAATTTGCTTGATAAAAATAATTTGAATGAATGAATGCTTTACACATGTGGAGCTTTGTGCATGGCTGCCTTCCACTCCTTACCTAGAATATTGAGAGATCCTTCTAATGTACTAAGGGGTCTTTGAAAGAAGAGGAGATTCCTTATCTCATAAGCATTTTGCAGAGTATCTTAGCATCATTATTCAGAAATGAAATTGGACTGTATGATATCCATTGTAATATGTACTTATTTTGTTAAGGAAAGACGGTAACTAATGTTCAGTGAAAAGTATGAGGTGGAATTTTATTGTCTCTAGCTTCTGTAAATGTTGCTAAAAAAAGGAAAACTAGCTGAGTTGTGAATTTTTTTTTATAACATTCAGCAGGGTAGCCATCAGGGCTTTCTCACTCTGAGGTAAGTTTATAGCATCTAGTAGTTCTAATAGTGTTGGAGGTTTATCCAATTCCTCTACATTAGAGTATTTATTTGTGGTATCTGTAATGCATCCAGAAAATGATTGTATCTTGTCTTCTTTAAACTCTATGTTTATATGGTGAATGCATTGAGAACTTCCTTTTTGCGGATTTGTTGAGCTAAAATCTTATTAGCTTTCTCACCATGTTGATGGTAACGGTGTCTTGATTTAAAAATGACTTATTCAGTTTCTTTAGTTTTTAAGAGGTTGAGTTCTAAATGCAGAGCCTATCTTTTCCTATGAAGTGCCTGACTTGGAAACTTGGAATGTTCTTGATTTATTTTAGTAATTTTACTGATAACATCTAATTTTTCTGAAAGTGTCAGAGGTTTATCCAGTTCCTCAGCACTAAGAGAATCTAGATAACATATTTGTAATGAATCAAGAAGCACATTAGATTGTGTCTTATCATCTTCACACACGTATTTTTGAGCATGCCCTTGTCGATCAAACACAGGAAGCTCTGCAATTAACTTAGATTGTTGTAGACACGGAACACACATGAAATGCATGTGTTTCAAATCTTCTTTTCTTCTTCTTCATTCAGCTTCTCCCGTTAGGGGTCGCCACAGTGGATCATCTTCTTCCATATCTTTCTGTCCTCTGCATCTTGTTCTGTTACACCCATCATCTGCATGTCCTCTCTCACTACATTCATAAACCTTCCCTTAGGCCTTCCTCTTTATCTCTTGTCTGGCAGATCTATCCTTAGCATCCTTCTCTCAATATACTCAGCATCTCTCCAACACAATCTCGCTTCTCTGACTTTGTCTCCCACCCGTCCAATTTGAGCTGGCCCTCTAATGTCCTCACTTCTAATCCTATCCATCCTTGTCACACCCATTGCAAATCTTAGTATCTTTAAGTCTTCTACCTCCAGCTTTCTGGTCAGTGCCACCGTCTCCAACCCATATAACATAGCTGATCTCACTACCGTCCTGTAGATCTTCCCTTTCACTCTTGCTGATATCTGTCTGTCACAAATCACTCCTGACACTGTTCTCCACCCATTCCATCCTGCTTGCACTCTTTTTCACCTCTCTTCCACAATCCCCATTACTCTGTACTGTTGATCCCAAGTATTTTAACTCATCCACCTTCACCAGCTCTACTCCCCTCATCCTCAGCATTCCACTGACCTCCCTTTCATATACACACATGTATTCTGTCTTGTTCCTACTGACCTTCATTGCTCGCCTCTCTAGAGCATATCTCCACCTCTCTAGGGTCTCCTCAACCTGTGCCATGCTATCGCTACAGATCACAATGTCATCAGCAAACATCATAGTCCACGGGTACTCGTGTCTAATCTTGTCTGTCAACCTGTCCATCACCACTGCAAATAAGGAAGGGCTCAGAGCCGATCCTTGATGTAATCCCATCTCCACCTTGAAGGCATCCATCACTCCTACCACAGACCTCACCAGTGTCACACTTCCTTTGTACATATCCTGTACAACTCTTACATTCTTCTCTGCCACCCCGACTTTCTCATAAAATACCACAACACATCTCGAGGCACCCTGTCTTATATGCTTTCTCCAGGTCAACAAAGATACACTGCAAGTCCTTCTGGCCTTCTCTATACTTCTCTATCAGCACCCTCACAGCAAACATCGCATCTGTGGTGCTCTTTCTTGGCATGAAACCATACTGCTGCTGCTCACTAATCATCACCTCACTTCTTAACCTAGCTTCCACTACTCTTTCCCATAACTTCATACTGTGGCTTATCAATTTTATGCCCCTGTAGTTACAACAGTCCTGCACATCCCCCTTATTCTTAAATATCGGCACCAGTACACTTCTTCTCCATTCCTCAGGCATCCTATCACTTTCCATGATTCCATTAAACAATCTGGTTAAAAACTCCACTGCCATCTCTCCTAAACAACTTAATGCTTCCACAGGTATGTCACCTGGACCAATGGCTTTTCTATTCTTCATCCTCTTCATAGTTGTCCTCAGTTCCTCCTTTCTAATCTGTTGCATTTTCTGATTCACTATCTCCACGTCATCCAACCTCTTCTCTCTCTCGTTCTCTTCATTCATCATCCAATCAAAGTGCTCTTTCCATCTGCTCAACACACTCTCCTCGCTTGTGAGTACGTTAACATCTATATCCTTTATCACCCTAACCTGCTACACATCTTTCCCAGCTCACTCTCTCTGTCTAGCCAATTGGTACAGATCCTTTTCTCCCTCCTTAGTGTCCAAACTCTCATACAACTCATCATATGCCTTTTCTTTAGCTTTCGTCACCTCTCTCTTCACCTTGTGCCTTATCGCCTTGTACTCTTGTCTACTTTCTGTATCTCCTTGACTATCCCACTTCTTCTTTGGCATTCTCTTCCTCTATATACTCTCCAGTACTTCCCCATTCCACCACCAGGTTTCCTTTTCCTCCTTCTGTCCAGATGTTACGCCAAGCACCCTTCTTGCTGTCACCCTTACTACATCTGCTGTAGTTTCACAAGTGTCTGGTAGTTCTTCATTGCCACCCAGTGCCTGTTTAACCTTTTCCCTAAACTAAACCTTGTAGTCTTTCTTTTCAACTTCCACCATTTGATCCTTGGCTCTGCCCTCACTCTTTTCCTCTTCTTGATCTTCAACATCATCCTACAGACTATCATCCTATGCTGCTTAACTACACTTTCCCCTGCCACCACTTTGCAGTCTTCAGTCTCCTTCAGATTGACTCTTCTGCATAGGATGTAATCTACCTGTGTGCATTTTCCTCCACTCTTGTACGTAACCCTTTGTCCCTCCCTCTTCTTAAAATACGTATTTACCACAGACATATCCATCCTTTTGGAAAAATCCACTATCCTCTGACCTTCTTCATTCCTCTCCTTAACACCACACCTACCCATTACCTCCTCATCTCCTATGTTCCCTTCACCAACATGTCCATTGAAATCCTTTTCAGTCACCACTTTCTGTCCCTTGGGTACACTGTCCACGACTTCATCCAACTCAATTCAAAAATCTTCTTTCTCATCCATTGCACACCCAACTTGTGGTGCATATGCACTAACAACATTCATTATCACACCTCCAATTTCCAGCTTCATAATCATTACTCTGTCTGACACTCTTTTCACTCCAAAACACTCATGACATACTGTTCCTTCAGAATAACCCCTACTCCATTTCTCCTCCTATCCACACCATGATAAAGCTATTTGAATCTACCTCCGATTCACCTAGCCTTACTCCCCTTCCATTTAGTCTCTTGCACGCACAATATATCAACCTTCCTTCTCTCCATCATATCTGCTAACTCTCTCCCCTTACAAGTCATACTGCAAACATTCAAAGTTCCTACCCTCAGTTCCAACCTCTTTACCTTCCTCCTCACCCTCCCACTTCTTCTCCTTCTTCTTCTTCTTCTTCTTCTTCAGACAACAGTAGCCCAGTTTCTGTCAGAACGCTGTTGGCGAACAGTACTGGTGGCGGTCAATGTTAACCTGGGGTTTGACAGATATGGTATGGAAATTTGTATTGTTATCTGCATATTGATTTGGCAAAATTTTATACCGGATGCCCTTCCTGATGTAACCCTCCCCATTTATCTGGGCATGGGACCGACACGAAAAAACACACTGGTTTGTGCATCTCCTATGCCTGGGTTATGTGTTCCAAATAACAATATAGTATTTATAAAAGGTGTAATTTTGCTTGACTTCTCACTCTATACAACTCTAAGCAACAGACACGCAGGTAAACAAACTTGAGCTGAGAAAACTGTGTGGCAGTGGTGGGATGTGATAGCAGGCTGCTTACTGATTATCGACACATTTACAATACAAAAGGCGCTGACGGAGACGTGTGAAGGGATTTAAGGTGGGACGGATATTCGTAGGCTTTGGTAATTCTAGTGTTGAACAGAGTAGAATATAAGGACTTATATTGTGCTCTATATATGTAAGTTAATTTTTTATGGTCAAAAATGTTGTCTGCATTGTTAATTGCTATTATTGACTTACATACTTCCTGCTTGTAGATTTGTTAGGCTAAGATTTTATTGTCTTTCTCTCCATGTTTCTAGTAATGATGTTGTGATTTAAAGACAAGCTGTTCCATTTCTTTAGAAGTCAAAAGGTTAAATTGTGATTCAAAGCCTGCTTTTCCCTATAGAGTGAATCATTTGGAGAACTAGCATATTCTAGATCTATTTTGTAATTTCACAGATTAACTCAGATGGCTTCTTGGTTTCCAATTTATTTTTGTGAGAAATCTGTGAAATAATCTGTCCTCTGAAGAATACCTTCAGAGATTCCCAGAGTATAAGTGCTGAGATGCATTTGTATCAAAGAAATAATCAGTTTGCTTGGATATGAATTCTGTATAGTCCTCATCAGCTAATGACTGGGGTTTAATACGCCAACTATGAGATGAGTGTGTAGAACACAGTAAATGACCTTAAATGGTCCATGATCAAAGGGGATGGTCAGAGATAACAATAGTGTCATACTTAAAAGATTTGATAGTGGGCAAGAAATGACTGTCAATGAGGAAATCATTCTTGAGTTACTTAGATATACAAGTGAGAAGAAGGAGTAATTTTGTGAGTATTCAGATTAGGGATAGATGGAAATACATTTTTGAAGAGAGCTCTATCATCCATGTTAGTTGCATAGATATTAATCAAAATCATTTTAGTATTAAATTTCATGCCACCCTTATAAATCGCTCTTCAGAATCAGACATTAGATCAGACACTACAATGGAATATTTCTGTGTATTAAGATTCCCAGACCCTTGGTTTTCTTTGTATAGCTGGAGTGAAAAATTTGGCCAGAGCACTCTCTTTGCAATTAAAACTGGTCACTGCTTAATAAATACTATCTTGGCATTTAGACTTCAGTGTTAAAGTACTCTTGTTTCCGATGGGAGTGTTAGCTCCTTGGAAATATGTTCTTTTATACTGCGGCATTTTAATAAACCTGTATTTAAATAATTATAAATAATAATGGAAATATCCCTCTCTTCAGCAATAGGCGGCAACAAACACACAGAAAAGACAGAATACTTAGCTTTGGTTTAATGGCGGCTTAAGTTGCAATACAGATGGGAGAAACTCGCAGAGTTCATTTCTCCGGGGATTTTTGGGGACCCGGTCATGTAGAAACTGCATTATTGTCACAACAGAGGAGGATTTTGGACCAATGTCTTCCATCCACACGGTTTCTCAAAGTTGGCAAGGCTCCAAGCTTCTTTTATATTGTTTCTACACTCCCAGGTTCCCATTACAATTCCAAACAAAGCAGACAATTTCGTGCTGACATCAAACAGTAGGTTCAAATAACACTCAGTCTTTTTTAGTGCTTACAACACAGCCTTCCAGCTGTCCCTGTCTGTCTTTATGCTTTGCTTGGCCCAGCAGTTCTGAATGTTGACACTCTATGTTAAATCTGGCTCAGCTCTGCATGGCGTGTTACACAGAAAAAGGAATGAAAAATACATTTAAAAAGATCTAAAACAGATACAGTGACACAACTCTTAATATTATAACAAACCTATTATAACAAACCACCCTTTGTCACTGGATCTGTGACAAAATAATTCCTGAGGATCTTATCCACAAAGCAAAAGGTACTCAGTCCCCCTTTACAATGTAAACAGCTCCTCAAGAATGCTAGTAAAGACATGGGGTGTAGTGCCGATCTAGCTCCTGCTTCACTCGTCTAATATACAAATGTAAGTAAATATTTGTAATGGTAAAAATGATAATAATAATAATTAATAGTACAATTGGATAAACAAGTACATTTAAAATAGTGTTACTAGATGGTGACCACTTAGTGAAAAAATTCCACCAGTGATGTGTAGATATCTCTTCAATTTCTTCTGCAGAGGCAATTACTTTGGTTTCATCAGTTTTCAATCTTACTAGTAGGTCCCTTGCTTTTTGTAACGTTACATTACATTATTGTTTAGCATGCTCTAAAATCGCTTAATATTTAGGTAGTTCTATCTCATAGACAAATTGTAAATGCAGGAATGGGTTAGCTTCTGCTTACCAATGTATATCCTCCCATGTAGTTAACATGTAGGTTCTTCCATAATAGTCATCTTGTATAGTACTAACATTGGTGCGACGGGATACCCCTGGGATGGTAGTGGGTACCATCACTCCAAGTGATGTTATTTATTGTCATTGCACATGCAGAAGTGGTATCAGTTTGAAACACTTCAGTGGAATTTACTGCTATTTGGCGCCAATAACAGTCACCAGCTAAAGGATGCAAACAGGGGTGTGGCAATGTACCCACCCTTTGACATACGAACCCTTCTTGCCAGCTATAACAAAAGGCAGGTTGAACAGTATTATTATTCAGATCTATCCATGTTCCGCCATGTTCCTCCTAGTAAAACAGATAAGACATTAAAACAGACACCAAACATTGTCCTCTTCAGCAGTGGTTGCTACCTGAAATACAGCTTGGCATATTGATTCCTCACACATGAAGGACTTTGGCTGCAACCACCAGTCTGATGGTAATTTTAATTCTTTTCTCCAGTGTTGGGGGTCTTTGAATCCCCAATCTGTCTTAAAATGTAAATACTGCTGTATAGCAATAATCTGTTTTAAATAGCAAGCTGATTCTTCATCTATGGCCCATTGGCTTTGCAAACCAGTCCATAAGGACTCATTTAACCACCCATGGTGAGTTTTCCATAAAATCAACTCCTTTATATGCGTGTCTGCCAACTCTGGCCCCCAATGAGCCAAAGTTTGCAAACTATTGGCTTGTTTTACACCAATAGATGATATTTTGTGATATATTGCTGCTATATCAGCAGTATTAAGAGACCCTAGACCTAAACCACCTACTCCTAAACCAGTTTCTATAGCTCCCCACATGTCTCGCTTTGGTCTTCGTTTCATTTCTACCTTATGAGGAGGCCATAAGGATTGTATGTTTCTACAATTATATGTTGCACCTGTACTGCGGAGTACTATATGTTCCCCACTTGGAAACTCATGACGTTTTAAATCAAACCCACTAACATTAATGTTGAGTGCTACAGCAATTATTTTATGTGCTATCCTACCTTTTTTGCAACCTTTCATTTGTCTAAGTAATGTTGCATCAAATGGATAACCATTCCCTCTCCTAGTCTTATGAATTTCCCATAACATTACTGGTACCTTAACATTTGTTGTTGCTTCCTTTTTAAACACATATAATATTACAGTATTCTCGAGTGTTGATATTGCAGTCAACTGTTGCCCCCCTTCAAGTGTCCAACATGATAGTCCAGCAGAATCAGGTTTACAGCTCATCATAGCCAACCAGACAGATACGTTATTATGCACAGTCAAAATTATTTCAGTATGCTCATAGGTCATCACAGGGAAAGGTAACAGTTCAGGATATTCCAGTTTCATGGGAAATGGAGCCGTAGATGTCTTGTCTTGTAACTGCCAGGTACAGTTCTTGGTAAGTGTGAAGTTCAAGGTCACATACTTTTCCGTTCTTGGTGTATCAGCAGCCCAAAAGACTTTATTATAGGGGGTGCATCGACTCCATCCGGTCCATAAACCATCTGTCCCGATTATTCCACACGTGAGGATAATTTGTGTAAGGGAAAGCAGAGGGGCAAATGAGAGCCCGTTAAAAGAACCATTCTAGTGTCTCCTGGTCCTGCAGCTATTATTTCTCCTGCCCTAGGCTTTTGCCCTGGAGTTAAAACCCATACCTTCCCTCCAATTTCTCCTTTAAACTGTTCAATACTGAATAAAACAGGTGTGACTTTTTCTATGTGCAATTTACATATGGCCTGTCCTTCAGCTATGTGTATGTCTTTACTGCCTTGATTTTCTAAAACTAAATACCATTCATTTAAACAGATCTCTACTGTCTCTGTTAAGCAGGCATCTGTTACAAGCATTTCAACATTTATTCTCACCTCCCATTCCTTTGGCCACTGACCTGTTATTCCCAAGCTGAGTCTTTCTGAGGAGTTTAACTTGATTGTAAGTGATTTAGGTGCCCTAACCAATAACCCTGTGGGAGTTAATTCATTGTTTGCCAGTGGACTAATTGTTGTCAGGCGGAGGGCACACACAGGTGGCTCTCCTCCGACATTTTGATGTCTCATAAAAGGAGTGGACCCAGCCAACGGACGATTATTGAGATTAAATAAGGCTTGCTTTAAAACTTTAGTCCAGCCTTTAAGATGATTGTGCCCAGTTAGTTTTTTAACTTGTTCTTTCAACAGGCCATTCATTCTCTCAATAAGTCCTTTAGCCTGTGGGTGATACGGGATATGCAGAGTCCACTGAATGCCAGCTCCTTGAGCCCACTCTTGTACGTCTCTCCCAGCAAAGTGGCTTCCTTGATCACTTTGGATTTCTTCAGGCACTCCATATGCTTGGATTAAATGGCTCAGTCCATTAACACTAGAATTACCAAAGCCTAGGAAAAAACTCATAAATCCGTCCGACCTTAAATCCCTTTGCACTTCTCTGTCAGCATCTTTTGTCTTGTAAATGTGCCAATCAAGACACGCTGCAAGCAACCTACTATTCCATCCCCCCACCGCTGCAGAACAGCCACAAAGTTCTCCCTGTTCCAGACTTCATTATCTGGGAGTGAAGTGCTGGAGTTTTAGAATGGTAATAATAGTGTGTTCCGTTTCTACAATAATCTGTGTAACATTTTTTCATTTATTACTAAAATATGAAAGAAACGGAACACACACGAAATGCATCTTTTCCAAATAATGATCTATTATTTCCATTCTAAAACTCCCAGATAATGAAGGCTGGAACAGGGAGAACTTTGTGGTCATTCTGCGGCGGTGAAGGATGGAATAGTAGGCTGCTTGCTGTTTGTCTTGATTGGCACATTTACAAGACAAAAGACATTGACGGAGAAGTGCGAAGGGATTTAAAGTGGGCCGGATTTATGAGTTTTTTCATAGGCTTTGGTAATTCTAGTGTTAAGTGTAGCTTTCTGGTCAGCTCTTGTTGATGGATAAGCTTGTAACAGTCCAGAGTAAAAAAGTATCTACTGCAGTTAAAGCATATAGTAGTTTATTTTCTCGTGGCAGTGGCCCAATATAATCCACCTGCCAAATTTGTCCTGGTCCCATTCCTCTCTTCAGTTTACCAGTTGCCTTCTTCTGTAGGGGCCATTGTTTTACTTCTGTACATGTGGAGCAATTGTTCACTATTTGTTTAACAATATCCATAGTGACTGGTATACATCGTTGATGACACCATTGATATTTTTTCTGCTCCCATGTGTCCTGAAGTTTCATGAGCCCACCTTGCTAATGATATTAAGGAAGGCTCGATTACATTTACTTCAGCATAGTTGCACAGGTCTTCATTCTCTGGATAGGATTCTTCCAGGTTGATTTCTCGAACAGCAGCTATGAGATCAGCTTGTTGGTTATAAAGCCTCTCAAGGGATATCAGAGGGGCATGGGCATCAACATGACCAATGAGAGTTTCCCCTCTTGTGCCCATTGTCCAAAGCTGCTCCCACAGTTCTGTGCCACCCCAGAGTTCTCTCCCATGAATAGTCCAAGCAGCCCTTCTCCACATTGTTACCCAAACTGTTAGTCCTTGAAAAACTGCCCAGCTATCAGTATAAACAACAATGGGGAAGCTTTGATTTTCTGTTAATGCCATAGTGAAGGCAATAAGTTCAGCCCATTGGCTTGATTTACCTTCCCCCTGTTGCTTCAGGATGGTCTCAGTGTGAGGTTGATAAGCCACTGCTCTCCAAAGCCTTTTACCTCCTTCCATAGTTGCTGACCCGTCTGTGAACCAGCTGTTCTCCTGTTGCTCTGGTGTCAAATGACTGTATGCTGGTGCTTCTTTAAAGGGCGACTCCACTACAGGCAGAACAGATGGTATGTCCTCTGGATCCTCATAAATCACTGCTCCGGCCATAGTCCCTTGTAAGGCACTTGTGTCTTTGCCTTCAAAGTGTGCTCTTGCTTGCAAATACCATTTCCACTTGCATAAAGTTTGATTTTGGGCAGCGCCTGCTCTTGCGCCCAGACCATTATCTCTAACCCACCCAGCAATGGGCAAGTTAGTGCGTAGCTTTACCGGAGCAGGACCTGTCTGTCTCTCAGTGTGCAAAAGAGCCCAGTATGCTGTAAGAAGCTGCTTTTCAAGTGGTGTATATTTAGTCTGTGAGCCTGTTAGTTGTCGGCTCCAAAAGCCGATGGGAATACGTTTCTGGCTGTGCTTCTGCCATAAGCTCCACGTAGCAATATTGTTCTGTTCTGTGGCTTCCAGTTCAAAAGGCAAATTAGATTTTAAAGGTCCCAGTCCTTGGTGTTGGACTAAAGCTTCTTTAGCTGCCTCAAAAGCAACTTCTTGTTTTTCTGTCCATTCAAACTGTGCCTTTTTCTTGACAACATCATGTATAGGTCTTAAAATTAGTCCCAAATGTGGCACAAACGCTCTCCAAAAGCCCATTAAACCCACAAAAGATTGAGCTTCTTTTTTGTTAGTTGGTGCCTTTAATTTATACAAAGAGTCAATTACTTTTTGGGGCACTCGTTTTTCTGGTCCAAACCACATCATGCCTAGAAATTTAACTTCTCTGGCGGGTCCTTGGATTTTGTCTTTATTTATAGCCCATCCTCTGCTCTCCATGTGGGATATTAAAACTGGCAATGCATTTTTTACTGCTGCTTCATCCCCAGTTAACATTATATCATCCACATAATGGAAACATCGTACCTTTACCAAATCTGAGCAGGTAGCCAGATCTCTTGCTACAAGTCCATGGCACAACGTAGGGCTGTGTAGGTATCCCTGTGGCAGTACTTGAAAGGTGTACTGTCTGTCCTTCCAGGTAAATGCAAACTGATCTTGACTTTGGGTTGCGATTGGAATAGAGAAAAAGGAATTAGCCAGGTCAATAACAGCATGCCACTCTCCTGCATTAGCCATGATGTCCTCTATGATGGTCACAATATCAGGAAATGCAGCAGTCAATTGCGGTGCTTTAGCATTTAGACCTCTGTAATCGATGGTCATTCTCCATGAACCATCCGGTTTTCTGACTGGCCACACAGAATTGAAAGGGCTAACTGCAGGTCGAATAATTCCTACCCGCAATAACTCTTCCACTGTTTCTCCTATTTCTTGTAAACCTCCTGGCAAGCGATACTGTTTTAAGTTTACAGGTGTGTCAGGGACTGGAATTTCTAAAGGGGTCCATTTTGCCTTTCCTCTTACTATTGCTTTCACTACTCTACACATTACATTACAAATCCCAAAAGAAAATGTTCTCCATTCTGTTTGGAATGACTTTCCTGTAAGAATATCTATCCCCAGAATATATTCAGGCAATTCTGACATAAGCACCTTAGCGTTAAAAGAGGGTGACTTTCCTATTGCTAAGTGTACTGTGATTAGTTTCGCCTGGATATCTGAGCCTCCATATCCGTTTACATTTACAACTGGTCCTGAAAAGTTATGTGGATTCCCGTGAATTAAAGTGACTTCTGCCCCAGTATCCATAAGTGCCATAACCTGATGTGGTTTTTTTCCTTTATCCCAGTAAATGGTTAGCGGGACATACGGGCGTCGGTCTCCTGCATGAATGAGCCGTACCTCCCCGCCTACAGGAGACCTGCCATCTCCTCAATATGTTGGTCGGGGTGTGCGCCACTCTTTCGGAAAGTTAAAAAATCGTTTCGGTGTTTGTTTGGAGTGTTTCTTTTCCTCTTCACTAGGCGATGCGGTTGGAGTGATTCTGCCCTCGTCTGTTGTAGACTTTCTCAGAGCTTGCCATCTCCGAAAAAGTTCCCCTGTTGGTTTGCCATCGATATCCATTCTATTTATTCCTGCGTATATCAGATCACACTCTATCTTTGTACGGCTTATTCTTTGTATTGTATGTCCTGCTATGGCTCTGACTGGTCTCTGCCCAGCCGATACCGTTGCACCCAATTCATCTAACTGGCCCAATAATGCGGCCACATCCCATACTGTCTGCTGATTAACTACGGCAAGCATAGATAATAGAGTCCCTTTTAAATGATGCGGTGCATTTTTTATTAGACGGTTTCGCATTCCGGCAGTGAATGCTTCATTATCAGGGCCAGCAAACGCGACTCCTGGTGCGGCTTTATAAATAGCTGATTGCACACCCATTTCAAGCAACTTCTGAATTGCTTCAGACGCTGTACGCCAAGATCTATCAATTTCTTCTGCGTCTCTCGCATCTCGATATGCGTGTTTCACGGCGTTTACGACCCATTCCACTATTGATACGATCGCTTGATTCTGTCACCCTCGTAACACATTTCTTAATTTCGGATTCGTGGTGATAGAGCCTAAATGTTTGATCTCTGTATCTGTCAATTGACAACTATCACCCCCTTCATCCCACATACGTAATATCCACTGCATCAAGCTCTCGCCTGGTTTCTGTCTATATTGTTTACCAAGTTCCAGAAACTCTGCTTGTGTAAAATCGCATACGGTTCGCGTTACCCTGTTCTGTCCACCTGGGTGCCCCTTGGCTTTATTTTGCATGACCGGTCTCGCATCTATAATTGTACACTTGTCATTATTATACTTTAGCGCATTTACGTCCTCATCGTCCTCCTCCCAGATATTGTTGTCACTATCTGAGTTATGTACAATGCCATCCCATGTTTCTGAGTTCCAATAGCCTTGCATTATGGCTCGTATTTTAAAAGAGGAAACGGGGTGTGTTTTGCCTTGTTTACGGCACTTAGCATGCACTAAACGGACAGATAGCGAAGTACATTTAGTTTCCCACTTGTTCGCCTGAATCGTCACATTTTCCATGCATTCTCGAGTAATAATTTGCTTTTCTTGTAGGTTTTCTATTTCTTGTTTGAGTTCCCCACACTCTATAATCATACTTTGCAGTTTATGATCCAACTCACGTACTGCAGTTAATAAAAGCCAGCCGATTTCACTGGCAGATTGTTGTTCCTTTTTTCCCTTGCGTCCTAGCTTGAGTGCCAATACCGCCTGTTGGACATTTGAAGGATTAATATCTCCCTGTAACTCAGGCCACGCTATTGGGGCTGTATAAGTATTAAATAACTCATCCACGGGTGTCCATGACAGTGCGCGCGACCAGCCAGGAAAGCGGACCTGACTGAGACCTCCTACGTCAACATTATCTGAGGCATATGTTTTAAATATATTATTCATCGTAATATTACGATTTAATAATATGATATATTAATATAGCCACAATCCTGCTCGCAGCGGCAAAATGTTTCCGATGGGAGGTTTTAGCTCCGTGGAAATATGTTCTTTTATATTGTGGCGTTTTAATAAACCTGGATTTAAATAATTATAAATAATAACGGCGATATCCCTCTTTTCAGCGATAGGCGGCGACAACGTCACAGAAAAGGCAGAATATACTTAGCTTTGGTTTAATGTCAGCTTACGTTGCAGTACAGACAGGAGAAACAGGCCAGTTTCATTCCGAAGATATTTCTGGGGACCTGGCGTGTAGAAACTGCTTTCATTGTCACAAAGGAGGAGGATTTTGGACCAATGTCTTTCTTCCACATGGTTTCTCAAAGTTGGCAAGGCTCCAAGCTTCTTGTATATTGTTTCTACATGCCCAGGCTCCCATCACAATTCCAAACAAGGTAGACAATTCCGTGCTGATCATCAAACAGTAGGTTCAAATAACACTCAGTCCTCTCTAGTGCTGACCACACAGCCTGCAGCTGTCTCTGTCTGTCTTTATGCCTTGCTTGGCCCAGCAATTCTGAATGCTGACACTCAATGCTAAATCTGGCTCAGCTCTGCATGGCATGTTACACAAAAAAAGAATGAAAAATACATATCAAAAGATCTAAAACAGATACAGTGACACAATTCTTAACATTATAACAAACTTATTATAACAGTAGTTGCCTTGGAGCAAGAAAATTTTTTGCCCAGAAAGGTACTGCTTATTGAGGGGAGACCTGTGCTCCACTGTCCCAAGGGGGATTGTTTAACCCTTTGTGGAAAGATAAATTAGGAAGGATTATCCTCGGGATTGGGTTGCTTTAGAAGATGTGGTAGGAGTTCAACTGTGTTTCATTTCTGACACGCTTCTCCATCTCTCATGTTATTTTTAACAGGCATTCATCTGGTAATGGATTGAACTTTTGTCACACCAGAATTTATATTTTATTGACAGTTAATGTGATTTGTTTTAACGTGTTGTTGTGCTCGTCTTGCATGTGTTGATTTTGTATTTTGTGTTTTGGTCTCAATGTTGTTTCCACATTTGACAACCTATTATAATTCAGATGTCCTGTTGTTGTCAGGTTAGTATTTTGTAGGAACCCATTATTATTAGAAATATTCAGCAGTCAGTAATTGCAGGCGTGATCCAAATGATTTTGGAGAATATTGGAGGACTTTTGCAACCTTCACCCAAAATGACTTCTTCCTCTTCATCGCTCCCCAATTCTCTGTGAGGTCAGTGTGTGTCTGATGGACCCTCTCCATACAGCTCAGTCCTACACCCCTTACCCTGTTAGACCCTTCAGATCTTCCTTTCCCTTAACCACTTCAGCTTTTCCCCATCTTCCTCTTTGCCATGCCCATCACTCTTTTGCCCACATATTCATTGTCTCTACTCATCACTTATCCATGTAGTTTTCACCCAACACTGCCATTCAAAGTCCTTGTTACTTTACTCTTTTATTTATAAACTGCAATGAGGCCAAAGGACTAAAAGACAAACAAAAACAGGAGGAACCCTCAAACTGCTTCATAGCTCCCTTTGTGTCTGCAGTGCTGCTGCATCAACTGTTGTGTCAAATTCAGTTCCTCTTGTACCTCTAGGAAGAAACATCAATCAGACCTCAACATTTAGTGACATAAAAATTTCAGATGAAATTAAATGTCAGTAAATGTAAAGTATTACACATAGGAAGTAAACATGTTAGGTTTGAATACACAATGGACGGTTGGAAAATCAAAAGTATGCTATGTGAGAAGGATTTTGGAATCATAGACTCGACACGATCAACTACCAGACGGCTAACAGAATGTCAGGTTATACAGTGCCTTGATGTGTGGAGTACAAGTCACAGAAGGTTCTGTTCAAGCTTTATAATAAAGTATCTATCTATCTATCTATCTAGTGTATCTATCTATCAGCACTAGAAAAGGTCCAGAGAACAGCGACTAGGCTGATTCAAGGCTACAGGGGATGAGTTATGAGGAAAGAATAATAGACCTGAGCCTTTACAGTTTAAGAGTCGAAGATTAAGAGGAGAACTAATTGAAGAGTTTGGAATTATGAAGGGAATTAGTCCAGGGGATCGAGACGGTGACTTTAAAATGAGTTCACCAAGAACGCAGGGACACAATTGGAAACTTGTTAAGGTTAAATTTCACACAAACATAGTAGTATTAGGCAGGGGGTTTCTGTGAAATTGTCAATCAAAATGATTAATGACCTTAAGCCCTGCCCCTTATGACATCATACTGGAAGTACCACCCCGTAATCCCAGCCCTTTGATGACACAATACCGGAAGTCCCGGCCCCACCCCTCCACGTGAACTATCCTCGCCCCTGGATTGGTGAAGGGCACCCCGTCCCCACCCAGACTCCGCCTTGAACCTGCCCCCTGCACCTGATTGGTTAAGGAATCTGTCAAAGGCCTTTTGATGGATATCTACCCCCTCCTTGAAGCCGCCCCCTGCACCTGATTGGTTAAGGAAACTGTCAAAGGCCGACTGATGGATTTCTACCCCCTCCTTGAACTCACCACCACCCGCCCCCCTACTTCCCAGCCCCCCTTTCCCGAAAAACAAGCCCAGGCATGTTATAGCCTTTACGTCAACAAATCCAGACATGCCCAAGGTCAGCCCTCGACAAGTCCGAGCACGTTCCAATCCATACCCTGTCGGCCTGAAGGGCCTGCCTTGGACCCCAGTGAGGCAGCACCTGACGGTTGGCCTCCCCACACTTCCCAGTCCTCTCTCCGGTGGACATGTGCTCCCTGCTGAAAGCCCTTCTGAAAGTGCGGTACAAAAAGCAAAGCATCTTCTTCGGTTCTGTCTATGATTTTAATATTAACACGAAATTAAAATATCTATCTAATCTTTGCTTTATGACTTGCAGCTCCAGGCTTTTTTCCATCTCACAGACAGATTCATTTGTCGAGAGAGAAAGAAATCAGACACACCGAGACCTGCTATGTCTGCCCCCTCCTTGAAACCCGCCCCTGCACCTGATTGGTTAAACAAACTGTCAAGGGCCGTTTGATAGATGTCTGCCCCCTCCTTGAACCCACCAACACCCCACACCCACCTGCTTACCCCAAGAAACTGTAAAGGTCCGTTTGATGGATGTCTGCCCCCTTCTTGCAGCCCCAGTCAGCTTTCAGCCAACAGCTCAGCATGCTTGTATAGCTCACAAAATAGCAGAGCTAATTACTCTTTCTGCTTAAACTAATGATCAGATATTCAGGTAATTCTTAATTAAACACTAAAGCATTAGTGAACAAAAATACATGTTCAGCAGCCAAGTAAAATGACCAGTTGCTTCAACATGAAAATAAAGCATCTTTATAAAATAAAGCATCTAAAAGCATCTTTGTATCGCAGGCCATTTCGAGCATCCACCCCCCATAGCTTATCACTTCAGCTGTGCAATTTAGAGGCTCACACAGAGCTGTAATCTCCAAACTACCCCCCCCCCCGCCCCCACCGCTGGGGAAATTGTTTTAGGTCTTTTAAAGCACCCAGAGGTCATTTTTCATCTCTTTTAAGGGAGTGTAAGGCTGGGCAGCTCAAGGTCTGGCACCAACAATATTCGGCTCTAAATAGAGAAAGGACTGCTGTTTAAAAATTACTGCATATGCAGAAATTACCTTCTGAGCAGACAATTTACACAGCCAGGTGTTGTAATCTTTCTGACAAATGGTTCATATCTGTGATTATAAATGACCATTCAAACTTCAAAAAACTCTTTTTGTATAAAATAACACCGCAAGTGGACTTTGTTATCACTTGCCTGCAAAGCGGGCAGAAAGACAAGATGAATGTCTCTGAAAATGGGTTGCTTTGTAATTTTAATGGCTAAAATGCAATATTAACATTCTTCATACTGACTATCTTGCAGAAGCTATCGTACCGGATGATCACGGTAAGTATTATTAAAAATATATATATTTTTTTTATAGTGCCGTGCTTCTATAGGTGTGAACTGTGAGTGAAAAGGGGGTGACTTGTATTAAAACATCCTGGGTTATTTATCTGCCTGTGTGTGGGTGTGTGTGTGTTAGTGAGAGAGTTTGTGTAAGAGTGTATGGCCTGTTGTTTTAAAGAGTGTATACATTTTCTTTTTAGTAGACGAAAATCCTTTACAGAACGAAACAGTTTCTCAAAGGGAATCCCCTTTCAGAGTCTGTAGCTGTTGAAATGCGGAGAGCTCTAAAAGCTTCAACGAATTCTGAGGTCTGGTCATCCATCTGGATCCGGTGACTAACAGTTTGAGTATTTAGGGTAAAAGGGAGGGGCGTGGTGTAGACTAAAGTTGCGTTTTCCTTTTCATCGCTGCCTGATTCTACCTTTGTTTCGCACGACTTAGTCCAACCTGTGTCTGCCGCTTCAGCTTCAAGAAACTTGGGCAACGAACATCTTTTAACCCTGCGGATCCGACGCTTCGCTGGGACCTCTTTCCTAGATTCCATTTCCCAGTAAGAGTCTTTAGAAAATGCTTCGCTTTTTATACCGCACTTTCAGAAGGGCTTTCAGCAGGGAGCACATGTCCTCCAGAGAGAGGACTGGGAAGTGTGGGGAGGCCAACCGTCAGGTGCTGCCTCACCAGGGGCCGAGGCAGGCCCTTCAGGCTGACAGGGTACGGATTGGAACGTGCCCGGACTTGTCAAGGGCCGACCTTGGGCATGTCTGGACTTGTCAAGGTAAAGGCTGTAGCATGCCTGGGCTTGTTTTCCGGGCGAGGGGGGCTGGGAAGTGGGTGGGGGCGGTGGTGAGTTGAAGGAGGGGGCATACATCCATCAAACGGCCCTTGACAGTTTGTTTAACCAATCTGGTGCCGAGGGTGGGTTTCAAGGAGGGGGCAGACATAACAGGTCTCGGTGTGTCTGATTTCTTTCTCTCTTGATGTGCCCATTGCTGCTTCAAGCTGACAAAAGAATCTGTCTGTGAGATGGAAAAAAGCCTGGAGCTGCAAGTCATAAAGCAAAGATTAGATAGATATTTTAATTTCGTGTTAATATTAAAATCATAGATAGAACCGAAGAAGATGCTTCGCTTTTTTATACTGCACTTTCTGAAGGGCTTTCAGCAGGGAGCACACGTCCTCCGGAGAGAGGACTGGGAAGTATTGGGGACTGGGAATTTGGGAGAGGCTGGCCGTCAGGTGCAGCCTCACCGGGGCCGAAGCAGGCCCTTCAGGCCGGCAGGGTATGGATAGGAACATGGCCGCACTTGTCCAGGGCCAAGGCATCAACCTGCTTGGACTTGTCAGGACATGCCCTGGGCATGCCTGGTCTTGTCAAGGTAAAGGCTGTAACATGCCTGGGCTTGTTTTCCGGGCGATTGGGGCTGGGAAGTGGGTGGGGATGGTGGTGGGTTCAAGGAGGGGCAGACATCCATCAAACTGCTCTTTATAGTTTGTTTAACCAATCAGGTGCCGGGGTGGGTTCAAGGCGGAGTCTGGGCGGGGACAGGGTGTCCTTGACCAATCCACCGCCAAGGGGCGGAGCCGGGTCACGTGGAGGGGGCGGGACCGGGACTTCCGGTATTGCATCATATGGGGCGGAACTTCCGGTGGGACGTAATAAGGAACAACGGGGCGGGACTTCCGGTATTGCTGCATAAGGGTCGGGGATTCTGGTATGACGTCACAGGGGGTGGGGCTTAAAGGTCATTAATCATTTTGATTGAGAGTTTGACAGGACCCCATGCCTAACGGTGAAGGTTTCAGGAGTATTGTGTAATCAAAGAATTAAGGTGAAGGTTAAAGGTGAGGTTTTTAAGACATTGGTAAGACCAGCAATGATGTGTGGAGCTGAGACATGGACAGTAAAGGAGTGAAAGAGAAGAAGTTGGAAGTGGCAGAAATGAAAATATGGAGATGGATGTGCGGAGTTACAAAAAAAGGACAGAATAAGAAATGAGACAATCAGAGGTACAACAATAGTTGGAGAGATATCTAAGAAAGTAATGGAAATTAGGATGTTGTTTTGTAATGCAATGAGGAGAGAAAATGAACATGTGGACAAAAGAGTGATGGAAAGTCCAGCGGTACAGAAAGTGAGGGAAGCCAAAACTGTCTGGATGTTTCACTTGGTACAAATGCTCTACTGCCCAGCTGCTCTCCTACGTATGAAAATTCATCTGAGATGAAGGACCATTGGACTCATCAGATGGAAAGATTCTTTGATCAGATTGTATGACCCAGCATTGAGTCCATTTTTGAATGACCAGGAGCTGGTGAGCAGACAGTTGGCTGAGGTCTCCAGGACTCTGACCACATCTGACTTTGTTTTTAACTTTCTCTGTTCTCACTGATCACAAGCCCAGAGTTTGTCTTCTCAGTTGATGCGACTGAATGAGTTTTTGTTTTCCTCTCCTCGGATGTCACCAGGCCACAGTTCAACAATTCTTTCAGTTCTGGGCTCTATTTATGTTAATCAGTTTTAAAGTACTTTGCACCTTTATTTATTTATTATGTAATTAGTAACATTTGTAATTGAGATTTTGTCACAGCATTTGCACTCAGTGAAGTGAACTATATTAAAGTAAATTAGCTGAATTCACTACAGATCTTTACAGGTTGTTGAAAAGACCCAATGGCATGTCACAAAGCTGCTTCAGTGTCTACTCCTGTGTTTCAGATTAACATTTTATGAAGCTTATCACACAGTCTGAGATGGCTAGTTATTAAAGTCTGGGAATCGGTAAAAATGTACGCCATAAATTTGTACTTGCATGTTCCAATTCATAATCAGCATTTACAAGTTACATCTGTGGAGAGTGAAGAGCCGCAGCATAAGTGTTTATTTCTTATTGTTTGGAATAACATAGCTGACATCTTAGGAAAGAAGTCACTTTAAATTCAAAGCATTTTCACTCTTATTTTGTTTTAATTGCTCTTTTTGAACTCTGGAGCAAGTTTCCAAGTAGTTTGGTTTGTTTAATTCGATGATGTGAACACACCAATTAAACTTCAGTGAGGACCAAAACAGCCGCACTGAGATGTTTTACAAATGGTGGTCTCAGTGTGGTACATATAAGTGAACTCTGGAGCTGTCTGTGTGGTGTATGACTGTGATTCAATATGTGACTGATGCAACTACAGGAAATGCTGCACATATGGGAATAATTCTTGTTGTTATACTACATGATATTGTAATGTTGGTGATCTGAACATAATAAATAAATCTACAGGTGCATAGCTAAAAAAATCACCAAATACAATGGCAGTCCATCTAATTAGTCAATGCGCTGGACTCAGCCTCAGAGCTTCTTTATGTCGCTCGCCATTAGATCTCAGCTGACCGCCTTAAAACACAAACCCCTTGTGATCGGGTCGAGCAGACCACAGACAGAGCTGACCAGTAACTAATTTTATGTGTAACTGATAATAAAAGCCCCTCATGTTAACCCATCATAGTGACACACACAGCTGATGTCCTCTCAGTGCATTTGCTCCTCTGGCGCACTGTGGACACAGGAGACTCATGAACTTTGACACCATGTAGTGAATGTGAAGTGAACATTGTCATGAAACCTGACCACACTGGTCCACTAGTGACAGCGCGGCCTAAAAAATGGATTGGGTGGGAGATGAAATGGAGAAATACACATCACAAAATACTAAAACTGATTTGTGATGACGTGACTGTCAATATGGAAACTTAACCATTGAGTCCAGTGCTGGTGTGAAGTTATTTTGAAGAAAAGGAAACAATAATTTCAATTGATATAAATTGACAGAAATAAGTTTTTTAAATAAGGTGGCAAAATGTAATGTTTTTGTGTTACCTTTAAAGCAGTGTAAACCTAAATAATAAAAACCATCATTTAAAAACTGCATTTTGTGTTTACTTGTGTTATATTTGACTAATGGTTACATGTGTTTGATGATCAGAAACATTTTGTGTGACAAACATGCAAAAGAATAAGAAATCAGGAAGGGGGCAAATAGTTTTTCACACCACTGTATATCACTCAAGCCACAATACACCGAAACATACAATTGATTGCATGTCAGAAATTTGAGCTTCCTCCACCAAAACAAAATTACTCAGGACAGACGAGCGAGACATCTGCACATTCTGATTGCATGGAAAAGATAGAAGATGGAGACACAAAGCCCTTAAATGTTTTGTGTGCACAGCAGGAGATAGCTGTGACGTCTGAAGTATGAAACAGGAATGTAAAGCTTGCTCATTCTGTTTCATTTCATTGTTTTTTATTTTTTTATTTTCTTTTCTTATTTTCTAATTATAAGTTTAGAAATAAATACAAAGACAGACCACTTCGGAAAGCAAACAACAGTTGTCTATCGAAAAATGGCACTCAAGGCCAATCAACTACTCAGCAGCTAACCCTGGCTGAGTTTCCCCCCGCCTTATGATCTGCGCCCTAAACCAATGCCTAATTTACCTTAATGGGGGCACTGGTCCTGACTGAGTCCTGATCTGAACAGGAGGGTTTTAATGTCAGCTAAAGAGCGCAGCTCCTTGTGTACTGATGGATGGCACAGGGAACTGACCTTTACAAGAGTAGCGTTTACCTTTAGGCCTCTGACAAACACAGAACAGGAAGACTATCTTTTCAGCCATTACATTTGGGAGTAACAAACTGAAGGGAATTGGTAGACCACCACAGAAGGGAAAGTCCAGTGTTGGTGAAAAATCAACCCATGAATGAGAGGATTGGGGAATTAGAGCACAAAATATTTCTAATATGAGCAGAGCGAGACTTGTAATAAAGAGAGACCACCTTGAAAGATATAGAGAGGAAGGCCTAAACCCTGCCATTGCTGCTAAACTGCTTTAAGAATGTAATTTTTTGAATAGTTACATTTTCCATTTAAATCTTTTTAACTCTGAATTGTACTTTAATAAATACACTAAACAATTTCAATATTAAGGTTTTGATTCTCACACTTCTCTGGTCTCAGAGGTTGAGGCGCAGATATTCTCAGCTTGGGGGTTTCATTGAAGGGCTAAGCAGGATTAGGGATGTTAAACACAGGGCTGTGTGACAATGGCCTGCAACAGGTGACCACACCTGATAAAGTCTTAACAGCAGGTGACAGGACCAGAGATCTGGAACTGCAGGGTGACCCTTAAGGGCACTAAGTACACCATTACCTCCACATCTCTCACCACATAACCTGGGAAAGAGTGAGACGGATAAACTGGGTATGTCTCTAGGCCTGAATCTTGACATCATCCTAAAGTGAACATTATTAACAAATATTTACAGCCTTAAAGACAGCAGAGATGTGACTTGATGTAGTAGGCTTGTCGAGAGTAAACACTTCTAATAGTGTCACTGTCAACATGACATTGAAGTGGTCACATCAGTGTATGTCCTCATCAGAGCTCGTCATCTTCTGTGGAGTCGTCCAGATGAAACGTGTGCTTTCTGAGGCATAGGAAGTCACACATCACTGTCATGTCCTCTTGTAGTTCTCAGATCATCATCATCATCTGTTCACAAAGCTGTGTTTGGTGAACTCGCCACATCATCACAGCAAATATGGTGGAGCACAAGATCAGCTCTTATAGACCCTCTGTGATGATTTTTTTTTTTTGTGGGAAAATTGTTTCTGCCCAATGAAAGTCCACGGCACATCAAAAGGGCGTTTATTGTGACTTGTGGTTCACTTGAAAGTCTGCTGTGTGAATCTCAACAGAACTAACTGGAGACTGAAGGAAAGTCACTGATCTTCTGCTGATTCGACACAAAGCCAGCAGACTACGAGTGTGAAAACACCTTTAGAGTAGAAATGGAGTGGGATAGCATTGAGTAAAAGGAGAAGAAAAAGCCACCATTAAAAAAATCAGCTCAGCCACAGAGCTGGGATAAAGAAAAGAAAGGAAGACATCCTCATGAAACAGAGAGAGTGCTGGGAAATAAAAGAGTGTGAGAAGTAAGAGAAGGGAGGAAGAATTACAACACGATTATATCTTAGACACGCTGGACTGAGTGACCCTTTATTCAGAGTGAATACGCTTGACACGAGTGTTTGTAGAAAACGCGTTTATCTAACACAGTGGGATATTCTTTATATTGAGGGCCGTGCTGTGCACCAGGAGGAAAGAGAAGATTTGATCTGCGAAACTGAGATTTTTAGGACACCAGCAGTTTATGTTGTCACAAATTTTAAGATGGAGAGGTCAATGAAACCAACCTGAGAGCTTATTTGAGTTTTCAAAAGGCTTTGGACTTTATGATTTTTCTTTGTTGAAAGTTACAGCAGACTCCAGCACAGTAGGTGGCGCTAATGCACTCTATGATGTCCTAACAACTGAGGCTGTTTTTTTTTTTATTTGTTTAATTCAAATTAAAGTTTTAAAGCATCATGTAGATATGAAAATCACAAATTTTTATTTATTTATTTGAAAGCCAAATACAACATGTTAACACTATAGTTTGGGCAGCTGGCTACATGTGCACAGTCAAAACATATTAATGTAAAGAACTTGACAATGTCAAACAAACTAAAGGAAAATTCAAAGTTTGCAAAAAAACACCAACAGCTGGAAGTGGCAGCACATCCAGTTGATTTCAGCACTTAAAGCAGAACAGCAGAATGGAACAAATGTGAGAAGATAAACCCTGTCCTCCATGACAGCTCTGGAGTCTTCTTCTCACTGCTTCAGCACACACTGCACAAGGCGCCCCCCCATGTTATACAGAAAGATTATGTGAGGAAGAAAGGGGGCTTGTCTGGGAGTGCATGGGGGTACTGGAGAATGTGCCACAGGTGTCCATCATGCCTTCCTAAAACTGAAGCAGTGGAAGATCTACTGTGGAGTGTCACACTCTAAGTCCATCTGTCCACACTCTGCTCCTTGTCCACTGTCCAGGAGATGCCCAGCTTGAACCTGAGCTCTCACACTACATCTTCCAGGCCCTCAGTAATTGGACTCTCATCCCAGATCCACTCTCTCTTCATTTTCAGTTGTGTTTGGTTTCCTCCATCCTTCCATTTTCTGAACCCACTCAGTCCAGTTCAAAGTCAACATCGGGTTCAATGCATGAGATCCAGCCCTGGGTGGGCCACCAGTCCCTTACACTTTCTACACCAGCAGGCCTGAGTTCTCCACACCTTTACCTTTTGCTCTCATTTCTTTTTAAATCGCTCACTTGTTCAGGCCACTGCTCTCTAAAGAGCACACAGCAGGTGACAGCAAGGTGACAATTATGGAATGACAAAGAAGACAAAGAGACCTGAGCCTTGTGTGTGTTAAAGTGTCACAGAAGTCCAAATCAGTACATGGTAGAGTTTGTACAGTCACAAACAGAAGATGACATGAATTGTGTGAAAATGAGGCAGTGAACAAGGAGTGGAGCAGACACGGGTTCAAACAACACCACATGATGTTGAGGAGCAGTAGGTTTATGAGGTTTCTGCTCAGAGCACCATCAGCTTGACCTGTGATGGCCCAGTGCCTGTCCAGAATTTGTTACCAATGCCAGGATTAGCCTCACTCTCCATCACCCTCCAACTGGACTGTCCACCTGTGTTTGCTCCTGCTGCTCTCCTCGGTGGGCTTTGTGACCCCCGCTGGTTTCAGAGGACAATTCTCACTGTGGTTCTCTGTCTGGTGAAACTCAGGGATCTCTGGTCTGAACTCATGGAGTTTGGTGAGCAGTTCAGGGTCACAGGGTGGAGAAACACAAGTAAGTTTAAAGCACACAGGCTGAGAAGAAGACATGGAGAGTTTATTAAATGTGGAGGAGAGTGGAGAAGATTATAAAAGAATAAAGAGAAGAATTCAGAGAGAGTGGACAGGGGGCGCCATCACTAGGGTCAGTTGATCAGCATGTCCAGTCTTCTCATATGTCGATCTCCACCTGCCATCCAGTCCTGTTCAGCTCCTCCTGTAGTGACCTCAGGTTCTTCTTCTCACTCTCACTGACCTCATTATCAACCAGACTGTGAAGGACACAAGTGTGAGTTACAAACATAAGAGGACCCCACCTCACACACTGTACTATCACAGTGACAAGCCCACTCAGGTCAAGTTCCCAGAATTCTCCTCAGTGTCCCTAAGTCACATGACATGTGTGTCACCCTGTCGGTCACTCAGTTCACTGTCCAGTCAGGTCACCGTCCTCTGAAGGCCTTTTGGTTTCATCTCATCTCAGTGAAGGTGTTTTAGTCAGGCTGGGGGTCCTCCATGGCTCCTGCTGACAGCTTTATTTTTTTTTTTTATTATCCTTCATTGTTTTCCACTGTTTTTATAACATTGTTCTGTTCATTTATTATTTGTTTAATTCTGTATTATTTGTTGTTTTTATTCTTTTTAGTTATTATTTAGTATCTATGTTGTTGTCATGCAGTTCTCTCACAATCCTTTTTTTTATGGTTGGACCCCAAGTGGCGAGACCACCTGCCCCTCCCACCTCTCTAAAGGCTGCGGTGACTGGTGGTGTTTATGGGTATTTTGCTCTTTTTTTTTAATTCTGATTATTGTCTTTGATCCTTTTGTTCTTGAATTTGGATTAGTTTACAGATTGTGCTTATTAACACTAGCATTACCAATACTGCGAAAAACTCGTAATCCCGGCCCACCTTAAATCCGTTTGCACCTCTTCATCAGCATCTTATTTTTTGTAAATGTGTTGATAAGCAAAAGCAGCAAGCAGCCTGCTAAAAGAAGATTAATTAATCAGATCACTAGGACAGCATTTTTTCACTAAGAAACATAACAAAAGTCAGACCTCTTATATCTTTGAAAGATGCTGAGAAATTAGTTCACGCATTTGTTTTCAGTCGACTAGACTACTGTAACGCACTCCTCTCAGGACTACCCAAGAAAGACATAAATCGTTTGCAACAAGTGCAGAATGCAGCTGCTAGAATCCTAACTAGGAAAAGAAAATCCGAGCACATTTCTCCTGTTTTGATGTCACTACACTGGTTACCTGTGTCATTCAGGATTGACTTTCAAATACTGCTTATGGTTTATAAAGCCTTAAATAATCTACTCCATCTTATATATCAGAATGTCTGACACCTTATATTCCAAATCGTAACCTCAGATCCTCAAATGAGTGTCTCCTTAGAATTCCAAGAACAAAACTTAAAAGAAGTGGTGAGGCGGCCTTCTGCTGCTATGCACCTAAAATCTGGAATAGCCTGCCAATAGGAATTCACCAGGCTGATACGGTGGAGCACTTTAAAACACTGCTGAAAACACATTACTGTAACATGGCCTTCTCATAACTTCAATTTAACTTAATCCTGATACTCTGTATGTTCAATTCTTCATAATAACTATTCATGGTGGCTCTAAAATACATACTGGCCCCTACTCTCTCTTCTGTTTCTTTTTCCGGTTTCTTTGTGGTGGCGGCCTGCGCCACCACCACCTACTGAAAGCATCATGATGCTCCAACATTGATGGACTAAAAGCCAGAAGTCTACGTGACCATCATCATCAAGTCCTTCCATGAGAACCCTAAATACAAAGAGGACTGTTTCATTTATGTTAGGTAGATTGCCCAGAGGGGACTGGGTAGTCTAATGGTCTGGAATCCCTACAGATTTTATTTTTTTCTCCAGCCGTCTGGAGTTTTTTTTTTTGTTTGTTTTTTCTGTCCTCCCTGGCCATTGGACCTTACTCTTATTCTATGTTAATTAATGTTGACTTATTTTCTTTTCTTATTGTGTCTTTTATTTTTCTATTCTTTATTATGTAAAGCACTTTGAGCTACTGTTTGTATGAAAATGTGCTATATAAATAAATGTTGTTGTTGTTGTAAAACACTAAGCACCCCCACATCGCCGCAGAAAGGAGCAAAAAGTTCTCCAAGCTCATGCCTTCATTATCAGGGAGTCAGGTACCTAGAGCTGTATAGTGTAAAAAATATCTCACTATCTAGAACACATGCATTTCACATGTATTCAGTGTCTACAAAGATCTATGTAAGTGTAGGATGACAGGAAATTCAAAAAATGTTGAACACATACCTAAAAGACAAACATTTTTCATGTTTTCGTACTAAAGACAAAATTTTGACATGAAGTGTATAGTGTGTGAAGACTGAAGTCCAAATATCAAATAAGCACTTTCACAAAAGGTATAAATATAACAGAAAAAGTGTGCCTTTATTCTAGACTATAACTGAAGAAAAAGAAATCAGGTTAGTGTGGCTTGTTATTGTGACTTCTTTGGTAGTATAGCATTAAGAGCTGCTTACTCCTATTCAGGTTCGAGTCTTAATGTGGCCCAAAATAAACGTGAGTAGTGAGCTGCTCTTATTGTTACTATTATACAATAAAACATACTTTTGATTTGAGTCAGTAACAGCCAGGGTAAATGTTTGGTACTTGTAAAGGATAGCATTTTTTTTTATTCAGTTTTATTCTCTCAGTCACATTCTCACTCGCCCCAAGCTGACACTGCTGTTTTCAAATAAAGACGTGCTGTAACAGAGGTGAACTCAGATGAGGATGAGATTTCTACATCAGAGAAAGATAACTGAAGCTCCCCCCGCAAGAAACATCCACTCACATATAAGAACAACGCAGCTGCACCAGGCGTAAAGGTGAAAGATGGCACCGCTTGGATACAGGATGAGATCCGACATCATCCAAACATTTACAGTATATGTTACTTATATAAAAGCCCATACTTCCACCTGCAGCGGAAGTCACTTCAGTACACATGTACTGTGTCAGTGTGCCCGTGTTCTTCAAACAGAAGAAGCTCTGCAGTCTACTTGTGACTTTACACTCTAGGAAGGTAAGTAAATAAATCAAGATAAATAACATTCGATCTGACTTTTGTATAAGTAACATCACAAAACATAATTACAAACTGCCCAATATGTTGTCGAGTTCTGTAAGCCGTGCTGTTTCTTTGAAGGGCAATTGTAGGGCAGATTGACTGGCAGGATGACACCCGACCTCTTACTGCATTGAAACGGTGCTATCTTTTGCCTTTATGCCTGGTGCAGCTGCATTGTTCTTATATCTGAGTGGATGTTTCTTGCGGGGGGGTGTATGTGGTTAGTTGGGTGCTTCTGTTCCCTTTCTCTGATGTAGAACCCTCATCCTCATTTTATTTTTTTTTTAATTTGAAAACAGCAGTGTTAGACCAGGGTTAGTGTGAACGTGACTGAGAGAATAAAAATGAATTAAAAAAATGCTAACCTTTACAAGTACCATACATTTACACCGGCTGTTACAGACTCAAATCAAATGTATGTTTTTATTGTATAATCATAACAATAAGAGCAGCTCACTACTCATAATGTTTATTTTGGGACACAGCAAGGCTCAAACCCGCGACCTGTTGATTATGAGTCAGCAGTTCTTACCGCTGTACTACCAAAGCGGTCGTGTCAATGAAGTACACTAACTCGATTTCTTTTTCTTCGGTTATAGTCTTGAATAAAAGTGCATTTGTTTTATTATGCTTGTACCTTTTGTGAAAGTGCTTATTTGATATTTGGACTTCAGTCTTCACACATTATACACTCCACGTCAGAATTTTGTCATAAGTACTGTAACATGAAAAAAGTTTGTCTTTTAGGCATGAGTTCAACATTTTTGCATTTCATGTCATCCTACACTTACACAGATCTCTGTAGACACTGAACACACCTGAAATGCACATGTTTCAAATAATGATATATTATTTACACTTTACAGCTGTAAGTACTACCACTCTCCCTAATGAACAAGGTTTGTGCTGGGAGAGCTTTTTACCCGTTCTGCGGCGATAGTTGGGTAGGATAGAAGGCTGTTTGCTGCTTTGGTTTATCGACACATTTATAACACAAAAGACGCTGACTGAGAGGTGTGAGTGGATTTAAGGTAGGCTGGGTTTACAAGTTTTATCATAGGCTTTTGCAATTTTAGTTTTAAATGTTGTTAGCTTTGGAATCCCTTTGGCTCTTTTGTTAATAAACTTCGTCTTTTATGAAGACCACTTGTGGACTTGTCTCTGCTCCAGCTGGAGTTTTCACGGTTCTCCCTCTGGTCAGACTCACTTCACGCCTCTGAGACTCTTTTTGATTTTATTTTGAATTTAAAAGCCTGAGCTCCTTTCTGAGGCCTAGTCAGGCCTGAAGCCTCCTGTTTGCCTGGGGTGGGCCTGCCTGGGGTGATATTTGTTTGGTGGGCTATTCTAGAGGCCTCACCCCTTTGTTATATTGAGCTGATACAGCAATCACAACAGAAGGTGGTCTGTCCAGGTGACATGGTGTTGATCCCTCTGTGGTCACTTCTTGTGTCCTGCTCTCTTCATTAATTTTCATCCAATCATCCATTATCCAACCCGCTATATCCTAACTACAGGGTCACGGGGGTCTGCTGGAGCCAATCCCAGCCAACACAGGGCACAAGGCAGGAAACAAACCCCAGGCAGGACGCCAGCCCACCACAGATTAATGTTCAGTCTCTCTCTTTATTATTTTCTTTCCCACTCCTCCTCATTCTCCTGTCTTCTCTTATTTTTCGTCCTCTTGTTTCTTCTTGTTATCCCCTCACCACCATGTCCACTGACATTGGCTCTTCTCTGTCTTGTTATTTCCAAGTAACCCCCATAACCCTGTCCACCCTCTCCTCCTACTCACTCTGCCTGCTGTCGTTTTCTGCTCTTCCTTTTTTCAGCTCATCCCACACTCCTCCTCTTTGTTGTTCTCCTTCTGTCATCTCTCATTATCTTTGTTGTCCTCCCTGTCTGTCACCTCTGTCCAGCTCCACTTGTCCACTGCTCTTTGTCCTTCTCCTCCCACTGCCTGTCCTTCTCCTTCCTTTAGTCAGTCCATGTGGCGTCCTGTGATCAGTCTGTCTATCAGGTGGTCAGCTGTGACTTCGTAACCTCACACACCTCACCCTGTTTACTCACCCTAGTGTCTTTAATTTACAGTTTGGGGTCCGCAGACCCTCACACAGCTTACGAGCTCCTGAATCTCCCAGTTTGTTGAAGTTCAGGAGCAGTTCAGTCAGCTGTGAGTGTGGAGAAGAGAGGACCGAGGAGAGAGATGAGGAACATCCGGAGGTGATATGACATAACAACAGGCTGTGGAGATAAAGAAAGAGAAGTGAGGACATGAGGAGGGACAGACAGGTGAACAGAGCTCAAAGGCTCAATGACTGCTGGCATTTTTACTTTTTACTGAGCCTGTTTGAACCCGAGACCACCACTGTTCTTATAAGTAAGGCACCAAACACCTGAGAGGTTGAGAAGTCATTGAAACGGACACACGGACATTAATATTGGAGATGAACCTCAAAGAAATGAGACTGACAGTGTCCTGCACTTGAGAGGTCTCATGGACTTGTAGAAGGTGACAATAAGGGGGTGTGTGACAAAGTGGGATTTCTTTGTGTCATTCAGGACTCAGGATGTGTAGGCTTTTGTCTGATTTGTAGGACATCATGCAAAGACAACTGTTAGACATTCTAGTCACTGCAGAGCTTAACACTCAGCTGTTTGTCACGATGGACTCTCCTCATGTCACAGTAATTAGATGATGACGATGACACTCTGTTGGTTTGAAAGGACAAACACTGGGCCTGACTTTAGGAGTGATGACGTAATGGACATGGAGGACAAGACTGACATGTGACACTTCTGTCCTCGGCCACTCACACCTCACATACTGACCGATGACATTGACCAGCTGACCTTTGTCCACTAAACACCTCAGTCGTGCTGAGCTCAGTTTTCTTATTCCTTCTACTAATTTGTAATAAAGCAGGAGGACAGGCTTCAAATGGACTGTCAGAGTCACAAAGTCCAGTCCAGTGGGCACAGAGGTGGTCTGAGTGGACTGTGAAAAGACGACTGCTGACCACTGCTGTCCATTCACAGCTCTGCCCATAAGTGATTTGACCAAAATGACAGCAAAAGAAATCCACAGCATTTTATCAGCTGACTTCACAGGACGTGTGGGGGTCACATGAGTGACATGTTTGTGTCCTCACAGTTTGAATTTGTCACAACAGCACTGTGGTATAGCGGGTCCACAGCTCACAGAGCAAAAGCCGTTCATTTTTAAATAAATAATCATCGCTCCCGAAGCGGCTTCGTGAGGGGGGCGTTGTTGTAGCGAGCCGCGGGACGCTCGGGGTTGTGGGCGTTTCTCACCGAGTGCACAGGTGAGGAACTGCCCACATCCATGATTGCTCCCGTGGCTAATGCTACAGCTGTGATGGCCCCTCTTCATTTTAAAAGAAGTGCGAGTCGGTTTTGGGGAGAAAGGAAAAAGAATGAAGGAGAAGGAAGAGAACGGAGGTTAGAGGGAAGGAGGAAGCAGGCGAGCAAGTCGGTGCAGCAGGAAGCGAGCGAGCGAGCGAACGCTCGCAGGCAGCTGAAGGCAGCCTGGGTGTTTGGCCAACACCTGGGAGAAGTAGTTGTGGTCGCCCCCGTAGAAGTTTGTTCAGAAGGGCAGGAGTGACTGGGAAGGTGCAGGACTCTCCGCGGAAGTTAGCGGGAGTCGGGACTTGGGATGCGGTGTCCCTAACGTGAGAGCCTTGGCTGTTAAGGGATTCCCAAGTCGCTGTCTGGAGGAGCCGACCGGAGCCAAGGATTGGTGAGGCAACTGACAGCAGTAGCAGTAGTGGATGCAGGAAGAAGGTCAGCTGCAGAGTGAGCGTCTCCCTTGTTGCCGGGCCCTGATGGGTAAAGCAGGAGAGACGCTAGTTTTAATTGAAGGCACCGTGGTTGTTGTTGTTTTTAAAATACTGCTTCCTGATCGTTTTAACCTCTGGTTTTAAAGGATTGATTTTCTTATTGTTTTAACCTCCATGTTTTTATTTTATGGATTATTTATTTAATGAAGAACTTTAAGTAACTGCACTATTTATTGAACACTGTTTTGATGAACTGTTGACTGTTTTAATAAAAGCACTTTTGCACATTTCAACCATCCCCTTGCTTAGATGTTATTGCCTTCGCTGACTAGCTCATCGGTAACATTACCGACGGTGTTGGGTTCAAGGGTTCCCAAACAGCGATGGGAGTGTGGAGCCAGAACCCACATCGTCACAAGCACCTCATTTCTTTATGTCCTGCCTTTTCAATGACATCTGTTTATAAAAGTCAGGACTGGACAGTGGAAAATAAGGGGGTGGACTAAAGATGGTGGGGTTTTTACAAGCTTTTACAAATAATACCAGAAATATTCAAACAAACTGTTAAAAATATTAAAATCAACAGACTTATGTTTAAATTATGACAGTACACCAAAGACCATGAGTTACACAGACGTCACACAGAAAGTTCTCATGGGGAGGGAGCAGCATAATGACTATGTAATTATCCAAATATATCAATAGCCATTACTGTTATTATTATTGTTATTGTTAATAATAATAATAACAGTGGTTTTGTGATCAATGAGGTTCTTTCCAAGGTGACAGATTAAATGTTTTCACCTCCCACTCACTTTTGTTCCAGGACATCTTATAAGACATCTGAGTGTCTGCCAAGTCACCATCGGCCAAACCTGCAGGTCCCCAAGTTCTCTGCTCTGCTCAGCTCTACCCTCTTGTGGTGATGCCCTGTCACTGCTCTACTATTTATTTTCAGCTCGGTGTTCTTCTCCTTTGTTCTTCTCCTATTCACACTCAAGTCCTGAGTCAAGATGAGCAAGTTTTGAGTCGTCTTATATTTCAACTCCCAAACAAGTCATAATGTGTTTTACACCAAATTTACATTTTCCATTTTTTTTTTAAATTTACAGGAATCATAAATAGTTTTTAAACATTTTTTACATTTATAACATTTCCAAACTATCAACTCCATTTTAATACAAGCAAGGCCTGTCTACTTCACATGAAATTAAATATAATTCTGTTTAAAAAGTATGAATATAACATAACCTTCATTACACTCAAACGGAACCACACCCATAAATAAAAAGAAAAAGAAGAAAAAACTGTGTTATTGTAAACATATGTCTAATTAGTTTGACATACACAACACAAATCATATGTGTGTGAGAACAGGGATTTGTCCATCCATCTGTCCATCTGTTCTCTCAACCCGCTTTTTCAGGGCAAGGCTGCAACACAGCTGAAGTTTGACACATCAATCATTTGGAACAAAGCAGGATCAACACCTGGAAAGGGTACCAGTCCATTGCAGGGTGAACACACACACACACTCGTGTGGGTCATCTTCAACAATGCCAAGTCACATAACCTGCATGTTCTTTGACTGTGGAAGAAAACCACACAGAGAGCACTCAGGACTTGAGCCCTCATCTCAAGGTTCTGATGAACTTATCAGTGAATCACTTTTGAGCCCATTTCTATCTTGTTCCTCAAACTCTCTTGCCACTTTGGCGTGTTTTGGGTTCTATCCCTGCTGGTCTGTTTTAAAGTGCATATCCATCTTGTGTAGATAGATAGATAGATAGATAGATAGAACAAACACCAGAATAAATACAAAGTAAGATCATGTAAAAAGAAAGAAAATGTCTGACTTGGCATTCCCAGTCCCAGTGAGGCACTATACAGTCATAATGGCAGAAGACCATGGAACAGACCATGGAAATGGAACAGCACTCAGAGTAAACAGATCACATCAAAGCAGACACAGTCTTATTGCCTATTGGTCAAGAACTGTGGCCGCTCTGTGTAATGCTGTTGAGAAGCACAAGGTGATCTGACTTTATTTTGCTGAGTGAGTATTCAGATGTCACCTCATTTGTCAACTTAGTATGTACAGGGTGCGGACAAAGTCCGTATACCCCTATCTTTAGGAGCATTTACAGGAATAACCATGACAATTTGGTTCCTGTGGACATCAGCCCAAGTCTTCCCGGTATTTCAAGGTCTGTTTCCAACATCCTGTCTAGTGCTACCACCTGCTGCCGCTCAAGAAATCGCAACAACGTGGCGGTCGTTCCAAGACAAAGCGATGGGTGACACAAGTGTTTTCACGATCAAGGAGCTTTTGGTGGCCATTGTGTGGGTTCATGAGCTGCCTGTTACTGGGAAATTGTTCAAAAATGTCATGGATGACTTTGTTGTGCGTTTTGGGAAGGCATTGCCGACAAAGAGGACGTTGTTGCAGTGGGAGAAGAAGGCGTTTGCAGTGGGCAGCATCCGAGATGAGCTGCGAAGTGGAAGACCATCCACAAGGCATGAAACGTGTGCAGATGTGGCAGAGTCTGTCCAACGATCCCCAATGAAATCCACTCGTAAATGTGCTGCTGAGTTGTGAATAGCGGAATCGACATTGCGAAAACACATCAAACAGGACTTGCAAATGAAATGTTGGCGTCAATTGCACGTTAACAAGTTATCAGATGCCGACTTGGACAGACGTCAGGAAGCTTGTAATCTGATGCTGCACCAATTTCCAACAAATGCTGAGAAAGAAAAGGTTATGTTCTCTGACAAGTGTGTGATTTATCGCAGCTCCCGCAATCGAAACGTGTTTTCAAAATCCTCCAAAAGATAGGGGTATACGGACTTTGTGCGCACCCTGTACATATCCTAACTGATGGTGTTCTCCATCGCTGATGTATTACAGTGTCCCATTAGAGCTTTAAGTGATGGATGCTGCACTCTTAAACACTTTTAATGGTCACTTTGACATCATAAGGGTTTATTCATCACTTGGCTGTTGCTGTGTAAGATTTTAATGTTTTCCAACTATACCACTAACAGGACCCCCTGATTAATTCAGGGTTTTTCACACACTTACAAAGACTACACAGCCTTGAAGTGTCAGAGTGCTGATGGTCAGGGGCAGAGCTGACATTTCCAAAGAAGACCCTCATGCATGTTCAAGGAGGTCATTATTCTAGTAGATGAAGTTCAGGTCCAAATCTATGACATCATTCCCAGGTTTATTGGCTCAACAGACAAACTTCTGAAGGTCAAGAACATCTTATGTTGTATTCTTGAGGTCAGACAAGGTGAGGAGCTCAAAGGCTTTCATTACTGCAGATGTCAAGTAAACTAATCTGTAGTCATTGCCTGCAGCCTTTTAGGATTTTGCTTCTTAAATAAGCTGAGACCTCATTTGTAATGGTGGACAGGTGGTTGTGAAATTAGTCAGAGCTGAGGCTGTGAAAGTCTTCCATTACACATTCACTCATTACATCTTGTCATCCCTTTCCAAATGACTTTACTTCAACGTGACCCCCTAACATTACGCTAGTGGGGACCAAATGGAAAGTCCAAAGATGAAAGCCACATGTCCTCTCTGTGTTTTAATGACCAGTGACAGAGAATGAGCAGTCAGAGGAGGTGAATGACATGACTGGCGTGAACACAGGGCCAATTCAAAAAAGATGAACCACCAGGTAGAGGTCTTTACTACACTAAAAGTATTCTTAATGAAAATAAATCCATCCATCCTTCCATCAATCCATCCATCCATCCATTTTCCAACCCGTTGAATCCCGGTCACAGGGGTCTACTGGAGCCAATCCCAGCCAACACAGGGCGCAAGGCAGGAAACAAACTCCGGGCAGGGTGCCAGCCCACTGCAAAAACATAAATCTTACTAATTAAAAATAAAACTGAATTAACCACTCATAAACACATGAAGTCAGTAAATAGTAAAATGACCACCAGAGTGGCATCCAGCAATCAAAAGCACTTAGTGACTAGTGAGTCAGTGATCTGCATTGTTTATTGTGTTCCACCATCAATACTCCTGTGTCTGTGTTTCTGCATCTTGGGGTCTTTACTGCATTTAAAAGGCATGGAAAGATTAAAAAGAAAGCACTACCATTTAATAACGAGTGATCTGACAATGATAACAACTTAATTTTACTGGATACCAAACTTATTAGGGCGGCACGGTGGCGCAGTGGATAGCGCTGCTGCCTCTCAGTTAGGAGACTCGGGTTTGCTTCCCGGGTCCTCCCTGTGTGGAGTTTGCATGTTCTCCCCGTGTCTGCGTGGGTTTCCTCCCACAGTCCAAAGACATGCAGGTTAGGTGCATTGGCTTTCCTAAATTGTCTCTAGTGTGTGCTTGGTGTGTGAGGGGGTGTGTGTGTGTGTGTGTGTCTTGCGGTGGGCTGGCACCCTGCCCGGGGATAGTTTCCTGCCTTGTGCCCTGTGTTGGTTGGGATTGGCTCCAGCAGACCCCCGTGACCCAGTAATTAGGATTTAGTTGCTTGGATAATGGATGGATCAGATTCATCTTTGATTGAATTCATTTTGAATCCTTTGATCAGGAGGCAGTGCATCACAGGAATCAGAGTATAAACATGGCTATCAGACATCAGATTATTAGGTTCATGGACATACACCACACTTCCCTTCACACAGTCTTCTTAAACTTTAATTAAACTCTCTCTGTTACTTGTATTCTAATGTGTTGTACAATTGAAAATATGTCATCTTTATTTTTAATAAATGCAAAGTCGACATTAGTACAGTCCAAAAATAAACTGAATTACAACATTAGGACAATCAGGACGAGAACAGGAAATTCAGCCAAACAAAGCTCTTCAGTCCTGTCCAGTTAATTAATCTAAAATAACATCAAGTTGAGTTTTGAAGGTCCCTGAAGTCCTGCTGTCTACCACACTACTTGGTCACTTATTCCATGTGTCTGTGGGTCTCTGGGTGAAGAAAAAACTTCCAAATGTTTGTGTAAAATTTACACTTAACAAGTTTCCAACTGTATCCCCGTGTTCTTGATGAATTCATTTTAAAATACAAGTCTCGATCCACTGTACTAATTCCCTTCATAATTTTAAACACCTCAGTCAGGTCTCCTCTTAATCTTCTTTTGTTTAAACTATAAAGGCTCAGCTCTTTTAATCTTTCCTCATAATTCAACCCCTTTAGTCCTGGAATCAGCCTAGTCGCTCTTCTCTGGACCTTTTCTAGTGCTGCTATGACCTTTTTGTAGCCGAAGGTCCAAAACTGCACACAGGACTCCAGATGAGGCCTCACCAGTGCATTATAAAGGTTGAGCAGATCCTCCTGTGACTTGTACTCCACACATCAAGGCGCTATATAACCTGACATCCTGTTAGCCTTCTTAATGGCTTCTGAACACTGTTGGGAAGTTGATAGCTTAGAGTCCACTATGACTCCTAAATCCTTCTCATAAGGTGCACTCTCAGTTTTCAGGCCACCCATTGTGTATTCAAACCTAACATTTTTACTTCCTACATGTAATACTTCACGTTTACTGACATTCAGTCTTATTGGCCATAAAATTGCCCAAGCCTTTATGATGTCCAAGTCCTTTTGTAATGATTAAATGGATTCTTGATTATCTAAAAAAGCCGTCTAGTTTGGTATAATCTGCAAACTTAACCAGCTTGTTACTTATATTCCTATCTAAATCATTTATATATATTAAAAATAGCAGCGGCCCTAGCACTGCCCCCTGCTGGTCACCACTCTTAACATCGGCCAGTTCTGATGAGGTTCCTCGCACCATCACCCTCTGCTTCCTGTGTCTGAGCCAATTCTGCACCCATCTAAAAACATCACCCTGAACTCCCACTTCTTTTAATTTGATGCTTTAATCAAATGCTTTCTGAAGTCCAGATAGATAATATCAGATGCTCAACTTTGATCATATCTTAATTTTGCTTCCTCCTAGAATTCCATCATGTTAGTAAAGCACGACCTCCCTCTTCTGACCCCACGCTGACTGGTCAGAATAACTCCTGTCCTTGCCATGTGTTGCTCAATCTTATCCTTAATAATTCCTTCCATTAACTTTCCTGTGATTCATGTTAATCTTACTGGCCTATAGCTCCTTGGATCTGCCCAGTCAACCATTTTATATAACGGGATAATATTGGCCTCATTATTAAAATTTGACTTTGGATTACTAAAACTATTTTTTATTAACATTAAATTATTTAATTTAAATCATAAAACTAGAAAATGAAAACAAAAATGAGATTAAAGAACATTTACAGTTATTTGACTCCATCTGACCCCTTAATCTGCAGTAATCTTCTTCCCTTCGATTGCCTGCTGTTTGTCCTTCTATGAAGTTTACTTTTCTCTGTATCTTTTCCTAACTTTACACTCCTCTTATTCCTCACTTAAAAGTTCTCCACTAGCACTGTTTGTACTCCTTCATGTTAATGAATACTTACGTTGTCACCCTCTTAACTGCTCCACTTGTCTGCTCCTTGTGCCAGATTGGTGTCTTAACGCTGGCTGCCTGCCTATGTACCGCTCAGCCCTTCTCTTAACCTTATTGTTTGGCCGCTGCTTATGGCTCTTTTGTTTTTGTCTATTAACTTGCCTTTTGCAGCAATATGAGGATTACTTACACGTAAGATCAGCTCCTATCTATTGGGATTGGACTTCATTTACCCTTAACCGATCTCAGACACTTACATACAGATTTACTATTACGATCCACCCGACCTCAGACTTAGACTTACAGCCAAGTAACTCACACCTGAAGCAGAGAAGGGGCAATCGCATAGGGTCTCTTGTGCTGTTCAGGAGACATGCTTATCGAGTGCCCCTAGTTTTATCCAATGTCAGATCACTGGGGAACAAAGTAGACAAATTTAATCTTCTTCTTACAACAAGTAAGTATTATTTTCTCTCTTCAGCATATTGCTTTATGGACACATGGCTTAATGCGTCAGTTCCCGGCTCCACATTAAAACTGCTGGGGTTTCTGCTTTAAAGAGCAGACAGAGATACTTACCGTTGTAATAAGTCAAAATGCAGTGGAGTCTGCTGCTACATTAATAAAAGTTGGTGTAGTGACATTTCCATATTATCGAAGCACTGCTCTGGCAATCTGGAACTGTTTGCTATGAACTGTAAGTCATTCTATTCAACATGAGAATTTTCTTCAGTCATTCTCATTGGAATTTATATCCTCCTGACACAAACGTGAATGAAGCGCAGCAGCAGTCGTCAGACTACATTACTAGTTTGGAGAACAGCCATGTGAACTCCCTGATTACAGTGATAGGCATTTTAACAACACAACCTTAACCATCGAGCTTCCCAGATACAAACAGCTTGTTAAATGGCCCACCAGGGACGGGAAGACTTTGGATCACTGCTACTGCACCTTAAATGATGCATACCGGGCTTTACCTCGTGCACTACTGGGTAATTCTGACCACATTATGCTACAGTTGATACCTACTTTATAAACAAAGGCTAAAATTAGCTAAACCAGTAAAGAAATCAAGTCTTTCATGGTATGATGAATCAATTGAAGCTTTAGATTGTCTAGACTGTACAGATTGGGACATTTTTAAAAATGCGTGTAAAAATATTCATGATTTGACTGACACTGTTGATATCTTATATTACCTTCTGTGAAGAGGTTTGCATTCCCAGCAAATTTATTGTGATTTCTAACAATGGAAAGCTGTGGTTCACCAGAACTAAGGAATCTCCATCAGGTGAAAGAAAAAGAACATAAAACTGGTAATAAGGACGCATAGAGACAGGCCAGGAATCGGCTAAACAATGTAATCAGATATGCTAAATGGAGACACAAAAATAAACTGGAGCTTCAGTTCTCATCAAACAATCACTTCTCTGTATGGAGAAGACTTCAGTCTGTTACTAATTACTAAAAGAAGACATCTCCAGGTGCTCACTCAGATTCAACCCTCCCTGACAGACTTAACAAGTTGATATGGCAAATTTGAACAACAAAGTGATGAGTATCTTCCTTCCCTCTGCTCCTTCAGTTCTGGCCACTTCACAAAAGCCTCTCCCCTCTTCTCTGTTTTCTATCAAGGAATTCGACATTTGGAAGCTATTTGGAAGACAGAACTGTAAAAAGTCAGCTGGTCCTTATTCTGTTTCACGTGACACAATCAAACACTGTGCCAGGCAGCTCGCTCGGCTCTTCACAGACATTTTTAACTTGTCTCTTGCTCGGTGTACTGTACCTGACTGCTTTAAATCTTCTGTTATTGTTCCTGTTCCCAACATTGATAAAATAATCTGCCTCAATGATTACAGGCCTATTGCTCTCACATCAGCTCTAATGAAAATATTTGAACGTCTTGTTCTAACCCATCTGAAGTCTGTTACAGCTACTGATCTTGATCCTCTTCAGTTTGCATATCAAGCACATAGATCTGTGATGATGCCATCAACATAGGCCTTCACTTTGTGCTGCAGCATCTGCACTGTAAAGGAACTCATTTTCACAGTCGTGTTTGTAGACTTCAGTTCAGCTTTTAATACCATCGTCCCTGAGCTGCTCTTAAGTGAACTTCTACAGACTGAACTGAAACCTGCCATCTGTAAATGGATTTACAATTTTCTGGTAAACCAGAAACAATACATTTGTGTGGGATTCAACTCTTTATTAGCACAGTTGCCCCTCGAGGCTGTGTACTTTCCTCCCTACTTTATTCCTTGTACACCAATGACTGGAGGTCCATTGATCCTTCAGTTAAAATCATTAAGTTTGCTGATGACACCACCATTATTGGTCTATTAATGGCAATGAAACATCTTTTAGAAAGGAGGTGTCTCGTCTTGTGTCTTGGTGTGCTGCCAACAACCTGGTGCTCAATACCACCAAGACAGTGGAAATGGTCATTTACTTTCAAAAACAACAGTTACCACCACTTCCACTAGAAATGAATGATTCTGCAGTCAATATGGTGGAATCCTTTAAATTTATGGGCACAACTACCACAAACACTCTCAGCTGGAGCCTTAACACCACTTACATCACTAAAAAGGCACAGGAGCGATTGTAGTTCTTGCACCAACTAAAGAGATTAAATATTTCCCAGCCAATCCTAGATCAATTTTACAAAGCCATAATTGAAAGTGTAATCACATTCTCCATTGTTGCCTAGTTTGGTTCAGCAATGGCACACTTCAAAGTAAATTACAGACACCTCAATAGTTTCTTTCCCAGAGCCATAGCCCTTGAGGGGCTTATTTGAAAACTAGTAACTTAGCTTTACTACTTTGAATATTATATTCATTCTCTGTATGTGATGTATTATTTGTACAGTATGTGATATTACATTCTGTTATAAGCAGCTCCAAATCAATCAAGTCAAATTCTTGTACATGAAGTACTGGTGAATAAAAGGGATTCTGATTCTGATTACTGCTTTGAAGTCAGTCACTGCCTTTGTTCCCACTAAGTAATTTCTGTTTCTGTTACTTCTGTTAATTATTCGTCACTATAATGTTGGTTATTTACTTACAGATATGCCAGTGTCAGCTACAGCTGCTTACTGCCCTGTCTCCCTGGTACTAGTCTGAAAACAAATAACATGAACAAGTACAACTACAAGTAACTTTAAAAAACACTCTCCCAAAATCTAAGCTTCTTTTGCTCCTATACAAGCAAAACAAAATGTATAAAAACCCATCTAAAAGGAAACAAAACTTTAAAAAATTCCTGCATAGGTCCTTAGCAGCAACCAAAACACAATGTTTTTGGGAGGAAAATGTGTTTTTTAATTAACTCTCACACCTCAGAGCACAAAACTCTCAGCTGCTTCTCTTCCTTACATAAGGATGACGTTGGCACGTCAGTACATCTCAGTCTCAGCAATACGTCAAGTCCAATTGTCACAAGTCTGCAGCATAGACTTGACAACATTGTGACATTCAATGTCCTCTCCGCTGGCCTGAAAAACAGAACCTGTGTGACACCGATGGGCCCTCCAGTTCTTTAGACTCCGTCAGGCCATTGAGCTCACAGCAGTTGGCTCTTTGGGGTCAGCACTCGTTATTCAATAGGATTACTTTTGGTAAATTTCAGACACATTTTCTGACATTTGTGTCAAATAGTGAGGGCTGAAATGATTTGCTGTCAACTCCATTTAATCTTCATATTCAGCTGACTAGTCTGCCACAGTCAAACATGAGGTCCTTTGCACCATCTTCTCTGAACTTGGCATCACTAGAACTGCTGTCACATGAACTGAGTCCTACATCTTGGGCAGATCTCACCATTTGTCCTGGCAAGGAGAGATGTCAAGGGTGCATCAGAAATGCTTTGGGCAGTCCCAAGGAGCAATAATTGGTTGCCCGCAGCTGTCACATTCCCTTGAAACTGGGATGTCAATAGTCATGTCTGAGGATGAGTTGAGCAATAAGGGAACAAACTAGCAAGGCGCCAACATGAGTGGCAGCCTAACCAGTAGCTCCATCATCATTACAACATTTTTTTTCTTTGTCTTTCTTTTTTTACTTATAGCGTAGTTTTTTTTTAAATTTTATTAATTTTATTTTAATCATTCCATACAAATTTGTTTGTTTGATTGAAAACAAATCAAACCCCACCCTTGAGAAGGAGAGCATGGCATAAGGAGTAATACTAAAAGCTTGTAAACATACCTAAATTGTTGGGTTTAGTAGGGCAGTAAAGCTAAATGGAAAAGGAAAAGAAATGCGGAAATAATTATTTCTTCTTATTCTAATTATTATTGATTAGATCCTGCCAGGTTTTGAAAAAGTTCTGTACAGATCCTCTAACTGAAAATTTTATTTTTTCCAATTTCAAATAATATAAAACATCGGTTTCCCACTGACTTAGAGGAGAGTTAGGATTCTTCTAGTTTAGCAAAATAAGTCTGCGTGCCAGAAGTGTAGTGAATGCAATCACTGTTTGTTTGTTCTTCTCCACTTTAAATTCATCTGGAAGATCACCAAACACTGCTGTTAATGGGTTAGGAGGGATTGTGACACCAAGGCTGTCTGAAAGGCACTTAAAAATTTTGGTCCAGAATGATGTTAATTTTTTGCAGGACCAAAACATGAGACCCAGTGAGGCAGGAGATGGGTTGCAGCGTTCGCAGGCTGGACCATGCCCTGGAAATATTTTGGACAATTTTAAGCGAGACAGATGAGCTCGATATATAATTTTGAGTTGAATAATTCTATGCTTTGCGCATATGGAGCTCGAGTGAATTCTCTGCAATGCTACACTCCACTCCTTTTCTGATATATTGATTAAGAGATCTTTTTCCCAGTGTCCTCTTAGATCTTTGAAAGGAAGGGCCTCTAATAAAATTGTATATAGTGCAAAAATTGTGTCTAAGTCCTCGAAATTGAGCAGTATTTTTTCCAGCATGGTGGAGGGTACGAGATGAAGAAAATTGGGCAGGTTCTGTTTAACAAAGTTTCTAATCTGAAGATAGTGAAAGAAATGTGTAGCTGGAAGGTTAAATTTGGAATGTAATTGTTCAAAGAATGCAATGATATTGTCTATATAAAGATCTCTGAGCAATTTAATCCCAAATCTTTTCCAGATATTAAAAACTAGATATGTTTGCGAGGGTTGAAGGAGGTGGTTCTCCTGCAGAGGTGCCACAGATAAAAGATTTTCCATCTTAAAATGCTTTCTAAATTGATTCCATGTTCTGAGTGAATGAAGCACAATTGGGTTATTAGTATATTTGTAATAACTTGCATTTATTGGAGCGCAAAGCAGGGAATATAAAGAAGTACTGCAGAATGTTACTTCTAATGTGGACCAAGCCTGTTTATGTTCATCCGTTTGTGTCCATGTTCAGGTTTTTATGGCTTGTATGTTTGCTGCCCAGTAATAAAACTGAAAATTAGGTAGAGTCATGCCACCTTCTGCCTGAGGTCTTTGTAGGGTCACTCTTCGGATACATGAATGTTTTGAGTTCCAAATAAATGAGGTTATTGTTGAATCTAATTGCTTAAAAAATGATTTGTTGATGTATATTGGAATGTTTTGAAATAAAAAAAGAAGCTTAGGAAGGATATTCATCTTAACAACGTTAATTCTTCCAGCTAAAGTGAGATGAAGGGTTGACCATCTATGCAAGTCTTGCTTAATTTTTTTCATACAGACAGTGAAATTTTGTTGATAAAGAGCTTTATGTTTACTTGTGATGTTTACCCCTAGGTATTTAAACTGATCTGCTATGATAAAAGGGAAGGTGTCCAATCTGATATTATATGCTTGTGAATTCACTGGAAAAAGTATACTTTTATTCAATTTAATTCTGAGACCAGAGATCTTTTGAAATTCTGTAAGTGCTGTTAAAACTGCTGGCACGGTGTTTTCTGGGTCTGATATATACAGTACCATATCATCTGCATATAGAGAAATTTTCTGTTCCAGTCCTTCTCTGAAAATTCCCTTTATCTGATAAGAATTTCGACAGTGGACAGCCAGTGCTTCAATGGCGATTGTAAATAGCGGTGGTGACAAGGGGCATCCTTGTCTGGTGCCACGTTCTATTTTAAAGTAGTCTGAACAAATGTTGTTAATACAAACTGAAGCTTCTGGATTGGTATACAGTAGTTTGATCCATGCACAAATATTCGGGCCAAACCAAAATTTTTCCAATACAGTGAAAAGGTAGTTCCATTCAATCATGTCAAATGCTTTTTCTGCATCCAATGATAATAATATCTCTGGGGTGTTTGACTTTTCTGGTGAATATATTACATTAAACAGGCGTCGAAGATTGGAAGATAAGTGTCGGCCTTTAATAAATCCAGTTTGATCTTGTGATATTACCAAATGCAGCACTTTCTCCATCCTTCTAGCTAAAATTTTTGAGAGTATCTTAACATCATTATTCAGAAGTGAAATTGGTCTGTATGTTGCACATTTTAACAAGTCCTTATTTTTTTTAGGAAAGACGGTGATTAATGCTTGATGAAAGGTTTGAGGTAGAATTTGATTGTCTGTAGCTTCTGTAAATGTTGCCAATAAGAGGGGGGCTAGCTGAGTGGAGAATTTCTTATAAAATTCTACCGGGTAGCCATCAGGGCCTGCTGATTTCCCTCCTTGAAGTAACTTTATAGCATCTAGTAATTCTGATTGTGTCAGAGGTTTATCCAGTTCCTCAGCACTAAAAGTATCTATTTGTGGTATCTGTAATATATCTAGAAATGCATTAGATTGTTTGTTGTCTTCTTTAAACTCAGTAGAATATATGATTTTATAGTAGTCTCTAAATGTGTGCATTATATTTTTATGGTCAATGATTTCAACTCCATTTGTGTTGGTGATTAATCATTGACCGTAAAAATATAATGCACACATATAAAGATTACTATAAATCCTTACATTCTACAGAATTTAAAGAAGACAAGACACAATCTAATGTATTTCTGGATTCATTAGAGATACCACAAGTAGATACTCTTAGTGCAGAGGAATTGGATAAACCGTTGACAATATCAGAATTATTAGATGCTATAAAGTTACTTCAGAGTGGGAAAACAGCAGGCCCCGATGGCTACCGTGCCGAATTTTATAAGAAGTTCTCTACTCAGCTAGCTCCCCTCCTATCAGCAACATTCACAGAAGCTAGAGACAATACAATTCTACCTCAAACTTTTCGTCAAGCATTAATCACTGTCTTTCCTAAACAAAATAAAGACATATCACAATGTGCATCATACAGACCAATTTCACTTCTGAATAATGATGTTAAGATACTCTCCAAAGTCCTAGCTAGAAGGATGGAGAAAGTACTGACTTCAGTAATATCATAAGACCAAACTGGATTTATTAAAGACCGACATTTAGCGTCCAATCTTCAATGCCTATTTAATGTAATGTACTCACCCGCAAAGTCAAACATCCCAGAGATTTTATTATTCTTGGATGCAGAAAAAGCATTAGATATGATTGAATGGAACTACCTTTTCACTGTATTGGAGAAATTTGGGTTTGGCCCAAACATTTGTACATGGATCAAACTACTGTATACCAATCCTGACGCTTCAGTTTGTATTTACAACATTAATTCAGATTACTTTAAACTAGAATGTAGTACCAGACAAGGATGCCCCTTGTCACCACTACTTTTTGCAATCACCATTGAGCCACTGGCAGTTTACTGTTGAAATGCTTATGAGATAAAGGGGATTATCAGAGAATGACTTGAACAGAAAATTTGTCTATATGCAGATGATTTGGTACTGTATATATCAGTCCCACAAAATACTGTGCCTGCAGTCCTAACAGAACTTACAGAATTTCAAAAGATTTCTGGTCTCAGAAGTAATTTGACTGAAAGTGTGCTCTTTCCAGTGAATTCTCAAGCACACAATATTAAATTGGACACCTTCCCTTTTATCATCGCAGATCAGTTTAAACACCTAGGGGTAAACATCACAAGTAAACATAAAGCTCTTTATCAACAAAATTTTGCTGTCTGTATGGAAAAAATCAAGCAAGACTTGCATAGATGGTCAACCCTTCATCTCACTTTAGCTGGAAGAATTAACGTTGTTAAGATGAATATCCTCCCTAAGCTTCTCTTTTTATTTAAAAACATTCCAATATACATCAATAAATTGTTCTTTAAGAAAATAGATTCAACCATAACCATATTTATTTGGAATTCAAAACATCCACAAATCCATAGAGCGACCCTACAAAGGCCAAAGGCAGCAAACATAAAACATATAAAAACCTGGACATCGACACAAATAGATGAACATACACAGGCTTGGTCTGCTATAGAAATAAAATCCTGCAGTTCTTCTGTATATTCCTTGCTTTGCACCCCAATAAATGCAAATTATCATCAATATACTAATAACCTAATAGTGTTTCACTCACTCAGAATATGGAACCAGTGTAGGAAGCATTTTAAGATGGAGAATATTTTATTGGTGGCATTTCTGCACAAGAACCACCTTTTTCAATCCTCGAAAACATATGCAGTTTTTAATGTCTGGAAAACATTTGGGATTAAATCACTTAGAGATCTGTACATAAACAACATCATTGCATTCTACGAACAATTATATTCTAAATTTAACTTTCCAGCAACACATTTCTTTCACTATCTTCAAATTAAAAACTTAAACAAAAACCTGCTCATTTTTCCTCACCTCCCACATCCCTCTATGCTGGGAAATATATTGATTAGTTTCAAGGACTTAGGCAGCATCTCTGCAATATATAAAACCATTTTACAGTCCCTCCCTTTCAAAGATCCAAAAGAACAATGGAAAAAAGATTTCTCACTCAACATATCAGAAAAGGAGTGGAAGGCAGCAATGCAGAAAATTCACTTGAGCTCCGTATGCACAAAGCATACATTTATTCAACTTAAAATAATATATCAAGCACATCTGTCTCACTTAAAATTGTCCAAAATGTTTCCAGGGCAAGATCCAACCTGAAAACCCTGCAATCAAGTCCCAGCCTCACTGGATCACATGTTTTGGGCCTGCACCAAATTAACGTCATTCTGGACCAAAATTTTAATTACCTTTCAGACAACCTTGGTCTCACAATCCCTCCTAACCCATTAACAGCTGTGTTTGGTGGGCTTACAGAGGGGCTTAAAGTAGAGAAGGACAAACAAACTGTGATTGCCTTTACTACACTATTGGCATGTTGACTTATCTTGTTCAACTGGAAGAATCCTAACTCTCCTCTTTTAAGTCAGCAGGTAACTGATGTTTTATACTAATTGAAAAAGGAAAAAATCAAATTCTCACTTAGAGGATCTGTACAGACATTTTTCAAAACCTGGCAGGATCTAATCAATAACATTTTAGAATAAGCTTTTAAAACACTAAGGAAGCAGATTCTCTCCCTATTTCTTTTTTTTTTCTTCTTTTTTTTCTACATTCATCTATATTCACTTATTGATTTATCTATTTACTTATTTTTAATAGGTTTAAGTTTTATTGTCCTGCCCATGCTTTCTTGCTAAGGGTTGGGGGTTGATTTGTTTTCAATCCTATTCTTGTAAAATTGATCTATTTGTATGGAATGTTGTGTGATTTCAATAAAAACAATAAAATTATAGGAAAAAAAAGAAATGACAAAATAATAGTTTGTGACGCAGAGGGTTTGAACCTCTGATGACATCAGTGAAGAACAAGTGTGTATAAAATAATGAAAAAGGCGCTATATACCAGATTATTTTGAAAGTCATGTGACAGCCTACACTGATCATGTGGTGAGATTCTTGTTTTAATGTCCCATAAGAGACACAAGTGTGAGTTACAAACACAAGAGGGCGCCACTCCTCACACTGGAGTATCTCACTGACACGCCCACTGAGGTCACCTTCCCAGAATCCTCTTAGTGTCTCTGACGTCTACTGCACATGATGTGTGTGTCCACCTGTCAGTCACTAAGCCCACTGACAGATATATGTCGATGTCCTGTGTAGACCTGGGGGTCATGTCTTGTAGAATGATGTCGGCCTGTTCAGTCCACTTGGCTATAATGGCGGTCACTTCCTGTGTCTCCCACCTTACTGTCCACACTGCCTTCAGTCCTAATCCTCTCCTCCTTGTGACCTTCTCTTTCTGTCTATGGCTGGCTGGTCATTTCTACTGCTGCTATCCACCTTTCCTCCTGTTCCTCTGTCTGTCCTCCTCTCTCTCCTTCTCCTTATTCTCTGCCTTGTCCTTCTCTTTTATTCATCCTTTTCTTCATTCTATTCATCTCTTTCTCTTGTCTCTCCTTATCTTTGCTATTCTATTCTCTTTGTTCTTATCTGTCACTCCAGTTCAGCTCTGGCTGTCCACTCCTATTTGTATTCTGTCACTTTAGTCAGCTCTTCTCCTCCCACTGACTGTGTTTCTCCTCCTTATTCTATTTTAGTGATTTTTAACAAACTTTAGTGAGGACATCAGAGGAGTGTAAGGGGAAAGTGACAATGGAGGACAGGAACAAGTACGAGATTAAAATAAAGAATGGACAGCATGGGCTTTTGGGACAAGAAATAAAACAACAGTCTGGACAGAGAGGATGAGGAGAGTGACCAGTGTGGTGGAGGGCCTCAGGGTCACAATGCTGTCTTTATGAATTGAATTATTAAAGGAAAATCTGCAGTTGTGTCACCTCACGTCCATCAGTCTGCCCATAAGGGACACTGCAGTCTGTCCTGATTAAACACAGCATTTCTGTTGTGGGAGTGGAAAAGTCAGAGCTGTAATGTGACAAGAAATAAAATTCATCACACTCACACACACTCTTGGTGTTCACTTACGTCAGTTTCTCTAATTTGCAGTTTTCACTCCTCAGCCCCTCACACAGCTGATCCACTCCTGAATCCTCTATGTTGTTTCTGTTCAGGTTCAGTTTAGTCAGTCGGGAGTGTGGAGAAGAAAGAGCCGAGGAGAGAGCTGAGCAACATCTGGAGGTGAGACCACAAAGAGACAGGCTGTGGAGAAGAAGAGAGAGAAGTGAGGACATGAGGACAGACAGACAGATAGAAAATCAAACAACACAAAGGTTCAATGGCCACTTGTATTCTGACTTGTCACTGAAGTGCAGTGTGAACACGAGACCACTGCCATTCTTATAAAGTAAGGCGCTATATACCTGACAGGGTCTCCTGCCTTCACGCTGGACTGACTGGTGCCAAGTCATTCAGACTGACATGTGGACATCAACACTGGATAAGAACGTCACACACATGAGACTGACGGCGTCCTGCACTCAGGTGACCAGATGGACTTGTCACAGGTGAACATGGGGTGAGGATGACAAACTGGAATTCTTGTCTGTCATTTACCAGTCAGGACTGGCAGCTCTAGCAGTGACCAGCAGCAGGTCTGTTTGGCTCTGTCTTTGTCCAAGTTTTTTTATTTGTTGTGATTATCTATCTAATTTTTAATAATGGGTTCATTTTCTGAACAGGAATAAAGGACTCGTATGTGTCACTGAAGTGTTACATTCATTCAGTAACATTTCTCTCTCTCTCTCTCGATAAACCCCATCTCTTCGGAGCAGCAACAAACAGAATTACAGAGCAGCGGTGTCTCCCACAGGCACGTAGCCTTTCGCAAGCACCCAAGTAAGTTCATCTGAGGTAAAGCCTACAGCTGACCAGGAGAAATAACCGGCAGTGAGAAATCAAAGTTGATCGCCCACTAGGTGGTGGAAACTTAAAGCTGGTCTCTTAGTGATTCAGCTGAACACGGAAAGCACCAAAAGCAGTAAAGTTACTGCAGAAACCGAGAAGATGACATCAACACTAAACGTAAGTTCTATTTGCTCTCTGCCCGTTGAGGGCATGTTTATATGTTTTATGTCCTGCAGCATGTACAGTTCAGGTTTTCCGGCTGATAGTGTAGACAGCTTTACCTGCCAAAAGTGTTTAGTTAATTTAGAGTTGGTCGGGAAAATGCGCGAATTGGAGGACCGCGTTAAGAACCTGATAGCAATTAGGCAAACCAAAAATTGGATTGACTCGGTTTGTTTAGACAATTCGGCTACTTCTGATTCAGATTCAGTCTCTCCAGGTGCCACTGTAGTCAGTGTGCGGCCGAAGTCAGCAGCACAAATTCAGCCACAGGCCAACTGGGTAACAGTAAGATGGGGTCTAAGATGCCAAAATTGAGTCCCTCAGCACCCAGGTCACCAAGAACAGATTCTCAGCACTCCGCAGCGCGACTGTGGAAACCCAGAATAACAAAGTGTTCATAACTGGCAATTCCATAGTGTGGAATGTTAGAATTCCAAAATATGTTAAACCAGCAGTTAATGTTAAATGCCTCACAGGGGCCAAGATTCTTGGCTTAGAGGCCGCATTGGACCATGTCACAGACGATGAAGTATCTACCTTATTGCTGATTGTTGGCACTAATGATATTTATTTACAGCAATCTGAGGAAAGAGGAACCTCATCTCTCTAATATGCACCAAAGCTAAAAGAAAATGCCGGAATTTACTTGTATCTAGCCCCTTATTAAGATTATAGAGGGGATGTGATTTATAACAGATTGCATTCCCTTCACTGCTGGCTAGAAACCTGGTGTGCAAATAAAAGCTTATCGTTTGTGAACAATTGGGATGATTTTTGGGAAAGGCCTGGATTTTTCAGAAGAGATGGTCTTCATCCTAACTGGAGGGGATCTTATGTATTATCCCAAAATATGGCAGCAAAACTGCCTGGTTGACTGATTAGAGCACCATCCAGGCCGAAGTCATGTGATCTTAAATCACAGACTGTTGTTTATCCCACCTGTTATTATCCTGAAGCTGTTACCCATAATCCCTGTCGTGGGGCATCCAGTAAATTTAGTATTGATGCAAACATTAAATTACTTGATAACCAAAAAATAAGGTGTATAATTAGACCAAGAGATGAAACCAGACCCTCCAACAGGAGCATCTGTAATAGAAATTTGCTTCAAATTTAAACAAAAAATATATCACCAGTTCAGAAAGAACCATGCAGTTTTAAATGCTGCTTATTGAACATTCGCTCTCTTGGCACTAATGCTGTTTTGGTAAATGATATTATATTAAGTACAAAATCTGATCTGTGTCTTCTCACTGAAACCTGGCTTAGTAAATGTGACACTGTCCCATTAGCTGAGGCGTCACCAGATGGATACTTGTTCCTTCATAAGTCTAGAGATTCTGGTCGAGGAGGATGCCTTGGAATAATTCATTATTCAAAACCAGTAAAAAGTGCAATGGATGTTCTTACAGTGAATATTCTAAACATTATCAATAGTTCATTATTGCATGGCACAGTACCTGATACACTAAAAGTGTCAGTCATTAAACCTTTACTTAAAAAGTCAGACCTCGACCCACACATACTTAATAATTATAGACCCATTTCAAATTTACCCTTTCTCTCTAAAATACTAGAAAAAGTAGTCGGCAATCAGCTTCAGTCACACCTTACGCATTACAATTTATTTGAGAAATTCCAGTCTGGGTTCCGCACTGGTCATAGTACAGAAATGGCACTAACGAGAGTTGTAAACAACATTCTGATATCCTCTGTTGGAGGAAACTCCACTGTAATGATGTTAATAGCCTTAAGAGCAGCATTTGAAACCATTGACCATTCTGTTTTACTGCACAGGCTAGAAAATTATGTTGGGCTTACAGGAACTGTGCTCATTTGGTTTTGTTCTTATTTATCAAATCGATTCCAATATGTACAGAAATGTGCTGACAGGACTCCATCATTATACACAGAAGTTCAATATGGTGTCCCGCAGGGCTCAGTACTGGGACCTTTACTGTTTTAACTTTACATGCTTCCACTCGAATCTATCATTAGGAAACTTTATGTTAATTTTCACTCGTATGCAGATGACACCCAGTTATACCTTTCATTTAGATCAAATGAAGTTTCTCTGATGTTGTCTTTTAATTAGTTGTGTCAGTGAATTAAAGAAGTGGATGAATGATAACTAACTATCTTTAAACACTGATAAAATAGAGATGTTAATTATTGGAGGGAATGACGCTGATCACAACAATATTTTGTCATCATTTAACTCAGTTGGAATCCCAATTAATTTTCTGAGTCAGCCCGCAATCTAGGAGTTATCTTTGACTCTAGCATGCCATTTAAAGCGCATATTACAAAGTTGTTTAAATCAAGATCTTCAATTTTAAAAATGTTGGGAAATTAATGCGCTTTCTATATAAACAGGATTCTGAGAAATTAATTCATGCATTTATCTCTAGTAGGATTGACTACTGCAATGTGGTGTTCACTGGCTGTTCAAACGGTTCTTTATACAGCCTCCAGTTAATCCAAAATGCTGCTGCAAGAATTATAACAAGAACAAGAAAATACGAACACATAACTCCAGTTCTTAAATCCTTGCACTGGCTCCCAATTAAGTTTAGGGTAGATTTCAAAATCCTCCTTTGTTTCTTCCATCCATCCATCCATCCATCCTCTTCCACTTATCCGATTTGGGTCGCGGGGCAGCAGCTTGAGCAGAGATGCCCAGCCTTCCCTCTCCCCGGCCACTTCTTTTAGCTCTTCTGGTGCAATCCTGAGGTATTCCCAGGCCAGCCAAGAGACATAGTCCCTCCATCATGTCTTGGGTCTTCCCTGGGGCCTCCTTCGGTTAGATGTGCCCAGAACAACTCACCAGGGAGGCGTCCAGGAGGCATCCTGATCAGATGCCCAAGCCACCTCATCTGACTCTTCTCGATGCAGAGGAGCAGTGGCTCTAATCTGAGATCCTCCCAGATGACCAAGCTTCTCACCCTATCTTTAAGGAAAAGCCCAGACACCCTGCGGAGGAAACTCATTTCAGTCACTTGTATTCGTGATCTCATTCTTTCGGTCACTACCCACAGCTCATGACCATAGGTGAGGGTAGGAACATAGATTGACTGGTAAATTGAGAGCTTTGCCTTATGGCTCAGCTCTTTTTTTGCCACGACAGACCAATGTAGAGCCCGCATCACTCTACTCTAGAGCCCGAAGCCACACCAATCCACCTGTCAATCTCCCGCTCCATTCATCCTTCACTCGTGAACAAAACCCCGAGATGCTTGAACTCCTCCACTTGGGGCAGGATCTCGCTCCAAACCCTGAGAGGGCACTCCATCCATTTCCGGCTGAGGACCATGGTCTCAGATTTGGAGGTGCTGATTCTCATTCCAGCCGCTTCACACTCGGCTGCGAACCGATCCAGAGAGAGCTGAAGATCACAGCCTGATGAAGCAAACAGGACAACATCATCTGCAAAGCAGTGACCCAATCCTGAATCCACCAAACCAGACCCCCTCAACACCCTGGCTGCACCTAGAAATTCTGTCCATAAAAGTTATGAACAGAATAGATGACAAAGTGCAGCCCTGGCAGAGTCCAACTCTCACCAGAAACAGGTTTGACTTACTGCTGGAAATGTAGACCTAGCTCTGACACTAGTTGTAAAGGGACCAAACAGCCCTTATCAGTGGGTCCGGTACCCCATACTCTTGGAGCACCCCGCACAGGACTCTCCAAGGGACTCAGTCAAATGCCTTTTCCAAGTCCACAAAACACATGTAAACTGTTTGGGCAAACGCCCATGTACCCTCCAGGACCCTGCCAAGAGTGTAGAGCTGGTCCACTGTTCTGCGACCAGGACGAAAACCACACTGTTCCTCCTGAATCCGAGGTTCAACTATCTGTAAGGACCCTCCTTTCCAGGACCCCCGAATAGATTTTTCCTGGGAGACTGAGAAGTGTGATCCCTCTGTAGTTGAAACACACCATCTAGCCCCCCTTCTTAAAGTGGAGGACCACCACCTCGGCCTGCCAATCCAGAGGCACTGTACCGATGTCCATGTGATGTTGCAGAGGTGTGTCAACCAAGATAGTCCTACAATATCCAGAGCCTTGAGGAACTCCGGGTGTATCTCATCCACCCCCGGGGCCCTGCCACCAATGAGTTTTTTGACTACCTTGGTGACCTCAATCACAGAGATAGGAGGGCCCACCTTTGAGTCCCCAGGCTCTGCTTCCACATTGGAAGGCATGTTAGTGGGATTGAGGGGGTCTTCAAAGTACTCCCCCCACTGACCCACATCATCGTGAGTTGAGGTCAGCAGCATACCATTCCCACCATATACAGTGTTGACACTGCACCACTTTCCCCTCCTGAGACGCTGGATGGTGGACCAGAATCTCCTCGAAGCCATCCGGAAGTAGTTCTCCATGGCCTCCCCAAACTCCTCTCATGCCCGAGTTTTTGCCTCAGCAACCACCGAAGCCGCATTCCTTTTGGCCTGCCGGTACCTATAAGCTGCCTAACGAGTCCCACAGGACAAAAGGGTCCTTTAGGAATCCTTCTTTAGCTTGATGGCATCCCTCACCAACAGTGTCCACCAACAGGTTCAGGGATTGCCGCCACGACAGGCACTGACCACCGTACGGCCACAGCTCTGGTAAGCAGCCTCAACAATAGAGGCACGGAACATGGCCCATTCGGATACAATGTCCACCATCTCCCTCGGGACATGGTTGAAGATCTGCTGGAGGTGGGAGTCGAAACTATTTCTGACAGGGGACTCTACCAGACGTTCCCAGCAGACCCTCACAATACGTTTGGACCTACCAGGCCTGACTGGCATCTTCCCCCACCATCAAAACCAACTCACCACCAGGTGGTGATCAGTTGACAGCTCCGCCCCTTTCTTCACCTGAGTGTCTAAGACATGTGGCCGCAGGTCTGATGACACGAGCACAAAGTCGATCATCGAACTGAGGCCTAGGGTGTCCTGGTGCCAAGTGCACATATGAACACCCTTATGCTTGAACATGGTGTTCGTTATGGACAATCCATGACGAGCACAGAAGTCCAATATCAAAACACCGTTTGGGTTCAGATCGGGGGGGCCATTCCTCCCAATCACGTCCTTCCAGGTCTAAACGTCATTGCCCACGTGAGCATTGAAGTCTCCCAGCAAAACGAGGGAGTCCCCAAAAAGGGTGGGTACTCCAGGCTAGGGGGCTGTCAAGCGGCAGGGCCTGTTAAAACACATTGTGGCACTTCTAGTGTGATTTTGGGCTGTACAAAAATTAATTGTATTGTATTGTATTGTATTATTGTGTGTCTTCTTTTATTTGTTTTTATTATTTTGGTGATATTTTTTCACTTTTCTTGCTGTCATCCCTTGAATAAGTCAGTATAGATAGGAGTTTCTACTGTGACGGTACCTGCCGAGTGCAGACACAGACCAGAGCTGCTTCCAGAACTTTCCGCTTTGAAGAGACAGGATGAGTCTGATGAAGGTGATAAGTGGAGGACACCAAAATGGGACAAATGTGAATGGGGCTCAATTGAGGCAGCAGGTAACCAAACACATTCCACTTCGACTGTAATAATGGCAACTGTGCAGTCCTTACATAATTAACTTGATGAATTACAAACTAAAGCTTGTGTTCAGACAGAATACAGAGAAGCCCTGGTCCAGTGAGAGATAACTTTGTGAACTGGTGTGATGAGTCTTTACTACTAATAATCAAACTTAGAAGCAGCACCAGTCATCAACAAGAAACAATCACCAAAGAGAAGGAAGTGGAGATCATTGACAGTTAGAAATATCTGAGGACAATCAAAGACTCACAGCTGACCTTAAAGGGATGCACAGAAGCCATCGGCAAAAAGGGACAGCAGCAGCTCAACTGCTTAAGGAAGCTGAGTCTTTGTAATGTGAGCCCTTCCATGATGACACTCTTTTATAAATCTCGTATTGAGTCTGTTTGTATTTATAAACTGCTAGCCTGGTTTGGAAATCTTAATGTCAAAAACAAAAACACATTAAACCAAATTGGAAAATGGAGCAGTAAAATAACAAGGACTGGACAGTCCAATCTTAATGACCTCCCATCATGCTGTGTGTCTCTGCTGACCAGTCAATCATTTGTTTATTAGTTTGAGTGAAGTTTCTGATTTTTGTTTAACTCAAATCTCTGATTGCAGACTCACATTCAATCATCAGTCCATTTTCCACACCTCCTTATTCTGAGCTGAGTCTAAGGGCAGCAATGAGTGCCCATCACACACCATGTCAGCCTTTGTCAGTTATTGTAACAGAGACGCCTGTGGGAGTGCAGGAGTGAGTGTTAGTGCAAATACAAAAGGACATAACTGCTGTGAATTGGACAAAGGAGTGAAGATCTGCTCAGCTGGTGTGTAACATCCATGAAAAGTCCTCAAAGATGTGCAAGTGGACCCTTAGGGGGCACTTTATTAGACTCACTAATGTGATACCCTCCCCCTTTAGCTCTGGGCCAGCTGGAATTCTCTGAAGATGTGGATCCAGCAGGATGCCTGATCGACTCTTTATGGAATTTGAGAAAGTTGGTAACAAGTCTGTCAAGTAACAAGTAAGTCTCAAGTCTTTACCCCCAAATCCTGAGTCAAGTCTCAAGTCCAGATGGGCAAGTAGCAAGTTAAGTCTTAAAGTTCAAGCCCCAAACAAATCAATGTGTTTAACACCAAATTTAATGCTATTTCTTACATTTTCATGGATAATAAATAGTTTTTAAACATTTATTACATGTATTATTACATTTCAAAACTATAAACTCCATGTTAAAACCAGGAAGAATAAAATGAAGGCCTGTCTACTTCTTATGAAATTAAATAGATTCCTATTCAAAAAGTATGAATATAACATGACCACCAACACAAAAACAAAAGTAAAAAAAGAAGGAAAAAAACTATGTGTTAACATAAATATTTGTGTAAAAAGTCTAACATACACAACTCAAATTATATGAGTGTGAGAACAAAGATCTCTACGTCTGTTTGTTCTTTCAACCTGCTTTTTCAGAGTAAGGTGGCAAGGCAGTTGAACATTTTTACATCAGTTATTGGGTACAAAGGAGGATCAACACCTGGACAGGGTGCTAGTTCATCACAGGGTGAACACACACATACACACGAGTCTACTTCAAAAACGCCAATTCCCATAACCTTCCTGTTCTTTGATTGTGGAAGAAAACCACACAGAGAACATGTGAGCTCCACACAGAGAGCACTTGGGACTTGAATTGTCATCTCCATGCTGCAAGGCACCAGCACTGGTACTGTGTCACTGTGTCACCCAAGGATAGAGAGAATAATTGAAAGGAGAAAGGAAATTATAATAACTCCTAAAACACAGTGGTATCATAAGCAAACTGTGAAGAGAAATAATTAAATAAAATAAAAAACATAAAAGAGATTATAAAGACAATGCATAAACAGTAAATGTAAAGAAATAATAAACCAAGAAGAAAGAACACAATATAAACAATTATGAAATATTTTAAAATAACGAAGAAGAACACAATTACATCACATCAAAAACTCCCAGATAAATGCAAAAAAAAAAAAAAACATAATGGAAAAAAACTTACTAACAATACATACAAACATAAAAGACAAATAAATATATTGTCCCGCATGTGTGCCCACCTGGAGATGACCTTCCTGTCTCTGTGAGGTAAGTGATACCACTCTGAGATAAGAGGGGGCGCTCACACTGACTGTCTCTCCTTATCCACCTGCAGCTCTGAGAAGAAACCAAATGAGGGGAACTGACTCAGCCGCAGTGCCCAGAGCTGCCCCTGTCCTTCTGGGTGGGACTCTTGAAAAGCTGCTGCCCCCCAGAGGATGGAGTCTGCTGTTGGACACAGAAACTCAACATGAAGCAAACGCCATCGTGTTGATACAACTGCAAAGTCAATTTGTCTGTTGGGCTGAAAAGTTGTGTTTTTTGGGGCCATCATGTTCAGTTTTGTTTTGTCTCACTTCATAATTATATCCATTATATATGTTTACTGCTGCACTTATTTTCACTTTATAGAAAGTTTAATATAACTTTACTTTTTACCAATTTTTAGTTTTCTTCATCATCATGTTAAAAATGCTTTTATTCCTTTTAGTTTATTAGTTTTTTATTTCTTTATATTTGTATGTATTTGTTTTTGATAATTAGTTTATCTTATATACAGTATATGGGCTAAAATACTATGAAAATAATGAAATTTAACCTTCAGGACCCAAAAGTTTGGGTGTCTACTGTAATTAAATAGTGGCATTCAATACAAAATATTTGTTAAAATTAAAATTAACATCTTTGCTGATTACGAATGGTCCCCCATAATAGGGCACCAAAAATGTAGGGTCATCACTGATTATACAGTATATGTTTTTTCTGTTGTATTAATTTTATTTTATCCAATTATCTGTTCACATTTTAATATGCTAGAAGTGTGTGTAATCATTTAATATAATCACATATTATTACTGTAATTCCCTTGTGTTATATTTAATCGTTATCTGTATTAGCAAATCTACACAAGATGGATATACATAAAACAGACCAGTAGGAATAAAACCCAAAGCACGCCAAAGTGACAAGAGAGTTTGAGGAACACGATAGAAATGGGCTCAAAAGTTATTCACCGACATGTTCATCAGAACGTCTCCAACTTTTTTTTAGTTGTAATTTGTCAAATACAATGGAGAGTTCATTCATTGGACATCAAATGTGCATTTCTATAGGGCATCTCACTATCTCGGAATATTTATATTCATATATCTCCTTAGGTCAAAAGTAAAGGAAAACAATTGAGGCTCAGAAAAAGTGTGTATGGTTAATTAGATGTGTGACTTTACTGGTACAATAAAGAAAAAAGGAGATCATACTGAAGATGGGTGGAAATGTGGCACAAGTGGATCCTTTAGATTTTTTACTGGCTAAATTGAGATGGTACTGTGAATGGAATTCTTTCATGCCATATTGATGATTTTACGTGGGCAGGTGCACATAACTTTTCTATGTCAGTCATTCCATACCTCAGATCAGCTTTCCAGGATGGTGATGAAGGGTATGAGCACTTTGGCTATGTGGGACTGGAATTGTAAGTGTCAACAGACCAATATGTATACAGCAAGAAAGTTTTATAAAGAATCTTCAACCCACTGCCATAGAATCGTCTAGAGTCTCATTAAGAGACACTCCCCTCTGTGCACCTGAACTGGAACAACTTAAGTCAAAAATAGGGCAGACTCTCTACTGTAGGTTGCCAACCAAGACCTGATGTCTTGCTTGATGGCCACATTTTCACATCCAGCACAAAACATGTTACTGTGCACATAATACATGATGCCAATAAAGTCATTCTGCAAAAGTGGCCTTGAAGTTTCAGAACCTGGGAAGAGATGAGTCATTGATATTTGTTACTTTTCATGATGGCTCACTTGAGAACCTTCCTGATGGCGACTTACAAGGAGGATGCTTAATTATTTTGGCAGGAGATGGAGGATGATTCTCACTCCTTTCTTTACAGTTGAAAATAATCAAAAGAGCAGAATGAAGTACTTGGGAAGGAAAACACAAGCAATGTATGAATGCATCATGAGAGCAATCTGTCTTTGTAAACATTTTTCAGAGTTTACAGTCAGTGCCTCAAGACACAATGGTCTTCAGGTCATTTGTGTTACAGACACCTACTGCTTACTTGGGGTGATTCAATCCATCAAGTCTGTAACAGAGAAAAGTCTTCATCAATTGTTAAGTGGGATAAAAGAACGTCTTCAAGATCAAAAAGTCCAATGTGTTTTGTGGTCGCCTACAAAGGACCAGCTTGCTGACTGTCTTAAGAAAAAAGAGACGTCTCCTTTTGTACATTTAAAAAAACTTAAAGATGGAATATGGCACGGTAAGTGACTAGCATAGCCACATTTATTTTGACTTGAAGAAGAGTAATTGCTAGTTCTGTGCATAAACATGGGTATTTGGTGTGTTATGCAGTTTAATTTTTATTCTTATTAAAAGAGATGATGTTGTTGAGTTTGTTATCTTGTGAAACCATTTATATATTGTGGTACTGTGTACCTATTGGGAGTATTACGACCCTGGTGAAGATTGAGTAGGCTTTTTTAGTAATACATGTCAGTGTGCTAGTGAGTAAGTAATAAACGTTTGTTGCTAATGTCCATGGTGTTTTATCTTTATCACTCAACATCTGAAAGACCTCTCAGAGTGGTTGGTCGTACTTGCTTCTCTTTGTGGCTTAGCATCGGGCCAACTTCCCTTATATTCATCTCCACATTACCAGCTCTGCCTTGAACCTGACACTTCTTTTTTATTTCCTCTGATATCACCTCCTGCCATTCTCTTTTTCACTTTTTACTCCCAACCTAACCTACTCAGGCTCCTTTAATTCCAGTGGGCACAGGTGCCCCGCCAAACGAACCACAGAATGTCAAAAGAGAACAGCTGAGCTGACTGTGCCTGCACATAACAAGCAATCAGCTCATCTCATCACTTCACAGTGGAGCTCCCACACCCATAAGCTTGAGGACACCATTTTAATCTAAAACTCCTAACACCACATACCCCATAATGCACTTTACCAAAGCAATCTAAAGGAAGAGGAATGCTTCCTTAAAATGAGGAATCACACCATGCAAGGCTTTCTGTCTCTGAAGAAAATTTGCACTTCAATCTCTCTAATTAATGAGTCCCCAACTATCACAACCTCTCACTTTCTGGGAAGTTATTGAGGTAGCCCGTTGGGGATCCTCATGTCTGTCTACCACCTTAGAATCTTCAGAGAAACCGTCCAACACTGCAAGGACCTAAAAATGATTTGTCAACTTCCAGTTCTGGGGTTGATGCCCCAGGACAGTGTGCACCTTTTACCTTGCACCTTGTGACTATGACCCACCTTTCTCTACCTCTCTGGTATGGAATCTTTTCTCAGACCACTTTAGGGGTGCACACTATCTCTCTAAAGAACACATGACACAGGTATGCCAATTCTCTGTTACAATGCAGGACAGCTAACTCCTCCTCTACTTCAGCAACTCTCAGCTCAAGGTGCTGAATCAGCTGGCATCTCCTGTATATGTAAACTTCATAGAAGACTACAGGCTCCTCCAACCCACCATCTGGAAAGTCCAACAGAACTTGCATTGTACTGGCCTCATTATTAAAAGTTGACTTTGGAATATGAAAACTGCTTTTTTTATATCATTTTTTGTTAGAATTAAATTATTTAATTTAAATGGTAAAACCGAAACAATTAAGCCAAAAAAATGAAATTAAAGAACTACTACAGTTATTTTACAATATCTGACCTCTTAAGCTCCTGTAATATTCTCCCCCTCGACTGCCTTCTGTTTGTTCTTCTATGAGATTATCTTTACTTTTCTCTGTCTCTTCTCTTAACGTTGCACCACCTTTCTTACTTACAAGCTCCCCACTCTTACTGTATGTATTCCTTCATATTCCTTTGTATTGATGAGTACTTACACTGTCACCCCCTCTTAACTGCTCTACTTTCTTTGCCACTAAGAACTGTTCAATCTAGAAAAACACACTTACTGCATATCCACTGATAGTTCATTTCTCATTATCTTGTCTGCTCGTAGAGCCATTTGTGTCTGATCGACGTCTTTACGTTAGTCGTCTGCCAGCTGAACTCTTTGCTTTATTGCTTTCAAGTCAGTCGGTGCCTTTTTTCCCCATTAAGGAATTGTTGTTTTTGTTATTTACTACAACACTGGTTATTTACTTACAGAGATGCCAATGCCATTTACTGCTGCTTACTGCCCTGCTTTGCCAACACAAGTTTGAATATAAATAAAACAAAATAAGTACAAGTAACTTTTCCAAATGCTCCCCCAAACTCTCAGCTTCTTCTGATCCTCTGAGGGTGAAAAAAAGGAAAAAAACCCTTCTAAAAGGGAAAAAACTTTAAAAATTCCTGCATGGTCCTTAGTGGCAACCACAACATAAAATTTATAGAGGAAAATTGTATTTTTAATTAATTCACACACCTCAGAATACAAAACTCTCTGCCACTTCACTTCTATTTCGCAAGGATGACATCAGCATGTGAGCACATCTCAGTTTCAATAATACATCCAGCCGAATTGTCATGTAATGTGGCTGTGGCACAGAGCTAATAAAATTGTGACATTCAATGTTCTCTCTGCTGATGTGGCAACAGAAGACGTAACACAGACAAGCCCTCCAAGTCTTTAGAGTCAGTCAAGACATTGAGCTCACAGCCATCAGTTATCTGTTTGGGCTCACAGACCACTCTTTATTCAAATGAATTTCTTTTTGTAAATTTCAGGTAGTCAGGCAAATCATGAGGATTTCCAGCAAATCTCAATATTTCACTTATATCAAAAAATTTTAAATAGTGTTTTGCTTTCAGCTAAATTCACTGCATTCATACAAAAAGAAATATGTATACTCCAACTGGAGACCTTTTCTTGCTTTAATTCTGAATATTTCTGCATTTTATTTACAATGTAATTAAAAATCTCTACTAAAAAAAAAAAAGTAAAGTTTGTATATCCTCAGCTAGGATAAGTAGGTTTTTGGTGGGGATAGGGTTGTTTTATTAAAGACTTTCCATGTTTTGAGTTCACTGAGAAAAAAACAGTAATGTGCACAGTGGGGTGTTTCTGTGTGTCATTATGTTGTTCCACTGGCATGTGTGGAGGGCCAAATGTCCTTGTGTCAAAAGAATGGGAGATTCACTAACCTGGGAAATGTATGCAACTACTATGGCAAGCCAAATCAACCTTTAGAAATAACTCTAAATGCTTTTAAGATATCTGGTAATGCATTTTAGATATCTCAAATTGAATTACAGATATCTGAAATGTGTTTTATGATAAATTAAATAGGTTTCAAGATATCTTGAAATAATACACTGTATAGTTTGAGATACCTGAAATGCATTTCATGATATTGTTGACACTGTGGTAGCACTGCTGCCTCTCAGTATAGAGACCAGGGTTTGTGTCCCGGGTTCTCCCAGCATGTAGTTTGCATGCTCTTCCTGTGTATGTGTGAGTTTCCTTCAGGTGCTCTAGTTTCCTCCCCCAGTCCAAAGATATGCAGGTTAGCTGCATTGATGATACTAAATTGGCCCTAGTGTGTGGTTGTGGTGTGTGTGTGTTAACCTTGAAATGGACATAGCATCATCAAGATGTCTTGCCTGAAGAAGGGGCCTGAGTTGCCTCGAAAGCTTGCATATTGTACTCTTTTTAGTTAGCCAATAAAAGGTATCCTTTTGCTTGGCATTTCTCTACATTCATAAAGGCTAACACGGTACAACACCCTAGTACTTCAAACAACAGTGAATTTCAAAGTATCCTAAATGCTTTTTTAATATATCTTAATTCAATTTTGAGATATGTTAAAATAACGGCCCACTCAATAACTTTCTGCACATTTTGAGGTATCTCAAATATATTTCAAGATACAGTACTTGAAAATAGACAGGAAGTCCTATTGAAAGAATAAGTAATTTTACAGGAGATGATTTCGAGATATCTGAAGATGCATTTCAGATATCTTAAAAAGTAAACTGCATTTTAAAAAATGTAAATTAATTTTGAGATATCTCTAAATGTTAATTTGGCTTGCCATACGACCATGCAACTTTTAAGTACAATGCAATTACTGTCTCCTATCCAATTAACATTAACATTGTAATTTATCACCCTCCAGTTTGCTCAACAACATCCTCAATGAGCTGGATGGACTGCTCTCTTCTCTCCCAGATGACAGCAGCCCACCTCTAAACATAGGAGACCTGAATATCCACCTGGACAGTCCTCCTGCTGCAGACTTTCTCACTCTTCTTTCCTACTTCGACCAAAATTTCCACCTCACTGTCTTGTCTTGGTGGAGTTGTATATTATTCTATTTTCCCTTTTTGTATTGTTTATTGTGTAGCATTTGTCAGAATGCCTTAAATACCATAGACTTACCACTGTTTCTAAGGTATTGTACTTTATGTTTTCCCTCTACCTTTCTTTCTACATCTATAGCCTCAGGCACTTACATAGAACAAAAAAACATACAGGAGTTAAGTTACTGTACACTTTAAATAACGTATTATTTATAATATTCATAAAATAACTACAATTTTAGACCTATTTCTAACCTGCCTTTCTTAAGTAAATTTTCTAGAGAAGGCAGTCATTATACAGCTTAATGACCACCTCAATAAACCTGCTATTCTTGATAAATTTCAGTCAGGTTTTAGAACAAATCACAGCACAGAAACTGCACTCGTTAAAGTAGTAAATGACTTGCGCGTAAATGCAGACAGAGGCCATTTATCTGTTCTCATCCTCTTAGATCTGAGTGCTGCATTTGACACCATTGATCACAATATTCTTAGAAATCGCCTTAGTCAGTGGGTGGGCCTCTCTGGCAGTGTCTTAAATTGGTTTGAATCCTACCTGGCAGGGAGAAAATTCTTTGTTAGTTGTGGTAATTATAACTCAAAGACCCCTAATATTCTATATGGTGGTCCACAAGGCTCTATCTTGGGTCCACTGCTCTTTTCGATTTACATGCTTCTGTTAGGTCAAATTATCTGGGGGCATAACGTGAGCTACCACAGCTATGCTGATGACACGGAACTGTATTTATTAATAGCACCTGACAACCCTGACTCTCTTGATTCACTGACCCTAGTGTCTTACTTGTGTTTCTAAACGGATGAATAGTAATTTTCTCAAACTAAATAAAGAGAAAACAGAAATTTTAGTGATTGGCATTAATGGATACAATGAGGGTGTGACGCATTAGGATTAAAAGTCAAGATGGAGGTAAAGAACTTAGGGGTAACTCTTGACTCTGACCTGAATTTTAAATCACATATTAATCAGATTACTAGGACAGCATTTTTTTACTTAAGAAATACAGCAAAAGTTAGACCTCTTATACAGTATCATCGAAAGATGGTGAGAAATTAGTTCACGTGTTTGTTTTCAGTTGACTAGATTACTGTAACGCACTCCTCTCAGGACTACCCAAAAAAGACATAAATCGTTTGCAACGAATGCAGAATGCAACTGCTAGAATCCTAACTAGGAAAAGAAAATCTGAGCACATCTCTCCAGTTTTGATGTCACTACACTGGTTACCTGTGTCATTCGGAATTTACTTTAAAATACTGCTTATGGTTTATAAAGCCTTAAATAATCTCGCTCCATCTTATATATCGGAAGGTCTGACACCTTATATTCCAAATCGTAACCTCAGATCCTCAAATGAGTGTCTCCTTAGAATTCTAAAAGCTAAACTTAAAAGAAGTGGTGAGGCGGCCTTCTGCTGTTATGCACCTAAAATCTGGAATAACCTGCCAATAGAAATTCGCCAGGCTGATACGGTGAAGCACTTTAAGAAACTGCTGAAAACACATTACTTTAACATGGCTTTCCCATAATTTCATTTTAGTTTAATCCTGATGTTCTGTATATTTGATTAATTTTCATTATTATTCACGGTGGCTTCAAAAATGTGCTATATAAATAAATGTTGTTGTTACAATAAGAAAAGTACAAGTGAATACTGGTAACCATACAACAAGATAAATGCTGATATGTAGTTTCAGGTGGCACACAGGCTTGAAGTTCCTTTAAATGTCTCTAGTTAAGTCATCATTTCCAGCTTTCTTCAGGACAGGCTGCATACCTGTTTCAATATAGCTCCTGAGCAGTGCTCCTCAGTGTGATCTTCTTTTCAGTCCATGGTGTATGAGAGAGAGTAAGGGGTATAGCAAGCAAATTTATAGATTATCTGTCCAAACCCTTCAGCCAGTCTGTCTAAGTTATAAATAAAGACATACAAAATATTTATCAGTGTAAGAAAATGGTGATTTCCCACCCAGCAGATCTCCTTCTTGTTATTTGGCTGAGGGAGGAGGGGAATGGGGTACATCTACTTCTTGTTACTTTGTCAAAGTGGGGAGTGGATTGGAAATTCCAGTCGATTAGACTCGTTCTTGTCACTTGGTTCACTGGGAGAGTGGGGGATGATATGAGTGGCTGGGTGTTAAAAGGTTGCAACCCATGGAAAAAAGGGAATCCCACAAGTAGAACAGGGCCAAAAGTAGAATGCATGAAAATGTTTACTAGTAACATCAAAGAATAGGGAAGGTGTATAGTATGTAGTTTTTGTTTGTTGTCTCTGTGAAAATAAATTAGTCTGTATCTTTGGTTTCTTTTGTGCCAGTCATAGTGTGTAAGGAAATAGACATCTTGACGGGCAGCAAATTTAAAGAAAAGAAATGTGTATATGAACTGACGTGTTGAAAGCATTACTCTATGTGTCTGAAAATGTTGTTCTGTGCCGAAGAAATGTGTGAATGGGATTTTTTTTCTGAAATGTACTTGTATTTAACTGAATGTTTAAAGTAAAATATATCGTGCCTACAAATTTTGAAATATCTGATAAAGTTCCAGAGCTCAGAGTTAATTTGAGTTAAAATGTGAGTTTTGAATATGTGTAATATTTCATAAAATGAAAACGTCTCCACTTTGCTAATAAAAATGTTTATATGTATTAAACATCTTTCCTTCAGACCCTGATCAAGTCTCAGGGAAAAATGTTCTTTGATAATTATAAAATACAGTGGTGTGAAAAACTATTTGCCCCCTTCCTGATTTCTTATTCTTTTGCATGTTTGTCACACAAAATGTTTCTGATCATCAAACACATTTAACCATTAGTCAAATATAACACAAGTAAACACAAAATGCAGTTTGTAAATAGTGGTTTTTATTATTTAGGGAGAAAAAAAAATCCAAACCTACATGGCCCTGTGTGAAAAGTAATTGCCCCCTGAACCTAATAACTGGTTGGGCCCCCCTTAGCAGCAATAACTGCAATCAAGCGCTTGCAATAACTTGCAATGAGTCTTTTACAGCGCTCTGGAGGAATTTTGGCCCACTCATCTTTGCAGAATGGTTGTAATTCAGCTTTATTTGAGGGTTTTCTAGCATGAACCGCCTTTTTAAGGTCATGCCATAGCATCTCAATTGGATTCAGGTCAGGACTTTGACTAGGCCACTCCAAAGTCTTCATTTTGTTTTTCTTCAGCCATTCAGAGGTGGATTTGCTGGTGTGTTTTGGGTCATTGTCCTGTTGCAGCACCCAAGATCGCTTCAGCTTGAGTTGACGAACAGATGGCCGGACATTCTCCTTCAGGATTTTTTGGTAGACAGTAGAATTCATGGTTCCATCTATCACAGCAAGCCTTCCAGGTCCTGAAGCAGCAAAACAACCCCAGACCATCACACTACCACCACCATATTTTACTGTTGGTATGATGTTCTTTTTCTGAAATGCTGTGTTCCTTTTACGCCAGATGTAACGGGACATTTGCCTTCCAAAAAGTTCAACTTTTGTCTCATCAGTCCACAAGGTATTTTCCCAAAAGTCTTGGCAATCATTGAGATGTTTCTTAGCAAAATTGAGACGAGCCCTAATGTTCTTTTTGCTTAACAGTGGTTTGCGTCTTGGAAATCTGCCATGCAGGCCGTTTTTGCCCAGTCTCTTTCTTATGGTGGAGTCGTGAACACTGACCTTAATTGAGGCAAGTGAGGCCTGCAGTTCTTTAGACGTTGTCCTGGGGTCTTTTGTGACCTCTCGGATGAGTCGTCTCTGCGCTCTTGGGGTAATTTTGGTCGGCCGGCCACTCCTGGGAAGGTTCACCACTGTTCCATGTTTTTGCCATTTGTGGATAATGGCTCTCACTGTGGTTCACTGGAGTCCCAAAGCTTTAGAAATGGCTTTATAACCTTTACCAGACTGATAGATCTCAATTACTTCTGTTCTCATTTGTTCCTGAATTTCTTTGGATCTTGGCATAATGTCTAGCTTTTGAGGTGCTTTTGGTCTACTTCTCTGTGTCAGGCAGCTCCTATTTAAGTGATTTCTTGATTGAAACAGGTGTGGCAGTAATCAGGCCTGGGGGTGGCTACGGAAATTGAACTCAGGTGTGATACACCACAGTTAGGTTATTTTTTAACAAGGGGGCAATTACTTTTTCACACAGGGCCATGTAGGTTTGGATTTTTTTTCTCCCTAAATTATAAAAACCATCATTTAAAAACTGCATTTTGTGTTTACTTGTGTTATATTTGACTAATGGTTACATGTGTTTGATGATCAGAAACATTTTGAGTGACAAACATGCAAAAGAATAAGAAATCAGGAAGGGGGCAAATAGTTTTTCACACCACTGTATAAAGGAGACAATTACTTTCAAGGATAAAATGCCAGTGGTGTGTGTGCGTGTGTGTCAGCTGACTTATTAAATCGGTTTTAAATGTGAAGGTGCATATTTGTTATGGACATTGTTTTAAATGCTTTCCATTAGCTGTTAGGTGATTGAAGTAAGGGTGATATGGTGGCACAGTGGTTGGCACTGTTGCCTGGCAACAGGAAATGAAGGTTCAAACTTGGTATATTCTCTGCATGGAGTGAAATAAATCTAAACAATGAGAGGAAAAGAGTATATAAATGCTTTAAAAAGTAGATGGTAAATGATAATAATAATATAAACTTGAGTAAGTATAATGTGTTAAAGGCACTTTAAGTGACTTTTGAATATGGTTTTCAGTATGTGAAAGAGATCTCTGTGGCTGAAGTGCATTTGAACGAATTTAGGTGAGTTTGGAAATATGTTTGGTTAAAGACATTGTGCAAAAATATGTGGTGTTATTTAAAATGATGAGGCAATTGTTAAAAGTGTGCATAAATATGTATGTTTTGAATTTAAACTTAAAAATGATTATGATTAGGTGCAATGAAAAGTTTCCAGATTTAGTAAAAATGTGTGTGCCTTTTTCCATTGAGTACTGATCATACTCAAATGGAAGAAAGTTCTTTTAATAATTTTAAATTAAATTTAGAGTAAAAAAAAAGACATTCTATAGCATAGCAAGTAAGCTAGTGATGAGCTATGGCTTCCAGTCTAGGCAGTGTTTTATACTAAGATGTGCTGTACAAAAAGGGGGTTAACTAACAAAAAGGGTAGACTGTGCTTTTTCTGCAGATCAACACTCTGGAGTAACTGCAAGAAGCAACTTGGGATAAAATCAATGAAAAAGTGTGCATAAACATCTAACTTTAATAGGAGGTTATGGGTAAAAGAAATCAATATTATTAAGCATAGCTAAACTTTATATATTGTGAAAGGATTCCATAACACACAGGAAAAGGTTTGGGGGCAGCCACCACCCATTTATTAAACCCACTACATCCTAACCACAGGACCATGGGGGTCCACTGGAGCCAATCCCAGCCAACACAGGGCGCAAGGCAAGAAACAAACTCCAGGCAGGGTGCCAGCCCACCGCAGGGCACACACACTAAGGACAATTTAGACTCGCCAACGCACCTAACCTGCATGTCTTTGGACAGTGGGAGGAAACCGGAGTACCAGGAAGAAACCCACACAGACAAGGGAAGAACATGCAACCTCCATGCAGGGAGGACCTGGGATGTGAACCCGGGTCTCCTAACTGTGAGGCAGCAGCGCTACCCACTGCGCCACCCAGGCAGCCACCAGTGTATTTGAAATTGGCTGTCAAATAGAGGTTTTGGTTCAAACGGATTAGGTCTTAACTGACTTTAGTCCAACAATCAAATGGATAGACAGGCAGACATGGCCATTTTAAAGCTGATTAGGGGAAGCGATGTTATCAGGCCCAGAACCGGAAGTGAAGTCATCCAGCCCAGGCAAAATTTCCTGTGGTCTGTCAGCCCTTTAGCTGTCTCCCATGCACACGTGTGTGACAATATATACTGAAATATTTTCTCTAAATCATTGTATGCAATGATGTGATGCACTGATTTCCCTGAGAGTTTTTTTAAATATAAACAGGTTTTGCATTAAAAGTTATTTGATACAACGTGATGTTGATTCTTCTTCCCATCCACTTCTTGTGTTGTAAATAACTTGTATAGAATAGAATGCTATTCTTTGAAAATGAAAGAAGGTTTAACTTTATTTTCTATAATTTGATCCTCTTATTAAATATTTCACACATTTTGTTACAATCGTAAAACCATAGATAGAAAATATGTCAATTTAATTAGAAAAATATTAGCTTAAAGAAAAATAACTGTGATATGAATATAGAAACTGTTTAGCTTTAAAATGACACATGTTGAGGTAATAATAGATGTATTTTTGGAAGATAATTGTGACTTTGAAAATAACCTGTTAGCCTTAGGTGAATTGAAACATGAATTTATTTTCTAAATAATTTAAATCCCAAGACTTGTACATATTTGAACAATATGCTGTAATTAGAGCAACTGAGAAAGGGAATGTGGAGCTTTCCCTTGGGAGGCGGGAAAGACTCATATTTTCTCAAGCGGCTGCCCGGTCCATCAACCTCTTCAGTGGCGTCTGTTGCTTATGGGCCACTATACCCCCTTGATGAAGAAGACTTTGTGTTTTTATGAGCAGGAGTCGGGGCCAATGCGTCAAGTTTGACAGATGTACCTTGCGAGGCCAGATCACATTTGAAAGAGCCTACTAGAGTTTCTACTCCTTGGAAAACCTTCAGTACTCTACTGTGCAACTTTGTAACCCAAGCTTGACAAGACTCTTTAAGTTTATTTTCATCTCATTCATAAAAATAATTAGGAATTTACCAGTCCAGACTGTGGATTTCTTCTTTGACTTTTGCTTGCTGTACTGACTGAGAGATGTTCTCTGGAGGACACTGATGTTATGTTACCATCCATCATTCTATTAAAAGGAAGATCAAAAAGTGCCTACCAGATTCTAGCTCAAGGGTGAGGGTCATTTCCAAATTTTCCTAATTTCCCACAGGAACCTCCACAGAACATGATTTTTTAACTAATAACCTCCACACCACTCTACTTTCTCGTTTCTTTTATTTTTGTTTACCACTCCTGGACATGTTTGTGTTCTCCGCAGGAGAGTTATGACATTTGGCTCTTATGAACTTGTAATATTAATGCATTGGTTTCAGGGTTCTTACTGACCAATACCCTCCTACTCCACATTCCCCCTAAGGGCGAAAAGATTGATATCTATTTTGTGTTGTTATTTGTATAACTGCAAAGGTTATGTGCCAATAGTTTGAATATTTTGAGACAATTGAATGCTTTTCCTTCAGTAAATATATATGTAGCTGACTCTTTTATATTGTGACAATTTACTTGTTACAATGAATATGCTTTTAATTGAGTGGAGTCCACAACAATGGTCAAACTAGATGGTCAACTTTAACTTTCATATCGATAATCAGTGTGACCAAAAAGTAAAGGAATTCATGGACCTCCTGGACTCTTTTGATTTGAGACCGCTCGTTAGTCAGCCTACACATAAAGCAGGTCATACGTTAGACTTAGTGATTACTAAAGGACTAAAAGTTGATGTGAGGCAGGTCATTGATACCGGTCTATCAGACAATTTCCTTCTACTATTTATTATAGAAATAATGTTAGAAAACATTCATGAGAAGCATATTGTTAAAAAACGCTTCTTTGACTCATCAGCAGCTTTAAAACTTTCAAGCATTCTAAGCAATCAGTCCGTTTATAGTGCTATGCATAGTGAGGTAAAGTAAATAGTAAGGTGGAAAAATTTAATACTAAAGTGAGAGCTGCTGTTGACATAGTTGCACCTGAAAAGACAGTTAAAAAATCCTCTAGTATTGTTATACCATGGAAGACCCAAAGAGTGTCGGACTTAAAGAGAACATGCCGTAGAGCTGAGCGTAAATGGAGGAAGACTAAACTAACTATCCACTGTGAAATATTAAAAGTTAAAATAACAGAATACAATAACACAGTCTGTCTTAAGAGGTGCTGCTATTTCTCTTATTATAAATAACAATGCTAGTAATCTCAGAGTCTCATTTTCAACGATTGATCGTCTGCTAAACCAGGTAACTCAAATGAATGCCTCCAAAATACTTCCAGTGAAACTTGTGAGGCTATTGCTGTATTTCTCAATCAAAAAATTAATGATATTAGAAATAACATAGTATATCTCCCCAACACTGCAGAACCTCCTAAGCCCCAGTACTCCGTTATAAACAAATTAAATTCTTTCACTAGGATAGATTTACCTGATTTACATAAAATAATTTCTCAACTGAGACCCTCCACCTGCATCCTTAACCCAATACCAGCAAGTTTTTTCAAGAAAGTATCAGGCATGCTAATTGATAATATTCTTGACATAGTAAATTCTTCATTAAATACGGGGGTCTTCCCAGACTGTCTTAAGACTGCTGTAGTTAAACCCCTACTCAAGAAAAATAATGTTGACCCCTCTGCTTTTGAAAATTTTAGACCCATCTCTAACCTGCCCTTTTAAGTAAAATTCTAGAGAAGGCAGTCATTATGCAGTTAAATGACTACCTCAATAAACCTGCTATTCTTGATATATTTAAGTTAGGTTTTAGAACAAATCACAGCACAGAAACTGCACTTGTTAAAGTAGTAAATGACTTGCGGGTGAATGCAGACAGAGGCCATTTATCTGTTCTAATCCTCTTAGATCTGAGTGCTGCATTTGACACCATTGATCATAATATTCTTAGAAATCGCCTTAGTCAATGGGTGGGCCTCTCTGGCAGTGTCCTAAATTGGTTTGAATCCTACCTGGCAGGGAGAAAATTCTTTGTTAGTTGTGGTAATCACAACTCAAAGACACATGATATCCGATTTGGTGTTCCACAAGGCTCTATCCTGGGTCCGCTGCTCTTCTCAATCTACATGCTTCCGTTAGGTCAGATTATCTCAGGGCACAACATGAGCTACCACAGCTATGCTGATGACACGCAGCTCTACTTATCAATAGCACCTGATGACCCCGACTCTCTTGATTCACTAACACAATGTCTTACTGGTATTTCTGAATGGATGAATAGTAATTTTCTCAAACTAAATAAAGAAAAACCTGAAATTTTAATGATTGGCAATAATGGATACAATGAGACTATTAGAAATGAACTGGATACATTAGGATTAAAAATTAAGATAGAAGTAAAAAACTTAGGGGTAACTGTTGACTGTAACCTGAATTTTAAATCGCATATTCATCAGACCACTAGGACAGCATTTTTTCACCTAAGAAACATAGCAAAAGTTAGACCTCTTATAACATTGAAAGATGGTGAGAAATTAGTTCACGCTTTTGTTTTCAGTCGACTAGATTACTGTAACGCACTCCTCTCAGGACCACCCAAAAAAGACATCAATTATTTGCAACGAGTGCAGAATGCAGCTGCTAGAATTCTAACCAGGAAAAGAAAATCCGAACACATTTCTCCAGTTTTGATGTC
>JANRMT010062791.1:194732157-194755258 GCA_026402145.1 Polypterus bichir lapradei
AGGTACAGTTCAGTCAGTCGTGAGTGTGGAGCAGAAAGAGCTGAGGAAAGAGCTGAGCAACATCTGGAGGTGAGACAACTTTGAGACAGGCTGTGGAGAAGAAGTGAAAGAAGTGAGGACATGAGGAGAGTCAGACGGACAGACAGAAGGACAAACAACACAAAGGTTCAATGGCCACTTGTATTCTGACATTTCACTGAAGTGCAGTGTGAACACGAGACCACTGCCATTCTTATAAAGTAAGGCGCTATATACCTGACAGGGTCTCCTGCCTTCACGCTAGACTGACTGGTGCCAAGTCATTCAGACTGACATGTGGACATCAACACTGGATGAGAACGTCACAGACATGAGACTGAGTGTCCTGCACTCAGGTGACCAGATGGACTTGTCACAGGTGACCATAGGGTGAGGATGACAAACTGGAATTCTTGTCTGTCATTTACCACTCAGGACTGGCAGCTCTAGTGGCGACCAGCAGCAGGTCTGTTTGTCTCTGTCTATGTCAAAGTTTATTTATTTTTTGTGATTAATTTTTAATGATGGGTTCATTATCTGAACAGGAATAAAGGAATATATGTGTCATTGAAGTGTTATGGAGTCTGCTTTCATTTGTTTGTATTATTTTGGTGATACTTTTTCACATTTCTTACTGATGTCCCGATGTGTCTTCTATTCACCTGAGTGATTCAGTACAGCCAGGAGTTTCTACTGTGACGGTACCTGCCAAGTGCAGACACAGACCAGAGCTGCTTCCAGAACTTTCCGCTTTGAAGAGACAGGATGAGTCTGATGACAATGACAAGCAGAGGACACTGAAATGGGGCAGATGTGGAGGGGGTCGTTTGAGGTAACAGGTAACCCAACACACTCCACTTCAACTGTAATAATGGTGACTGTGCAGTCCATGAATTACAAAGTAAACCTTGTGTTCAGACAGAATGCAGAGAAGCCTGCATTATCAGTGTTATGGAGCTCATCATTGAGACATCATCGTCACAGGTAAAGGGCCCGGTGGCGTCTGCACCTCTGTATATAAATGGTGGTCTCAATCAGTAAGAGTCAGAAAAGCAGTGAGCTCTGCAGACATTGAGCTGCTCAGTGTGTCACTCAGCCCACTCTACTCGTCCAGAGAATTTCCACAAATATTTGTCACCGTTGTTTGTATTCATCCTACGGCTCATCCATCGATGTCAACATAGACGATTATCACAGCTTTAGTCGACACGCTGAAAGTGAACACTCAGACCAACACATCAGAAGCCTAACCTTTGTCACCAGGCCTTAAACAAAGGCACCAAAAGCACAAACACATTTTCTGATTTGCACTTTGTAATTCTGCAGCACTCTTGTAAAATACTCCTCACTATTTCTTACATTCAGCACTTTCTGTAGGAATTTAAAAGTCCACAAGAAGACAGTGAAGCTCTGGAGTGAAGATTCAATCCAAAGTCTCCAAGGCTGCTTTCATTGTCCACACTGAGATCTTTTGATGGACTCCTGCACTGATTTAGTTGAGCTTTGTGATGTTCTCAGCAGCTCTGCTTGTGAAGACGTGCTGATCTCAGATAAAAGTGTGAAGGTCTATCTGATCAACAAACCCTGCATCGTCAAATCTATCATGTTATTATTATATCAAAAGAAAAAGTTCCTTTTGACAAGGAAATACAAAATAAATTTAAAAAATATCAAAACAACAATAATATACTAAATGAGAGGAAGGTCCTGCAAATCCAATCTTTTAGATTTTTTTGATGAAGCAACTCAAATAGTTGACAAAAACAAAGCATACAAAGTAATTTACATAGACTTTCAAAAAGCCTTTAACTCAATCATCCCACAACAAAGATTAAATTTTGTTTTTGTCTGTACCCCATATTTTAGTTTGAATTCTATGCACAACATTATACATGAGGCCCCTGTGCTTTGAGGTAACCCATATGTCACACTGTGTCCCTAGCACTCTGAGAGCCCTCCGAAGTGCTACAGGATCCAATCCAAGGCTTTCCAGCAACAAAGAATCTGAGCTGATGGTGCCTCCCATATGTGCATTCAGTCTGTTCCACCTGTGATGCTTTGGTAGCCTACATAAAATGAAATACTGTCACTTATATCACTTTGCAGAAATAAATATTTACAGATGTAGCCCAGTTGTATTTCAGAACTGAATGCCATAATTAATTGACCACTGTCCCTTTAACTGATCTGCATAGCAGAGAGACCTGCAGCTAACCTAGGTTGTAGCTGTGTGTCATGTAAAAGATTAAAATGACTCTGGGAGGGCTGGGTTTTGGGGAAATGATGCTGTGTGGCTGAAAGTGGAGAGATGGGATGAGGGGGAAAAAAGAAAACTGGGGATGGGCGGAGTGAAGCCTCACGAATGATCAAAACATTTGAATCGATTGTGTTGAAAATCGTGTCGAAGCTTCAAAGCATTTGACATTCACCTCTCTACTGACACCTCCTGGCCTTTTGCATTAACCTTACACAAATTCATGATCAAGTTCAATAAGGTCAATTAAACTTTTATTTTTCGCTGCTACAGTTTGACAGCAGCTTCCAGTGTGTGATGTGTAAACAAAAAAAATATATATACTGTATATATATATATATGTATATAAAATATAAAATCCAACATCTGTCTCTCTGTCTGTATGTCTGTCCGCTTTTCATGAGAGAACTACTTAACGTATTTAGATTTTTTTTTTCTATAATTTGCTTGAACATTCCAGTTAACATTCCATTTTATTTTTTTCTCCCGCCGTCTGGAGTTTTTTTTTTTTTGTTTTCTCTGTCCTTCCTGGCCATTGGACCTTACTCTTACTCTATGTTAATTAGTGTTCTCTTATTTTAATTCTTACTTTGTATTTTTTTCTTTTTTTTTCATCATGTAAAGCATGTTGACATTATTTGTATGAAAAAGTGCTATATAAATAAATACTGTCGTTGTTGTTGTTGTTGTACCGTGGCTGTTCATTTATCTGTCCAGGATTTTAAAATAACTTGTAGCTCGCAAACCGTTTGACCTATTGACCTGAATTTTGGTACACATATACTAAGTGACATCTACTATTCGCTTTATACCTCCGATTTTTATTTAATTTTATTGTAGATTCAACTCCAGGCAGCGGCCAACATGGAAGCCGTGCGGCACATGTGTACAGGCGCCGTACTCATTCCTACCACCTACCTTACGTCATTCTTGAGGCAGATTGAAGACATAAATGCCAGCTTAAGTGAACAATTAAAGAAAACGTAATAAGTAATTGCAACACAAACACATACTTGATCAGTTTAAATGCGAAAAGATGCCGACAAAAGAAGAGAAGAAATGGGCTGCTAGAGTGGAGAAACCACATCAACCTTACAGCAAATGCAAGAGTATGAAAACTATGAAGAGCGTACTCAGCATTTACAACATGCTGCCGCATTGTGAAAGAGAATTGCTTGAGCAAATGAGAGCAAAGAACAGACCATACAACGAAGACAGGCCGACACTGAGCGAAAGAGAATCGCAAGAGCAAAAATGGCAACCAGAAGGGAAAATGAAAGCTTATTACCACGTCTTATATACTTCCTTCAAGTTTTGAAGGTAGTCCAAGGCAGATAGTTCAAAGATATCAAGATGCTATGTGCATTGTAACTAAATACGGAAAGCCAGATCTGTTTATTACAATGACATGTAACCCTGAATGGACAAAAATAAAGGAAAACTTGCAACACAGCCAAAAAGTTGAACACTGACCTGATTTAGTAGCAAGAGTTTGTAACATAAAATTAAAAAGTTTGCTTAATGATTTAATTAAGAATCATGCCTTCGGATTAGTGGATGCATATGTGCATGTCATTGAATTTCAGAAACGAGGACTTCCACATGCGCATATTTTACTCATTCTTGGAAAAGACCATAAGCCTAATACAGAAGAAGACTTTGACAAAATTGTATGTGCTGAAATACCTGATAAAGAAAAAAATCCACGACTGTGGAAAGTCGTCACAAGCTACATGGTACATTGACCATGTGGAAAAGAAAATCCGAATAGTCCTTGCATGTTAGATGGAAAATGCACCAAACAATTTCCTAAATCATTTCAAGAACGCACTTTGGGAAATATTGATGGATATCCTATATATAGAAGAAGAGCAGGCACATTGGCTATAATAAATGGCAGAGTAATTGATAACTCGAATCGTGCCTCATAACCTATTTTTAAGTTTAAAGTATAATTGCCATATAAACATAGACATATGTTCCTCGATTGTTACTGTCAAATATCTGTGAGGGAAGTGAGAGAGTATTTACTAGAAACATCGTTTATCACGAGGTTGTTTGTCACCAAGACAGATGAGTGTTTACATTTAACACTGTAGCTCCCAACCCATTTGATCTATTTAACTAAAATTTGGTATACATATTATATTATGTGACCTCTACTGTCCACTTTCGGAGTGATTGACCTCCAATGTCAAAGGTCAACCGAGTAAAGTCAAATTGCGTGTATTCACTGCATGGTTGTGTGTAATGTGCTTTTACAGTCACCTGCAGCTTCCAAACCATTCGACATACACACCTGAAATTTACACATATATGGTCAACGAAGGTCAAGATCAAGGGTCAACAGAGTACAATCAAGTCAAGTGCACCATTACTGGTAAATATATAAAACTAATGCTAACAGCCGGAATGTATTATATGATAAGTAAGAGTTTTACTAAAACAAAATAGAACGCCTCACTCATGGAACCCTGGCTCTTTTAATAAATATTCCCCTTTAACATTATATCATTATTTTGCTCCTTTCATTAGTATTATTATTAACCTTCATCTTTTCTGGAGATCACATTTAATCGGCCATTGTTTGGGAATCCATAGCCCTAATGTTTTAATTAAAATAAATAAATAAAGAAACAAACAAACAAACAAATAAATAGAAAACAAGCCTTCTCTTTTGTCCTCAAATGTTTTCTTTGTTCTGACTTATTTACAACTGAGTAGATGGAAAATAAAGGTTTAACCCTCTACTTTTCCAAAATATAGGTGAGCACATCTGAGAAAGAAGATGCTGAAATCAACAGAAGTTATTTAATCAGTTAATGAGATATTTCATTTATTAATACTTTACAATATTTTGTGGAGCACACAATTGACGAGTTCACTACGAAGAAAAGACATCACAGTCAAATCTGTCAAAAAACAGACACACACACTTCCACGCATGGATGTTTATATATAAGAAGAGTAGATAAATTAATGATAAGAGGCAAAGAAGGTGTATTTATGAGAAGAGAGTATTATGGAGAGAGAGGTGTCGTAACCTGTAAAACTGAAGCTCTTCTTAGCATTACACTGCACAACAATTTTTTTTGAAAAGTCTTGCTTCTTGAAATGTTTGTGCTGATTGTGACAGATACCTACTGGGTACGTACCAATATACCAATATAGTTTTGGTTTTACTGCATCCCATAGGAACTCAGAGAAATAGACATTTATATGTTTGCTGACAATAATGTATTTAGTCACATTTATGTTTCACATAAGCTATTAAATTCAACAGAATTACAAGTGTTCTGTTCCTGATTTTCTTTTGTATTTAATGTCTGGTGCATCATGTTGCAGTGTCCAACAGTAGTCAGCAAGCATTGATGGATTCCAGTTGCCCTGGTATCATTTCTCCATCGTAGCAATGTCCTGGTGAAACCTTTCACTGTGTTCGTCACTGATAGCACCAAAATATTTGTGTAAGTGGAGGAAATGAATCTTGAGTAACATATTGCACTTCATTGTCTTGTATGCTTTGAGAAGTCTACCAGCTGAATTTAGTTTGGGGCTCTGTAATTGCCCAGACAATTGTCAACAACGTCTTTGAAGGCTTTCAAACCGCTTGTCATTCATAACATGTCTGATCTAGGGGCCAACAAAAATGCCCTCTTTGATTTTGGCGTCAGTTATTCTTGGGAACATCTGTCTTAAATAACGAAAACCTTCTCCTTCTTTGTTCAGTGCTTTCACGAAATTCTTCATGAGTCCCAGATTTATGTGAAGAGGAGGCAAAAATATCTATAAGCGATTCATGTGCCACATTTTTCTGTCCTTGAACTAACTTTTTACAGAGTGGCCAGTTCTGTCGAGAATACTGTGACTGTTTTGCATGGCTGTCCCATTCACAGATGAAACAACAGTACTTTGTATAGCCGAGCTGCAGTCCTAGTAACAGAGCAACGACTTTAAGATCTCCACAGATATTCCAGTTGTACCTGCTATACTGGACGTGCTTCAGCAGCAGTTCCATATTCTCATATGTTTCTTTCATGTGTGCTGCATAGCCAACAGGTACTGAAGAATAAACGTTGCCATTGTATAGCAGAACAGTTTTCAGGCTTAACACTGATGAATCAATGAAGAGGCGCCACTCTTCCGGGTTGTAATCACAATCCAAGGCCGAGAACAATCCTTAAATGTCACAACAGAAACAGAGACTGTCGACTTGTGCAAAAAATTTGGTTATATCATGATGTCGGCCTCGAAACACAGAAATTTTCGTACCTGGTGACAGCAAACACCATTCCTGCAGTCTCGAACCCAGCAGCTCGGCTTTTGCTTTTGACAGACCCAACTCTCTGACCAAATCGTTCAATTCGGACTGTGTTATCAGATGTGGATCGCCTGATAAGCACGGTTCAAAATCCAGGTCACTGTCACTGTTGGTACACTGCATTGCAGTTTCTTCATCTGGTTCATCTAAGGTCCAATCCTCCGGTGGTTTCGGAATTGGAAGACTGTCGTCATGTGGCACAGGTCTCATTGCTGAAGGCAGATTAGGATATTCAATTGACTTCTTGTTTTTGGCAGAGAAACCAGACACAATAGTCAAATAGAAGTAACAGTCCATCACATGGTCTTTCTGTTCTCGCCATATCGTCAGAACAGCAAACGGCATCATCTTTCGAGTGCCTCTTAGCCAGGCTCTCAGACTGACAGCACAAGTCGCACAGCAAAAGTGAGGCACCCATTCCTTGTCTTGATCACCAGTTTTGCAGCTGAAATACAGATGATAAGCTTTGTTTACAAGAGCAGTCATCCATCGTCTCTGAGGCGCAAGTGTATTTTTGCCACAGATATAGCAGAATGTATCGTGGCTGTTACGACATTGATGAGACATATCGCCCGACACCAAAATGTCTATAGTATCAAGCTTACTTACTGTTATATTTTTACAGATACTATACTTTACTATACTGATACTATACATACACATTGACTATATATATAAACCAAATGAGCAGGATCGCTGTATGCAAGCCACCTTTATAGCATGCCGAGACAGCATCAAGCTCGTTCAGACCTGTCCAGGTTGTTAACTTCCACAGAACAGTTTCCACCCTGGCCTGATTCCATGTCTGGATGTGCCCAGGCTGCACAAACCGTTGTTGATAAGTCACTTAAGGGGAGCTAAAATGTTTGGATACAAACAGAAGAAAAAATCATGACAAAACTGAAACGGAACATGATGGGTAAATTTTGATGTGATCAGCACCCAAAAATCTATAAGAAATACCAACAGTGTTCAACAGCAAAAACTTTATTGTGCAGTGTTATCAGTAGTATTATGCATTCTACCAGTCAGCATTTGTAAGAAATGTAATTAACAGTTTTGTTTCTTGCCATTAATTATTACTGGAACAATCATTCAAAATATATTGATCTTCCACAAACATTCATTTTGCCTGATAATTCTGTCGAGTTTTTGAAATCTCGTGATGCCATATGTACTTCAAACGTATTTAGATGAATAATGAAATGTGGAACGTATTTCATAACACTAAGTAGAAATGTGCACTGGTTAATGAACCATCTAGCGCGGTTCGAATCGCCGAGCAGACATGCACAGTTAATGGAGGCTTTGTGAAGCCTCCACGCACTCGAAGGCATTGACCTCTATATTTTGAGAGTCTATCTGACACTTAACTCTCAAGTTATATTTTGTAATTTGTATTGACATTACACACTTCAGTTGATATAGTTAAGTAACGGCCTGAAACGACAATTCAGGTAGTTGCTGGCAATACATTATTGTTATTGAGGCTTGCTGCGATTTCCTTTGTCTGATACATAGTGTCAAAGATATACTGTCATATATCAACTTTATAAATATATATAAAAATTAGGTAAATTGTGCCACCTTTTTATGCAACGCTCAATTTTCTTCAAAGCTGTAAGTCATGTATTATACATATATATATACTGTACATTTGCGGTGAGAACAGTAGTAGTAGTTCAGTTGTGTGGAGCTCTTTAAGTACCCCGATTAGGTGGGTCAATGGTATTGCAACTGTCTCTCAGTAAAGGTACCAGGTGTTCGCGTCGTTGATCCTTCTCTTGTGGAATTTTTTTTTTCTCTATTCCTGCATTTAATAAAAAATTCCACCGTGGAATGATAGCGAGCGAATCAAGCTATCAAGGGATGGTTGGGACGCATTTGCAGCCAGGTGGCACACACCACTAATTATATTGTGTATTATATATTAAGACTTTCACTGTTAAAATTAATAAACTTCATATTTGAATGTTTGGAGATCCTGGTGTCATACTGAATTTGTAATTTAGAAAAACATAACATAAACTACTATCCAGCATGCTTAAATGTGTCTTTTCGTTTCTGATCACTATACGGAACTTCCATCTTAGGATAATTCACTATAAACAGTTTCACCCAATCAGAGCCTTCCAAACATGCAGCAGGACAGCATGAGCCTTCATTGTTAGCGGCGTCAGACAAACTCTTCATTTCATTTACTTATATTTAGTTGTTAGACTATTTACTGTTAAGTGCTGTTTGAGTTACCATTTAGTACAACAGGTGGCCTACGTAGTTCTTAAATCGATATTGAAATACACACACAAGCCTCCTAAATTAATTATCAAAATGCCTACGTTTACAGTGCCCGTTTTAGGGAGTCATGGTTTTTCTTCTTCACGTTATTATGAATTATAATAACTCTGTCACATATTATTCATTACTACTCACGAGTTCTACTTCATTGAGATTCTGTTTTATATTCTGTATATGCAAACATTTAAACAAAATGTTTATTGTACTGACTATAGCTGACTTGTTATCTTCTTAAAGTGACTTAATTTCTATGATATTGACAATTAATCATAGGATTAAAAATCAAGGAGGCTGTGAGTTTGCATAGACTGTGCTGTTTCTTTTTTGTGATATTGTCTCAGTAGAGAGTGCGTCGTTTTTTATATTTCCTAAAGGTCAATGTGTCTCAGTTTGTTCCTTATTGTATTTTGACAGCATTTTAAAATCTGAATTATTATAAACATATCTATATTCATTTATTGTGTAGATATGTAATATTTAATGAAAATAAATCAAAAAAGTAACAACACATATAATAGTTATGGTGCATTGTTTATAATTAACAAATCTCATCGTTTATCAGAAATGTTCTCCTTTGTATTTTTATGTTTGTCAATGGACTGCTTCAGTATACAGTTGATTTATGGCACTTCTGAAGGTGTACATTGTTGGTATTCTCCATTGCTTTTGCCCCCCAGTGTAACGTGTGCCACTGTAAGTGAGGGGCAGCAGACGAAAACAAATTATATATAGATGTATACTATATGACATACATTCAGTGTTGCATGAAAATGTTGCATGAGGTGAAGAATGGATATTTATGAGAGTATCATAGTGAGAGATGTGTCGTCACCCGTATTGCTAAAGCTCTTCTTTGCAGCATTATGTATTCTACAAGTTGGCATTTGTATGATGTATAATTTATAATTTTATTTTTTGCCACAAAGTATTATCGGGCACAATCATTTAACATGTATTGATCATCCACAAACATTCATTTCAATGGGAATTCTGTCGAGTTTTTGAACTCTGTTGATGCCATATGTACTTCAAACGGGAGCTCGATGAATAAATAATGAGTGGAAGCTTCGAGCAGACATGTGTAGTACTGAGATTGCATCATGACGGGCTTCGAACAGGGCTCCGAAGCCTCAGACATGCATAGTACTGAGATCATGACAGGGCTCCGAAGTCTCAAGCAAACTTGGTCACTGGTTACTGAATCTTTGTGAAGACTCAAAGGCATTGACCTCTATATTTTGAGAGTCTATCTGACACTTAACTCTCTAGTAGTGTATTGACATTACACACTTCAGTTGATATAGTTAAACTACAATTCAGGTAGTTGCTGAGAATTCATTATTTTTCTTGTGGATTGCTGTGATTTCCTTTGTCTGATACATAGTGTCAAAGATATATTGTCATATCAACTTTATATATATAAAAAGATTAGGTAAATCATGCAACCTTTTTATGGAATGCTTAATTTTGTTCAAAACCGTACATCATATAGTATACATCTATAAATATTATTTTTTCATCTTCATTAGGAGAATACAACAATGATACTCTCATGTCAATTAAACCAATTTAATGTGTATATGTCAAACAACATATTTCTACATCCACCGCATTAAGAACAGTAGTAGTAGTTCAGTTGTGCGAAGCTCGTTAATTATCCCGTTTAGGTGGCTCAATTGTATTGCAACTGTCTCTCAGTAAAAACACCAGGGGTTTGCGTCATTGATCCTCCTCTTGTGAAAGGTTTTGTTTTCAATTCCTCCATGTAATAGCATTTTCAGCTTGGAAGGATAGCAAGCGAATCGAGCTATCGAGGGAAGGTTGGGCCACCGTAGTCGGGCAGTAGGCACACATCCCTAATTATATTGTGTATGTAAAGAGTTTCACTGTAAAACGTAATACGCTTCATATTTGTGTGTTTGGAGACCCTGGGTCGTACTGAATTTGTATTGTAGAAAAACAAATTACTGTCCAGCATATCTAAATGTGTCTTTTCGTGTCTGATCGCTATACGGCACTTCCAACTTGGGACAATTCGCTATAAACAGTTTCAGCCAATCAGCGCCTTCTAAACATGCAGAATGACAATGTGAACCTTTATTGTAGCGGCGCAGCATCTTCGTTTCAGTCAATCGTTGTCCTGTTAGACTATTTACTGTTAAGTGCTGCTTGAGCTACCATTTATAGTACAACAGGTGGTCTGCGTAGTTCTTAAATCGATATTGAAATGCACACACAAGTCTCCTAAATTATTTATTGAAATGCTTACACTTAACGTGTCCGTTTTAGGAAGTCGTAGTTTTTGCTTGTTTCCGTTATTAGGAATTATAATTTCTCAGTGTCACATATTATTCGTTACTACTCACTAGTCCCGCTTCATTGAGATTCTGTTTTATATTCTGTATAAGAAAACTTTTTAAAAGGAGCGTTGATTAAACTGACTATAGCAGTCTTGTTATCTTCTTAAAATGACTTTATTGATTTGATATTGACAATTAATCATAAGGTCAAAAAATCAAGGAGGATTTGAGTTTGCATGGACTGTGCTGTTTCTTTTTTTTCGTGACATCGTGTCAGTAGAGAGTGTGTCACGTTAACAATGCATTCTGTCCTAAATGACAGCGCACACGCTTTTTTTATATTTCCTAAAGGCCAATGTGTCTCAATTTGCTCATTAATATATTTTGACAGTGTATTTTAGTGAGAATGATTATAAACATATTACCCATGTTCATTTCGTAGATATGTAACGTTTGGTGAGTATAAATAAAAAGTAACAACACATATAATAGTTATGTTGCATTGTTTATGATTAACAAATTTCATTTATCTGAAATGTTCTACTCATACAGTCGATTTATTCCACTTCTGAAGGTGTACATTGTCGGTATTCTCCATTACATTTGTCCCCGAGTGTAACGTGTGCCAGTGCAACAAATTATGTATTTTTCTGTATTATAGTGGAGTTCATTTAGTGTAAGTAGTTGGAATTCATATTAATAATTTTCTGTTGAAAGTTCTAAGAAGCTATAAATTCAACGCACATATTTATTTATTCCTCATTATTGTTTTCTTTGTTTAACAGTCTTTTTATCTTTTTTAGTAAATGTTTGATTTAAGTTCTTTTGTATTCTATGTCTGGTTATTAATAGCTTATGATTATGGTAGAATTGGTTTGGAATGGCTGCGACTGTAGATAACTGTGAAAGTTCACTTTGATCTTCCCTAAGAAGAACAGCAACAGGTGAGGATTAAGTTGGAAAAATATAGTGTGGGTGAAAGTAAGAAAGAAAAAACAGGGCCGATTCCAAGGATACCCTTAGGCATCAGTAATAAGGGGTTTAGTAAGGAAGGGGTATTACACAGAGACTCACCAAAAAAAGTCCAGTGAACTCAAATGGTTCACACTTTGGTCAGACATTTGTTGGAGCCCCCAGTTCATTGGATTTTCAAGAAATTCGTGGTGCCATGGATGACACCACAGGGTTTGTGAAACTGACTTTCTCTGCATTGAGTGGAACCACAAACATCTGTGAAAATCCTCACCAGGAGGACGAGAGCAGACCTGACACTTCTGCAACGAGTGTTTCTGTTTTACTGACCTATCCTCAAATACAAAACATTTTGTATTTTTAATATTTTACTACCTAATAAAACACACAACATGGACTATTATAAAAATAATACAGAGGATGAATGTGTTTAATTATTGAGGAATGCAATTAAACTTATTAATATACGTTACTCTTTGTTATTTGACAATGTACAGTTAGGTCCATAAATATTTGGACAGAGACAACTTTTTTCTCATTTTGGTTCTGTACGTTACCACAATGAATTTTAAATGAAACAATTTAGATGCAGTTGAAGTGCAGACTTTCAGCTTTAATTCAGTGGGTTGAACAAAAAGATTGCATAAAAATGTGAGACAACTAAAGCAATTTTTTAACACAATCCCTTCATTTCAGGGGCTCAAAAGTAATTTGACAAATTAAATAACTGGAAATAAAATGTTCATTTCTAATACTTGGTTGAAAACCCTTTGCTGGCAATGACAGCCTGAAGTCATGGACATCACCAGATGCTGGGTTTCCTCCTTTTTAATGCTCTGCCAGGCCTTTACTGCAGTGGCTTTCAGTTGCCATTTGTTTGTGGGCCTTTCTGTCTGAAGTTTAGTCTTCAACAAGTGAAATGCCTGCTCAATTGGGTTAAGATCAGGTGACTGACTTGGCCATTCAAGAATTTTCCACTTCTTTGCTTTAATAAACTCCTGGGTTGCTTTGGCTGTATGTTTTGGGTCATTGTCTATCTGTATCATGAAACGCCCGACACCCAATCAATTTGATTGCATTTAGCTGGATTTGAGCAGACAGTATGCCTCTGAACACCTCAGAATTCATTCAGCTGCTTCTGTCCTGTGTCACATCATCAATAAACACTAGTGTCCCAGTGCCACTGGCAGCCATGCACGCCCAAGCCATCACACTGCCTGACTCCACCGTGTTTTACAGATGATGTGCTATGCTTTGGATAATGAGCTGTTCCACGCCTTCTCCATACTTTTTTCTGGTAGAGGTTGATCTTGGTTTGATCTGTCCAAAGAATTTTTTTCCAGAACTGTGCTGGCTTTTTTAGATATTCTTTAGCAAAGTCCAATCTAGCCTTTCTATTCTTGAGGCTTATGAGTGGCTTGCACCTTGCAGTGCAACCTCTGTATTTACTTTCATGCAGTCTTCTCTTTATGGTAGACGTGGATATCGATACGCCAACCCCCTGGAGAGTGTTGTTCACTTGGCTGGCTGTTGTGAAGGGGTTTCTCTTCACCATGGAAATGATTCTGCGATCATCTACCACTGTTGTCTTCCGTGGACGTCCAGGTCTTTTTGCATTGCTGATTTCACCAGTGCTTGCTTTCTTTCTCAGGATGTACCAAACTGTAGATTTTGCCACTCGTAATATTGTAGCAATTTCTCAGATAGGTTTTTTCAGTTTTCGCAGTTTAAGGATGGTTTCTTTCACCTGCATGGAGAGCTCCTTTGACCGCATGTTGTCTGTTCACAGCAAAATCTTCCACATGCAAGCACCACACCTCAAATCAACTCCAGGCCTTTTATCTGCTTAATTGATAAGACATAACGACGGACTTGAACACACCTGCCCATGAAATAGCCTTTGAGTCAATTGGCCAATTACTTTTGAGCCCCTGAAATGAAGGGATTGTGTTAAAAATGCTTTAGTTGCCTCACATTTTTATGCAATCATTTTGTTCACCCCACTGAATTAAAGCTGAAAGTCTGCACTTCGACTGCATCTGCGTTGTTTCATTTAAAATTCATTGTGGTAACGTACAGAACCAAAATGAGAAAAAAGTTGTCTCTGTCCAAATATTTATGGACCTAACTGTATACAAATGCTATCATGACTTGTATCACACACACTAGGGGGCTTTCTTGCTATTTCTTATTTGTGCTGCAGGTTTATAAGCTCTGTGCATTATGCGAGGACAGGAGCCCACCAGAGTTGATCCAAGAGGGTCATGAAGTGTGACATTTGTTCTTGTACACCACACATCTCTGAGCTACTTTAGTGTTTGAGGTTTACTGCCTTAGAATTGGTTCTTTTCAATAACTGACAATTTTAACATTACAGAATAGATGTTTTTAAACTAGACAGATGAACTCATGATGGTGTAAGTAGGAATGCAGCAACATCAGATAAGCTAAATGATCCTGTCACTGACAACAAAGGTGCCAAAAAATGACATCATTGAAATGTTCATTTTTAATGGATAGTTTAAGTTATAATGTTTTATCATTGTGTAAACTTTTTTCTCCAAAGTATTGCTTCTCAAGGAATAGTAGTTCCGAACCTCTCAACCCACAACACTCCGCTCAGTTTCACTTTTCGCCTGGTACGGAGCAGACTAAGACATGATGCTTAGTTGCCTCGGTCATCGAGCGACTTGCTCAAATCCTATTTGGTGGACTCAAAGCCAGCTCAGATCAGCACAATTTAAAGAAGGCTTACTTGCTAAGCTGCATCGTGAAATACACACCACAATCGCCAACCCAAACATTCTGCACTTTTCAGCTATCCCCTCTAGTGGTATAGCCCTTGTAAGAGCCATTTTCCTAGTTCTATAAAATTTATGAATATTTTACTAGATGATAATGCATAAAATATGGTAGGTTCCTGTAACCCCCGTGAATACAATTGTGTTGGTATTTTCCTGCCATTTCTAACAGTTTTGACTAAAACAATAATCTCCAGTTAGTGTCTAGCCTTGCCTTGTGTAAGATACAGAGGCATACGGTTTTTAACCTTGTTCTTGTTTGTGCTCGTGCTCGTGTTCGTGCTTATGCACGTGACTGTGACTGTGCCTGGGTGCATGTCTATGTGCCAACGGCCTACGGGCCTTTTGAGTGTGAAGTAACTCGTAAAATAAAAGATTTAAGTGTTGAACCGTATGTTTAAGGCATACAGAAGAAGAAATTAAGAACCTTTAAGTACAGAAAGAAATAAAGAACTTTTAAGTATAGAAATAACCAAAGTTTCTCAAGAAAAGCTAAGTTTATAGAAGATGCATTTTTTCCTTTTTTTTTGCCTTTATTCTACATGTGTAACTGTTTTTCTTTTTATTCTTGTGTGGATTATTTGCTTTTAACTTTCACTAAATATTTTAAAATTAACTTTTGGACTGTGAGATTTCTTTGACACGCGTCTTACCCGTGCCTGACTTCGCCGTATACATCAGCGGCTACAGCCCTGTCACTGCTCATATTTTATTTATTTATTTTTTTTTTCCAGGTCTCCTTTCATCTCCCTTTTTCTTCTCATCTTTTCCTGACTGTGCATTCCTGTCTCCATTGCTTTGTCCCAGTAATGATGTCCTATGATATCCCATAATTACTCCTCATTTAAACCTCCATTTCTCAAAGGTCTTCAGTACAACAGATGTCAAGACTACCAGTCTGTGGTCATGAAGGCCTGGGATTCTTGGGATGATGGTGGAGATCTTCACACAGGTGGCAAAAGAGCACAGGACCAGAGGTCAGTTGAAAATGTCCACAAACACAGGAGACAGCTGGACTGAACAGGTGAGATAAGCTCTGGGCCTACAACTTTTTAGGATTTTGTAATTGAATAAGACCTCCTTTGTAATAATGGATAGACAGAGGGAACGAGGATGATGAAAATGGGTGTGAAGTAGCAGAGAAGATCAAAAGTTTCATGAATGTCCCGTTGTCTGTCAAATCAGCCATCGAACTGGTCCATTTGATCGGTCAGGCTGAGTTTTTCTTCTACATTCTTCTGTAGTTGTGTTAATCACTTGTCCACAATGAGGAGTAGCCATTTTCACAGACTTGGCTTTCAAGCTTGTCTCAGCTCTTGTCGAGGTTGTGCTCGGACTCATTCTATCCCTCCCAGTTTTTTCTCTTGCAACAGTCACCTGAGATCTGGCTTGAACCTTGGTTTGAACTTGTTGGACTTCACTGTTGTCTTTGTGCTAATGTCCACATGTTTACACACACACTAATGCCTGATCAGATTCTGTCATTGAACAGCAAGCTGCTAGAAAGTGAACTAAACCTGAAGTAAGAATGACTTGTAAGTGGCAGGAACTGAACCCGCGTCACTAGGATGTCAAGTGCAACTCCTCAGCCACAGGACTGGGAATCAGGAAAATGACAGAGGAGGCGGGACATGAGCTGTCAGTCAGCCTGAGAAGGTGTGAAGAGAAGTCATCTCAGAGAATTTGATTTATCAGGCCTTTGATCAAATGGTACGCTTTGGTGTCTGTAGATGACCTAAAAATGTCGACTGACTGAAGTGTTTGGTTATTGTGTTGTTAAACATTTGGTCAAAGTGTGAAGGCTAAGGGCTTGTTTATACTTCACGCTCAGAACGCATACGTGCCCGCATCATGGCTGCCATGCATTCCCAGCATTCATTTGATGTGTCCTCTAAGCAGGTCCTCAGAAATTACGCGACGCGTGCGCGAGGTGAAGTACCAGCAAAACGTCGGGGGGCGCAGTGTGCTAAAATTTGGAATGTGATGTCAGAGTCTCTGTTTACTATCTACATGTGACAGAAAGCCACTTTGCGGATCCTACAAGATCAGTGTGCGCGGTTTGATGTTTGATGAATAGTTTGATGTGGTGAAGTATAATGCCGACATACAGATGTATTTGTGGTGCTTTTATATTCAAGCATCGCATATTCCCGATCGTAATGACACGATACATTTTAAAAGTCTCACATACCCTCTTCTGTGCCATCTTTTTTTCTAGGGCTTCCTCCGGTCCTGACAGCAGCGGATCACCAGCAATAGATCGCCACACTGAGCACATTAAATGTGTGATATTCCAACTCCCTGCACATTTAGAATCCTTAGATTTATACTTGATATCACTTTCATGATGAAATGCATTAAAGTATGTATGTTACATTTTACAGATAAATCGGTAATTTCGTTTAAATAATGAATAATGTTAATAATTACACACATGGAGGTGACACGGTGTTGGAGCGGTAGCACTGCTGTCTCACAGGGAGTCACGTCTCTGGTGTTCCATGCTGTGCAGTTTACATGTTTTCCTGCTGGGTTTCTTTCCAAAGATATGCAGATTTGGGTGACACTAAAATTACGCGAGTGTATGCGAGTGCTTGTATTCACCTTGTGATGAGCTGATGCCATGTCTAGGAATTGTTTATGCCTCGTGCCCAATGCTAGCTGAAATGGACAAATCCCTGGACCGATGGATTTAATCATTAAATATCCTTTTCAGAGATATTGCGCTAAGGTGTCATCAGCATTTAATGGCTGTTCCAGGCAATTCACAAAACAGCAAAGCCAAACCTGTTCTCACCGTGATATTATCTCGCACTGCCACCTGGTGGATACCTCCAGATTTACGTAAAGTACTCACGCAAGTATAAACAGTACAACGCTTAAGTAGCAGGAGTGTCCGCTGCAGCATGTGTCGCATCACGTGAAGTATAACCCTGGCCTAAAGAGGGCTGAACTGACACACAGACACTGAAATGTGTGTCATGAACAGGACAGTGGTGCAGTGGTTAGTCACACATCAGGGACCAGGGTGCAAATCTGAATACACCACTGAGTTCTTGGTCTTAATTCTGTTTTCACTATTTTGCCCTTTTTTAAATCAAGTACTCAAGGATATGGTGACATTGAACTTCTACAGTAAAAAGTACTCAAACTAGAGTGACATACAAATGACAAGGGTCACAAATCAAATATCATTGGACAAAATCTGATGTGTGCAGATCTACAACAAGGAGGAAACACTGAGCTGGATTTCCTGCTAAATAAAAAATAAAATTAAAGCCCGACAACTTAAATCTTCTTAATAGTAGAAAGCAAGATGAGCTAAAAATGAGATGAGTTGACAAGTCAGTGTCTCATTTTTGTCTTCTGCAGGACTTGGGGAGCATCAGACTTTTCTGTCCTTTAGAAGCTTTAAGGTTGAGGTGGGCTGTTTGGTGGTCTCATAATCCATGTTTGTTACGTTGTTATTATGATTTTTATGACTTGAAGAATTAATTTCTGTTATTACTTCATTTGAATTCTTTCATATTGAGATAGTCAGATATTTCCTATGCTGCCATCTAGGAATCTTTGCATATCCCTATTTTGTGTTTCTGTTTTTAAGGAATTGCTGCAGAGGGACAATTGAGGTCACACTAAGCATGTTGTCAAAGGTCAAGGAGCAGAGAGTTCAGTCCATCGGACTTATGCCTTGTCTGAATTTGAAGATATGGATTAAACAATAAGTTTGTGTTTAAAAGTTTGGGTTTACGACTGCTGCTTTTCTTTCTCGACTACAAGTTCAGAATTTGCTTTCTTTTCTCTTTCAGTTTTGACACTTTGTGTTTTTTGAGAATTCCATCCATCCATTGTCCACCACTTATCCGAAGTCGGGTCACAGAGGCAGCAGCCTAAGCAGGGAAGCCCAGACCTCCCTCTCTCCGGCCACCTCCTCCAGCTCCTCTGAGGGGACCCCGAGGCGTTCCCAGGCCAGCCGGGAGATATAATCCCTCCAGCGTGTCCTGGCCCCATGGCCTTCTCCCAGTGGGACATGCCCGGAACACCCGGCTAGGGAGGCGTCCAGAGGGCATCCTGACCAGATGCCCGAACCACCTCAACTGGCTCCTCTTAATGTGGAGGAGCAGTGATTCTACTCCAAGTCTCTCCCAGATAACTGAACTCCTCACCCTCTCTAAGGGAAAGTCTAGCCACCCTGAGGAGAAAACTTATTTCAGCCACTTGTATCCATGATCTTGCTCTTTCGGTCACTACCCAAAGCTCGTGGCCATAGGTGAGGGTAGGAACGTAGATCGACTGGTAAATCGTCAGCCTCGCCTTTTGGCTCAGCGCTCTCTTCACCACGATGGACCGTTACAGAACCCGCATTACTGCGGATACCGCACCGATCCATCTGTCGACCTCCCGCTCCAATCTTCCCTCACTCGTGAACAAGACCCAGAGATACCTTCTCCACTTGAGGCAGTAATGTGTTCCCAACCCGGAGAGAGCATTCCACCCTTTTCCGGCAGAAAACCATGGCCTCGGATTTAGAGGTGCCGACTCTCATCCCCGCTGCTTCACATTCGGCTGCGAAGCACTCCAGTGAGAGCTGGAAGTCACTGTCCGATGAAGCCGACAGAACCACGTCATCTGAAAATAGCAGAGAAGAGATTCTGAGGTCACCGAACAAGACCCCCTCCGCTCCTTGGCTGTGCCTAGAAATCTGCCCATATAACTTATGAACAGAATCGGTGACAAAGGGCAGCCCTGGCGGAATCCAACCTCAACAGAAAATGAGTCCGACTTAATACTGGCAATGCGAACCAAGCTCCTGCTCTTCCTGTACAAGGATTGAATGGCTCGTAACAACAAGCCTTGTACCCGTAGTCTTGGAGCACATCTCACAGGATGCTTCAAGGTACACGGTCGAATGCCTTCTCCAAATCCACAAAACACATGTGGACTAGTTGGGAAAACTCCCATGCCCAATCCAGGATCCTGGCCAGGGTGTAGAGCTGGTCCAGTGTTCCACAGCCGGGACGGAATCTGCATTTTTCCTCTTGAATCCGAGATTCGACCATCAACCGAACTCTCTTCTCCAGCACCCCTGAATAGACCTTACCAGGGAGGTTGAGGAGTGTGATCCCCTATAGTTGGAGCACATCCTCCGGTCACCCTTCTTAAAAACGGGGACCACCACCCTGGTTTGCCAATCCAGAAGCACTGCCCCCGATGTCCATGTGATGCTACAGAGATGTGTCAACCAGGACAGCCCCACAACATCCAGAGCCTTGAGGAACCCAGGGTGGACCTTGTCCATCCCAGGGGCCCCACCACCTCGGAGATTTTTAACTACCTCGGTGACCCCGGCACCTGATATGGACGGGCCACCTCCCCCGGAGTCCTTCAGCTCTGTTTCTTCATTGGAAGACATGCTGGTGGGATTGAAAAGATTCTCTAAGTATTCCTTCCTCCGGTCAATTACGTCTGCAGTTGAAGTCAGCAGGGCCCCATCTCCACTGTACACAGTGTTGGTGGAGCACCGCTTTTCCCTCCTGAGGCGCTTAACGGTTTGCCAGAACCTTCACGGTGCTGACCGAAAGTCGTTTTCCATGGCTTCCCCAAACTCCTCCCATGCCTGAGTTTTTGCCTCTGCAACAGCCGATGCTGCCACACGCTTGGCCCGCCAGTACCCCTCAGCTGCCTCTGGAGTCCCACTGGTCAACCAGACCCGATAGGACTCTTTCTTTAACTTGACAGCCTCTTGAACCTTAGGTGTCCACCACCGGGTTCGTGGATTGCCGCCACGAGAGGCACCGACAACCTTGTGGCCACAGCTCCATTCTGCTGCTTCGACAATGGAGGCTAACTATATGTTTGGGTCTGTCTGGTCTGTCCAGCAGCCTCTCCCGCCATCTAATCCAGCTTACCACCAGGTGGTGATCAGTTGACAGCTCAGCCCCTCTGTTCACCCAAGTGTCCAAGACATAAGGTCGCAGATGCGATGACACGATTACAAAGTCAATCATTGAGCTGCAACCTTGGGCATCCTGGCGCCAAGTGCACTTATGGACACCCTTATGCTCAAACATGGTGTTCATTATGGACAATCCATGGTCAGCACAGAAGTCCAACAACTGAACATCACTCTAGTTTAGATCAGGGAGGCCGTTCCTCCCAATCACACCTCTCCAGGTTTCACTGTCGTTGCTGACGTGAGCGTTTAAGTCTCCCAGCAGGACGAAAGAGTCCCCAGCAGCTGTGCCTTGCAACGCTTCTTCCAGGGACTCCAAGAAGGCTGATAAGCACAAACAACAGTCAGAGTCCATTCCCCAACTCAAAGGCGCAGGGAAGCAACCCTCTCATCCAACAGGGAGACCCCAATGTGCAGGCCTCGAGCCGGGGGGCCATAAGCAAGCCAAATACTGCCCGATGCCTTTCACCCACAGCAACTCCAGAGTGGAACAAAATCCAGCCTCTCTCAAGAGGAATGGTTCCAAAGCCCAGACCGTGCATAGAGGTGAGCCCGATTATATCTAGCCAGTACCTCTCAATCTTTCTCACCAGATCAGGCTCCTTCCCTGCCAGGGAGGTAACATTCCATGTCCCAAGAGCCAGTTTCGGTAACCGAGGGTCAGAATGCCACTGCTCCCGCCTTCGGCCACCACCCATATTACATTGCCCCCGACCCCTATGGCCTCTCTTGCAGGTGGTGGGCCCACAAGAGAGAGGAACCACATTGGTCCTTTGGGCTGAGCCCAGCTGGGCCCCGTGGTCAAAGGTTTTGAGAATTCCTGTTATGATATCTTTTCCTGGCTCTCGATTCCCATCTCTCTCCCAGTCATTTTTCTTTCGGTTGTTTTCATCACAGACACAATACGTATAATCTCCAACCATTTAAAATAAATGAAGCAGCAAGAGAAGGCAGGTTTTCAAAGATATCAGGGACCTCAGTGGAGAAGGTGAGGATTTAAAGACACAAATGACAGAAATCATAATGACTTTGTAAAAAAAAACTGGAACTGATCTTTGTACTTTTACCACTGCCATAAATCAAAGGGCTGATGATGTGTTTTACTGGAGACCCTTAAAAATGAACTGCATGTCAGAATGTGTTTGATCATACAAACCAAACTCGATGACAAGCCACTCGAATGGCCGTCCACACTCATCAACCTTACTGTCAATGATTTGGTTTGTACATTTAGAGACATTTTGGATTTGTCTGTAAGATCATAGGTGACAGTCAATCATTTGTTAGAATTCAGACAAGCCATTAAATCAGTCAGTGAATATGAAGTCACATTTGACATCCGAGACAACAATGATGAGTAGAGGAATCTGGACTGATGTGAGCTACCACAGCTATGCTGATGACATGCAGCTGTATTTGTCAATAGCACCTGATGACCCCGACTCTGTTGTTTCACTAACACAATGTCTTACTTGTGTTTCTAAATGGATGAATAGTTATTTTCTCAAGCTAAATAAAGAGAAAACATGGAAACAATGAGATTATTAGAAATAAACTTGATGCATTAGGATTAAAAGTCAAGACAGAGGTAAAGAATTTAGGGGTAACTGTTGACTGTAATCTGAATTTTAAATCGCATATTCATCAGACCACTAGGACAGCATTTTTTTACTTAAGAAACATAACAAAAGTTAGACCTCTTATATCATTGAAAGATGCTGAGAAATTAGTTCACACTTTTGTTTTCAGTAGATTAGATTACTGTAACGCACTCCTCTCAGGACTACCCAAAAAAGACATAAATCACTTGCAACGAGTGCAGAATGCAGCTGCTAGAATCCTAACTAGGAAAAGAAAATCCGAGCACGTCTCTCCAGTTTTAATGTCACTACACTAGTTAGCTGTGTCATTCAGGATTGACTTTAAAATACTTCTTATGGTTTACAAAGCCTTAAATAATTTCGCTCCATCTTATAGATCAGAGTGTCTGACATCTTATATTCCAACATTTTTGTGTGTATTCATTATTCAAAGTTGGTGTCTGTTTTTACCTGCATTTTTATTACTCTTTAATATTATTTTTTGTATCAGTATACTGCTGCTGGATTATGTGAATTTCCCCTTGGGATTAATAAAGTATCTATCTATCTATCTATCTATCTATCTATCTATCTATCTATCTAT